>VXAL01005125.1:0-160246 GCA_013399475.1 Chauna torquata | reverse complement strand
TTGATATTACTCAGGAAGGTCTTATTTGCAGTTACAAAAAAAACAAGCTGTACTGAGTTGATTTAAAAGATGCTGCAACAACTTCAGGAAACTGAAGCGTGTAGAGACCTTATACATGTCTTAATGAATAATCATGCACCACTGAAGAAAAGCTCTGGTTCTGCAAGTATTAGTATTTTGACAGTGCCCTATGCTTATGTCAAGCCCTGTCAGCTTCAGCTGTATCAGAGTGCAACAGTCCAGTAATGTGCTTATAGAGTCAGGGTGCATATAAGCAGAGAATAATGGATATGTCAGGCTGGAAAGGGCTTCCAGAGGAACCCAAGTCCAATGCTCTGCACTGACACAGGATGGATGTCCTCCGGAGCAGTTAAAAACCTTCAGAGGACGTGTAGGGACAGTATACGAGATTGTTTGACCTCTCTAGGCAGCGCTATTCTAATGTGCACCAGCTTTACTGGTTGAAAGTTTTTCCTGTACCTCAGACTGAATCTTTTAGATACAATTAAGCTGATTCTCCTTTTTTACGGTAATAAAAACATGAAGACAAGTGAATAATTAACCCTCTTTTTCTTGATATATTTTTTCCTAGAAGGCTTGGGAAAAGGTTTGGGTTTGGTTAAAGGACATAAATGATAAATATGTCAAGGAAAAGCAGTGAAAGTAACTTAGTGACTGGAATTCTTGTTCATTTCATACTGAAAATAGATGTTTTGTCATGGTATTCTTAATGTTAGCAGTCAATTTCCCTAATGGAACAAAGTGAAGTGGTCAGCTTGCACACAATTTTGTAATTACGTATGGGAATATTATGTTGACAAACAAGAATGTATTGCTCCACCAGCATTTTGAAGTACCATCTATTCTTCACAGCAAAGCATTTATAAAGCATGCTGTATTTTCACAGCATTTCATTTTTTGCATGACTAATTGTATGTTATAAGTTACAGTGACAATTTCTTTCTCTTAAGATGCTGCCCACATCTCTCACCCCGTATATTGATTTGTCTGGAGACTGTTAATGATGGGAGACCATTTGAGACAGTTTTATTCCAAAGATCATCTGCAGCAGTGGTGATAAGAATATAAACAACTGCAAGACAGTTTTAAAAAAAAAAAAAAAAAAAAGGCAAACCCTGTTCTTCAAAAGTTAATCTGATAAACATACTTCCAACTCTGGCTTCTTCCAGTGCAGCTCTTTTTAGACAAACTTCTGTCAATACAGCTATGTTGATTCTGTTGTGGGGACCTAATGGGTAATAATTTCTAAAACACTGATTCCCAGCACCTGAGAACAATGTTCCATGGCAAGGATCATCTGTAGGTGTCTTCTTCCACGTATTTTTTCGTAAATATCTGCCAGGCACATGTAGTTTTTAGCTTGCCCTAGCATTGCCACTATAAGCTATTTTGCTGCTCTTAGTGTTAATGAATCATTTGTGCCCAAGCTTTCCCAACTGCCAGATATTCACTTGAATGGGAATTGTGTTAACAGGAACCACATAATTTTATTTGAATTGAATATTAACCTGAACTCATGATGGGTAATGTATAATCAACATTGTATTTCTGAAGTTTTCAGAGATAATCTAATGTACTAAAATTAATCAGCTATTCAGAGTTTCAAGACTATTTTTCTTGATAGCAATTGGCCACTTGAACCCTTGCAAATGTCTTGACGATAGTTTCATAGAAGAACACTAGCTTTTTCATAACTGCACACACACCTTTCTGAATGATTCTTCCATCTCTCCTCATTTTTTTCTCTGTTAGGTTCTGACCTCTTGCTTTTGGTGTATTTTCCCTGTTATAAGCATGAAACCTTTTTATTTGATTTGCAACAGTAATGTGGTTGACTGGACCTGCTGCCTTATTATTGTAGAGATCACTAGCCCTCTCAGAAACCTGTACAAGAACATACAAACTAAGAAGCACTATTTTTATGTAAATACAAACTAAAAACCCGATGAAAATTTTCATTCCTCTAATAGTGTCTTATGGGTTAGTGGTAGTTTTATTGTCTATTTAATCACAAAACAGGATTTGTATGTCTAATTTGTTGTCAAGAAAAGCTGAAAAGTCCACATCTGACATGTATTTTTTTTTTAGCTGGGCACAGCAGGGAAGATTTCTAAGCGATTCACTGAAGAAGCGCATAGTGTATTAAGACGTGACGTAGCAGGAAGTTTGACGAAACAGGAAATAAGAGTCCATGGAAATCAACACAGAGGGTAAGAAAGTTAGAAAGCTTAGATGATAGGGGAAGGCTGAAGAATTTTCTTTCATTTTTCATTTCAGAGCAAAACTGAGATGAACTTTAACATGTCAGGGTGTGCTTTGTTAGACTCTCTAGTTGGGGCAAGGTATGTAGTGAAGTGAAATCATGTAAGAAATCGTAAACGTCAAATATCGCATATAAGATGCCTTTTTCTTCCTCCTGGAAATAGTTGGTCTCTTCACTGATATGAACTAGTGTAGTTCATCAAAGTAATTTGTTTGACTTTGGGCTGAGAACTGGTTGAGTTTGGGTTTAGAAAATGCCCTTCACCACTTCAGTGTTTTGTCTTGAAACTACATTTTATATTACTACCTGGAGGTCACAGCTGTAATAAAGCTATTGTGTTGGTCATTGCATCCATACAGTGAAACATATGTCCTGAAGGTGATTCCAAAGACAACAAGTAAGGGCCTCAGGCCAGACAAGAAGACAAACAATCAGGTCAATGAGGAATAACCTAAATTTGGATTTTCTTATTTGAGTCATGTTGCCTTTTGGAGACTGGCAATTTTCAAACCATAAGTTAATTTGGCACACCAATGTATACATTGCGTGTCTGGGGATCAAGAGTATTGCCTTCTTGGGCATGTGTTCAATGTGAAAAGAACACCGAAATGTGGAGGTTCTGTTCTTGGTAGCACTGGTGTAGGCTTCAACCGTAATTGATTTTAATACCTTTCAAGAACAGACTGTAAATAACTTTGAGTTTAACTGGACAGTGCACAAGATTAATTTTTCTTCAGCTTGTTTAGTTTTTGTAAACTATAGAGCAACATGAAAATTGTAAGCTGTGAGTTCATTGGATTAATGCACCAAAACACGAATACTTGGTATAAAAAGCTGTTCTTAATCATTAATGAGTGTTAGATGTGAAAAGGAAAAAAGATGATGCCTTTAAAAATGACTGTCGGAAGAGACTGGAAAAAGCAGCCATTTAAAGAGCTTTCCCTGAGCTTCAGGGGTATATGGTGATTCTCATAAGAGCAGACAGTGAGAAAGAACCAAAGATTTGCCTGGAGCCATATTATGGTTATCCAGCCTCATAAGGATTTGCATTTATTTTGTGAGCAGAAGATGGATCTTTTCTATTGGATTCTAACAGAAATCTCCACAGAGATTGTGTTAAATATTTTAGGATGATAGTCAGAATTTAGAGCTCTGTTTTCAGAGCTATTATGTGCTTTTCTGTTGAAGATGAATTGCTTTACTACTTGAAATCTGAGTGGTCTTGCTCATGAAATCAGGATAACTTACTGTGCTGATTTTAACCATTGAAAAGACTGATTTTAAACCTCACAGGCTTAAGTGAGTATTTGATTCTTTTCTAAGTAACAAGTTATTGAAAAGCTGAGTTTCTTATGAAATAGAAATTAGTTCTGGGAAAACAAAGTACACCGAGTGTTGCGTGGAATGGAGAGGGAGGAAGAGAGAATTGTGTGCTCTTTGGTGACCTCCAGTACATCAAACTCAGATGTTTCCAACACTGTTTATAATTTTGTATTGGCATATGTTTATGGGAAAAGAAACATATAGGAATTGCTGTAGAAGATTAGATTAATTGCCCATTTAGTCCAATATCCTGTTTTCAATATTGGACAGTACCAGATGGATTGAAAGTACATGAAATCTCATAATGCGACGTGCCTAGCTTCTCCCAGTTAATAGGTTAAGCCTTGGAATGCGAAGCTTTGTGTTTATTATCAGTCTTTTTTTTAATCATGCCTAATGTGAATATTTTCTCCAGACTGTCCTTGCAAAGAGAGAAGCAGACTGTAGTAATAGATTTATTCCCTTCAGACCAGTTAGCTGTTTTTTTTACTGAGACAGAGTGGCTCCCAGCTCCCCCGCGGGAAGGAAGAGCTGCTCTCCTTTGTCAGTGCTCCATCACAGAGCTGCTGCTGATTGTCTCAATTCTACAGCCCACAGTGGATGGCACATAATCCAGATAGAAGATATAGTATTCATAATATCTGAGCATTGGCCAAACCCTGAAATTTTGAGTAACTTGATCAATAGCAATGCTGGAGTTTCTGGTTAAAAAGTGAAACAAAGCTCTGAAAAAGTTTGACACATTTAACTATGTTTGAACAGAGGAAGACAGCTGAGTGTCCATCTTGCATGGTGGCAAGTACTCAAAATTGGCCCAGATGTTGAGCACTTGAGAACCTGGAATGGGCAGCCTCACAGGTCTTTTGTTCCATCTCCATTAGGCTAATACCGAGCTCTACTGTTTGCCTTCTCCAGCTAAACTGGATGCATTAGCTATCCATTGTATCCACCCTTGGGCGTACAAGGTTTGCTTCCACGCTTGCTTTACATCAGAATTGGACACAATGACCTCAGTACTGTGATCCTTTCAAGGCTGATATAACTACAGCGAGCTTTTAAGGGATACTTCAGAATTGTTCAGTGGAGACAATACCAAATAATACCAAATTCAGGCTGAGCAATGCCTTCTTTGGGACCAGATGACCAGGAATTCCAATGGGGCACGGTTGTGCCAGGGCAGGAGCAGAAGGGCAGGACTTGCTGCTCCCCTAGTTTGTAGAGCAATTCATGCCTCTATCCTTAGATCATTCCTTAGTCCCTTCTGTGGTTGGCTTGAAGGCTGATTCAGATGAGTGTTCCAGCTGGAACTTCTTCTGTCTTCCCGGACCCTCCTGAGAGGAAGGAACACTGTTTTCAGTGATCTGGAAAACCCTAGTAAAGAGCCATGTGCCTTCTATTTATCTTTGCTGTGCTGTGGAAGGAAGCCCTTGTGTGCTGTTTTTGGTAGCATTAGTTATGGAGACTTCTACATGAGTAGACATAGCAAAAGCTGGCTCATACAAAGGTGCAAAATAAGTGGCAGTAATTCCAAAATGTAAGTAGTACATATCGTTCTGAATGGAATACAGTAGCTACGAGCTAGTTATAAGGGAGAAATAATCAATGAGTTAAATTCCTATTAGTAATCTATTCTAAGACTAACAAAGGCAGCAGAGATGCACAAAGGATATAAAACAAAAAAAAAAAAGGCAGATGCATTAGACTAGATTAAAATAATCAAACTGCTCTATGGGATTAACTATATATAAGAATTACTATTTCTTAAGGTGAGATCCAATTGAATAACAGCATTGATTTTACAGAGCATCCAGAACCTGCTTACAATATGGTGCTAGAACACTCTTTCAGATAGGCCAGACTACAAGCAACTGCAAATCAATGACACAAAGTTGGAGGCTCTTACTACAGTCAAAGATAGTGATCTCCATATTTAAGTTTTCCTAAGGCTTGCCATGAGGAAAGACTTCTGTTCCATCTTTCTTTTTGAAAACTGTTAACAACTTTGAAATTCAGCAGAGGAAAAGTCTTTGAGCTGCAGAAGTTGCTTCTCCTTGTTCCAGGAACTGTCACTGAGGTTTGGTTAGAAATTTTAGAAAATTTCTTCCCTCCTGAATATTCAGGAGAATGATGGTGACATTGCAAAATGTTCTGCAGAGTATCCTTTGCTCTGCGTGAGTATCAGGACAGCAGTGTGCCTACAGAGAGTCTACAGAGTGGTTGTATCAGAAACTGTACTGGGAGATGCCAAAGTGGCTGCATATTGCAGGAAGCTGTTGAGACATGTAAACTGAGCTGGCCTGCCTTCCCTGTTTTTTCCATCTTCAAAGCCTGACATCTAATATCTGCTGTCCAGTGTTCTTGTTAACTGTGCCAAAGTGACTTTGCTAAACCTGTTAGGCAGCAGCTCGTTTTCCCATTGAGATCACATCTTATCCTGGCAATTACTGTGACTTGTCCCATGACTCAAGCAGAAGTTTCTGCTAGCGCATTTAGTGCAAATGCCTTATGGTTGGAGAAGTGTTATTGCAGTAGCTCTTCTAAAGGAAGTGTCTGAAAAGCAAAGACTGTAACATGATTGTGGTGTGCTGTTCTAAGGAATGCAGGTGGTTATCAAACAGAATAATCCAAATCTGTTACATTACCAATCCTCTGGTGACTGCTGATATGTTAGATTCTCTACCTTGCTCTGATGGGGGCCAAAACTTTTTTTTTGAACAAAGTTTGCAGGACTGTCTGCTGCAGTTCCAGGCACGGAAGTAAGGAGAGGTTATTAGTTTACTGGTTGGTATAGCATTGTAAGAAAAAAAGAGCAACAGCTGAAGGGAAAAAATAATAAAAATTACAGGACCTTTTTAATCTTGCTTTGTGATAAAACTCAGTCAGAAAGGGAGTGTTCTTGTGGCTTTGCTTGATGAGGTTTATAAGATATTTGTCTGTCTGGTTGTGTGGTACATACTATACTCTTTGGACAGTCTGCCAAGAAAGAATTACAGTGATATATGGGAGGCATGATACAAGCATGGAGCAATACCTCTGAAGCATCGGCCAGAATGGTAGGCTCTTTCTCAGGGGTTAGCTGAGCAGTTTTGATAGTTGCTGTCATATGTTATTCTGAAGCTAAATATGGATTCAGTTGTTATTAATAGTAGAATTCCCAAATTGTTAACTTCCCTGCTGTGTCACTTATTGCTAATGGAACCATCATGTGCTGGAATAACTAAGTCTTTACTAAGAAATCTAAAGAGGTATCACAAGCCTTTAAGATGCACTTCTTCTTGGAGAGCACTGAAGACTCCTCCAAATGATGTCTTGAAATAGATGAGCTGGAGGCATTAACCCAGATTAGATAGTGAAGTCGAGGTTATTTTAAGTGATCGCTACCAGTTATAAATGAAAAGTACCCACTGAAACTTCTGAAAAGATATTCCCAACTATGTTTCTATATTCTGTAACCATGCATTGAACAATGAATCCAACAAAAATACTCAAAATTCAGGGTTGCTAGCTCCTTTTTATTTCCATTTGCAAGGAGTTGTATGTTAACAGAATGAATTCCTCTTTTCTTTTCATGAACAAGTGCCATGGGAGCAATAATTTTAATTATGATTTGACAGTATGTTTGTATAAAACTTGCATCTTTTTTTCTGGAGCGTACTGCATTATTCCTTCTTTGGGTTGCAGAAAATGGATTCTTTTGATTAGACAGATCAAAGGTCTGCCATGACCATATGAACATAACGCTGACTGCAGGCATGATTTACCTTTGGAGCTAAGAGGATGAAACAACCCTACCACTACTACTAATTGGCATAGCCTACCCACTCTGGGCTATATGAAATTATATTGTGGCTCTATGCTCCTTGCACTTCAGACTGGAGCTGTTTCCGGCCTTGCTTACAGGAGGCTCCTGAGGCAAACATTTGTGTTTATAGTTTTTTTTTTTCCTATGACTGTTCTGTAATAACATGCTTTGGAGAATGCTGTTGACAGTGAAGGTTGTAGAGGCAGAATGCTTTAAGAAAGCAGACAAAGAAGGGCCATGAGAATGGTCAAAGAAAACTAAATGGAAAAAAAATCTCATCAGAAATGCTCAGAGTTTGAAAGGCAACATGGAACATATATGGCAAAAACCTCTCTGAATGCTGTTTTTTTGTCTTCAGTCCTCTGCTCCAGCATCAGAATGTCTAGTGACAGGGACTGATTTCCTGTCAATCTCTACAGCTTTCTTGCAGTGGGGATAGTATGTGTCATTGTAGCTATAAGAAATTATTTCTACCAGGACAGAAATAATGGTTTACAGTACATCAACTTGGTTTCAGGATCGCATAAGACATAATTTACATGAGCTTTCATGACAGGAAAATGAACCATAGGTGCTGCTGTACTTGTGGAAGCTGAGACCAGACTGGAATATTTTAGTGTGAAAAGTCTTGGTATTAAAGGGTTTCTCTGATTTCTGAAGGTTTATTTCTTCTTTTTTTTTAGCTTGGACATGGCATTATTTACTTCCAGAAGGCTTTTATAAATGGCCCCTTTTATTAATAAAAAAGGTACCTCAGATCGTTCTGTAAAGATTTAATCTTTGGCTAGCTCCAATGGCAATTACAGTACATAGTAAGTTAGAAGGGTCTCAGGCTGCTCCAACACCTCAGCTAGCATGCGCAGAGGTGCAACAGAATTAGATGAATGTACAATTGTGAACTGACTTATTTCTGGCTGTTTCAGTTAAAGTTATAGATCTGGTGGAGAGGTATTCAGCAAGAATGTGTGTAATGAGTTGATGCTAGCTTTTTACTTATAGGATCATAGGATCATTTAGCTTGGAAAAGACCTCCAAGATCATCCAGTCCAACCTTTAACTTAGCACTACCAAGTCCACCATTGAACCAAGTCGCTAAGCTCTGAATCCAAACTTTTTCTGAAGACCTCCAGGGATGATAACTCAACCACTTCCCTGAGCAGCCTATTCCAATACTTCATAACCCTTTCAGTGAAGAAGTTTTTCCTAATACCCAACCTAAACCTCCCCTGGCATAACTTGAGGCCGTTTCCTCTTGTCTTCTCAGTTGGCACTTGGGAGCAGAGACTGATCCCCATCTCACTATAGCCTCCTTTAAGGTAGTTGTATACAGTGATATATTTCAATTTATACAGTTATTTCAATTTAACCTCACCATGAATGGAAATGACAGTCAATGACAAGTTCATTTTTAATGAAAACTTACTTCAAAAGGATCTGTACAGTCCAGGTGTACCTATGTTCAAAAGCACTAGATCACAGAGTAAAGACAGAATTGGTAGTTGCTCACCAAGGGCCTAAACAGAAGCCTGCTGAAGTCAGCTATTTTTGTAAAATTCGTCTGTTTTTGACTAGGGATCTAGAATCACAGAAGCTGCACTTCCAGTGCTCCCTTCTGAAGATGGCACAGAGAAACTGGGATTGAAGAGTGTACAAGCAAAGATTCTGGGACAGTGAGTTAGGAGAGAAGATTTAAAGATACAATATATTGATGTCTGATTGGGGGTTTGATGAAAGGTGTGAGGATGGTGTGGTGAAGCATATACCTGTGTAAGGAGAGTCGAGTATTTTCAGAAGGAAGAGGAACCATTCTCTTTAGCACAGAAGTTTCCTGTAACTAGGAAATACCTTTAGAAAAAGAAAAGAAGAGGTAAGTAGCATGAAAAAAGCCTCACAAAGAGAGAGAGAGAAGAAACTTCCACAGTGTTTCAGAAGAAACAACAGTATCCTCATCCAAGGAGAGATTTGAACCCCCCAAAGTTTTTGGTATCCACGGTAGAGGAGGTTGCTCTGACACAGAGTGAGGAGCTGAATGAATAGCTTTAGTTTACCCTGCATGAGAAGAAGCAAGCTGGCTTTCTGCATCCCAGCTGATGCCACAAAGCCAGCAGACCCAGGAAAACACTCTCAATGAATAAATTTGATTGGCCCTTTTTGAGATTTGCAGTGTGAGAAATAACACTGTCACCTTTTAAAACGAGTTGTTTCAGAAAGGAATGGTTCCTGTAGAAAAGCCCTTTAGGTAAATACACAAATCTGCTTCATTTTTGAAGAATGTTCCCAGGACTGACACCTTAGGTGTGTTCTGGCTCTGACTGCTGGAAATGTTGTCTGTTGTTGGAGTACCACAGTGCTGGACATAAGGTCACAGCAAAATCAGATTCAGTCTTAGCACTGTCACTTATTATAAACCTCAGCAACAGATGAGATTCAAATGTGATTTCAGTAAACCTAGAGCTACGGTTTTCAGTAAACTTATTACTTGAAGGCTACTAGCAGTTCATTGAGTGCAGAAGTGTAATGCAAAATGCACTATTTGAAAACCTTATTAGAGAACAGATTTTATAATTCATGATGAGAAATGCGTTTGTTCATGAAGCGAGGAAGTATTTTTAGTATCTGCACAAAATTCAAAAGGAAAGAAGAGATTGATATAGTGTGTGCAATTAAACAATCAAATCTAATGCTTAATTAAATTGTTCAGTTGTAAGATGCCAGGCTTCCTAAAATCTCAGAAATAATTATTGATCATCAAATACTCTGCCACTTCTGGGTTTGTCATCAGCTGAAACTGGTGAATTATTCATGGATTTCAATTTAATACAGTAAATGTTCTTTCTGATGATCAGTATCTGTGTAAAATGTCTAAGTGTAAGTTTTATTTCTTCTTGTCTCAGTACAAGCCCTGGCTTGCTCACACTGCATGCTTGTCACTCTGGAGCAGGACAAGTCCTGCAGTCTTTTCCTGGATGAAACACACAATAGCTTCTCTGGAAGGTGGTGCATGAGAAAAGATGGTTTTAGGGTGTAGGAATTACGGCATAAGGGTTTTTTTAGTTAATAAACAGGAGAAAAGAAAAATCCTTTGCAATCAAGTTTCCTTGAAAGAAAAAAGCCAACAAAAATTGCTTTAATTTACCATAATTTGCATATTTTGCGTTATAGTTGTGCAAACAGGAGAGATTTAATCCTGCCTGTACGCATATCTTCATAAATGCATTATAAATCCTTCCAGAAAGAATAAAATCAGCTTAAATATTCAGCCCTTGGTAGGCATATCAAATTTATTACTTCTACTCCATTCAGTAAATATTTATAATCAGCACACATTTGCACTACTTGGTAAGAGTATTTTAGCAAACTTAATGTTTAAACACCCATTTTTTCCCTTGTGTCAACTGGAAGTTTTCTGTTTGAGCCGATACACGTGAGTTTTGTTCTCTGTGTGCATGAGGAATGAACTGCCAGTCAGAATGTGCAAAGAGCAGGCTATAGGGTCAAAAAACTGACTTTACCAAGTAACTTCAAATTTACTTAGAGTTTTCTCTCAGTGCTTGGAATTGGTGTTAAGGTGGGATTCATTGCTCATGTGAAATGACTGCAACAGTAGTTTCCTCAGTGACATAAAGAACAGTTTATTGTAGTTCTATGACATTACTCCTTGTATTAGAAATGGTAAAGCAACTGTCCTGAGACAGAGAAGGGGCCTTTTTTTTCCCTTTTACTGCTTTCCCTAGTGCTGCAATTACCTCTGTAGATGATGTAACTTCTATAAAACTAAACTTCAGGGATAATATTATTCTTGTTAAGCAAGCCCTTTGATTTCTGGGAAGACAAATGAGGGTTTTGGCATACCCATGCAGTCTGCAGATACTTTACATGGATGTTGAATTCACTGAATTCCATCCACCTAGGGAATGTAATTATCTCATCATTAGAAGCTCTTTCTCCCTGTGAGGTTTGAATAGGTTCAGACATAGGCAGGATACGTGAACCATTCCAAAACCGTTGATTTTGAAATGAAAGAGGGCTGTCAGCAAAATATGAAAGGTGATGTTGCTATCTGCTTCAGCTCCTCTGAGTCTGTGAGGACTATTACAGAACTGAAATAAGGAGATAAACTGTAGGCATGAGGCTTACATCCGGGACTCCAAAACAAAGAATTACGGTCTGGGCTGAGTACCAGGTTGGTACTTTGTTATTTCTGCTAGGGAGATTTATGAGGATGTATTTTTCTCCTTAGTTTTTTTCATAGTTGCTCCCTAGTGTTGTCTTTAGATAGTTGCCTGCCTGTTGTGTACCCAGCTGATGTATCTGTTGCCAGTCAAAAGGATGGAGAAGGTCTGTGAGGGATTAGGTCAAAGACATCAGTATCAAGAAGCATCTTATTTTTGTTTGAGTCTGTGAATGGCATTCTTACTGTCTGTACAATGGAGCCATGGTGATACTGCTGTCACAGACCTCCTACAGCTACTAGGATGGGATACAGATAGTTTTCTTCACTGTACTCTCCATAGAAATTTCACTTGTTTGGTCTACTGTGTACAAGCTTGATGTCTTTCCAGATACATCACTTCTATGAGGGCTGAGGGGACAGGAAGCTCAACACTGTTACCTTCTGCTCCAACTTCCTCACGCAACAAAGCCAGCACTTGCTGAAACTCACTTAATGTGAAGCATAAAATAACAGCTTTGGGAGATCACATGCCTGTCGTTTCTGCAATACACTGACAAAGCAAGGTTTCTATGAATATATCCTTCCTGCAGCTCTGTCATTTGCTATCAAGTTCTTGTACAATTTTGCACTTGTAATAGTGAGTGAGAGCTTTTTTCAAAATAGAAAAATGTCTTTTAAATTAAAAAAAAAAAAATCCAGATACTTTTTTGCTGTGTTTGAAAAGCCTTGTTTTCTTTCCACAAGTGGGAAGTGTGTTCATCACAGAGAATGTGTCTAGGCCAAGTTACAGCATTTGACTTCAAAGTATCGTTCCAAAACAGACAGCCACGTATATGTCTCTATGTAAACAAATAGGCAGAAAAACAAGATTTTTTTCCTAAATCATCACAAAAGAGAGATGTCTTAGACGTTGCAGTAATCCTGCCTGGTTTTCCTGGGGAAAACTTTATAGCTTGTTTACTATGCTGAAATCTGTCTCTCACTTTACCAACTGCTTCCCAAGATGTTGACTTTGTCTAACCATGTCCCTTTCATTCTTCACTGTCTTATTTCTTTTCCTGCCAGCTTTCCAAAGTTTTGTTTGCATGTTTGCAATATGCTTCCTTTGTCATTTTTTTCAGCAAAGTTTTCTATTTCTGTCTTCTAGGCTAAGGGGTCGTTGCCAAAGACAGTACTGTGCAAAGATTTTGCCTTACCTCCAGAAACATGGAGACAATAATTACACCCAAATATTGGTTCACTGGAGAGTGATGGTGCTGATACTAGAGGCCTCTCCCTTGATGTAATGTTTTATATTTAGTGTCAAATATGAGGCCTAAAATGTCACCAATGGCAGAGATGAGTATGGTAACTAGTGGAGTGATGAGGTGGACATATTTGTGCTGTACCTGAAAGCCACAAATACTGTATGTTATGGTTATAAGCTGGCAGTAAACCTCTGGCAGGGTCAACAATGGCTTTGGCTGTCTTCCAGTCATTGTTTTCCAAGTGTTCATGGTGATAGTGGCCTTGACTGGTCTAGAGAAAGAAGGCTATTCTTATCCTAAATTTACAGCTCGTGAACAGGTCCGTGCCTAAACAGACTTTAAGCAGATCTGTGTTGTTTCTAAACCCGTCTGCCCTGTGTTTAAGGCCATAGAGATCACAGAGCCTGTGCTGGTTTTCAAAGGGACCACAGATCTTTCTACAAACTGCAGTCTTATGTTCACCATGATCACCTGGAAAGCTAACGAATCCCCTTAAATTCATTCTTTTATGTCAAGGTGAGCTATTTTAAATTCTTCTGAATATTGAACGCTGACTTGATGTCATCTTAGAAGTTTTGCACAATGTTTGCACAATGATTATAGTGAGTTTCACTAATTGGTTTAAGAATGGATTCAGATTGAGGTCCCGGTGTTGTTGGCTCATCTTCACCTTCAGTCCTGGTGTGCAGCAGTGACTGAAGTGCTAGATGCTGCTTTCTGGAAATACAGGCATAGTTTGATGTGATCGGTGTTGTATTGTGGTTTAAGCAATGAAGACTGCTGATGACTTTTAAATGTTATCTGTAGTTTCTATAGAGAAAAGATACCTGTGCTTGAATGTGACAAATACACATCCTGTCTCTAGTGACTATAGTCAGGAGTGCCTTATTTCAGGGGATGAGGATTTGAAAAGAGTGCAGCTTCACTAAAAACAGAACAAGTCAGAGTTCAAGGGTGTATTTGAAGTAAGATGTATATGACTAAACCTGTGAGCTCAAACAGGAAAGAGGTTTGGTTTTTAAAGTCCCTTTTTCAGAGCAAATGTTGTCTATGAAATAGTGTGCTTGTTTCTACATTGGAAATTCAGATGTCCTTTCTCATGCAAAAAACCACTGATATTCCAATAAACTTGGTAACATGACAAAAAGGTCAGGGGTATGAAATTATCCAAAACCAAATGAAGCAAAAGGCTTTGAATTCAATTACAGGCAATGCCCATCCCACCGATGCAGCATGGCCAAGCCACGTGGCAGCTGCTGGCCCACATCTGGCTTCTGCTCTCTGGCCTGAAAATGCAGGTGCTCTTTTACAGCTGCTGCCATGAGAGCTTTCCTCTGGCATGAATCCAGAATGAAGTGCAAGTGTGCACCTTTGACTTTTTAGTGAGATGCCTTAAGTTGTCTGGCCCTGAAATACAAAAATTGCTATTGTGACTTTAGCCTGATTATGGCTTCAGCTTACTGTTATTTGCTCTGTATGTCTGGGTTTGGGAGTCAACTACTGTCGTTTCCTCCCCACACCTCAGCCTCCTTAAACAGCTAGTGAAGACCCTTGTCAGCATGGGAATAGGAAAGTTCTATTTGCAGTACTGCTTTCTGAAACGTGTGGGGGAATGGTGGTGCTTTCCTGAGAAAGTGGATATTCAGAGGTACTAGGTGCAGCACCCTGTTTTTTGCCCCTTAGCATGGTACAGGTGAATGCCAAGGCTGGGAAACGAGCAATGTTCAGTCCTTAGCAGTAGTCTTAAAGAGCAGTGGTGCCAAACCCTACCTCTTTTGAATCTTCCTTCTTTTGAATTCTTCTGCTGCTTTAAATGCTGCTCAGAGTGGTGGTGTGGTTTGCTCTTTCCTCCTGAAACACCAAATCAAAGTAAAACCAAAAAACTTTTCAGCAGAAATATTTGAAAGATTGAAATCGGAAAACATTTGAATTTTCCCAGGTAGACCTGGGGGAGAAAAAAGTCATGTTGGTTTTAATAGAATTAAGATATATTTTGATTTAGTTGGTCCAGTCAGAATGTGTCATGTCAGCTCTCTGTGCATCTGCTCAGCTTCCATGGTCCCACAGAGGATCAGTTTTTGCATCTTTCCTTGCTGTTCTTTCCTGGGGTCCTTTCCTTAGCTGGATTATAGCTTCTACAGTGTAGCATGAAGAACTTTTGCTTCTGCCTGCTGGGACTTTGTGGTAATTCAGTGACTGCTGTATGTAGTTGGAGGTGGAGATAGCCTGGGCACTGTCTTGTCAGGAGGATTAAAGCCTGAGTCTCTGACACTGTAATTCCCAGAAGACACTGAAATGGATATAGTTCAACATCAAGATAGACTTCCAAAAAAGAGAAATGTAGACATGTTCAATTTATTTTGTGAGTGGGGTGGTGGTGTGTGTGGGGGAAGTGTGTTATTTTCATTCTGTAAACTTTTATATTCTGGCTTTTTGTCTTATTTTGGGGAGTCCACAAAATATTTTTTTTAAAAATAATGTTTTAGTCTGTGCTACATGTCAGTAATTTTAATTAGTGTGTAAAAATTTGAGGTCACTACTTATGGTCACAAACTTGATTTTAATTAGCATTCCATTTATTAAAACGTTTCCTAAAGTGTATCTTTCAGTTTAGAGATATTGGAAGGGAAGGGGGAGGTAATTCTTGTGGCACTGATTAGGAGGTAATATCAAATCATAATTCTGGCACAACTCACTAAGACTTGAGTCAGAGGTCTGTTTGGATTTTCCCTATGTATCTTTCCCATTTATTTCCTGGTGGTAAAACTTGGCATGTATAGTTGCAGCTTGGGAGCAATGATTTACCAAACGTTGTTTAGGTTTCTTTGTGATGCTTTGCAGTGATAAGATAAAACAGCATGAATGCTGCTTGCCTTTATGCTTTTATGAGCTTTCTGGCAGTTCTATTGCAAAATGTTCTGGATAAGTAATATTTATTTTTTTTAATGTATAGGATAGTGGTGTTGCAGGCTTTGTAAAGCCCTTGCTGCTCTCTGGACTGCACTGCTCTAGCTGGGCTCTACAGACTTGCCTCTTCCATGGCTCTCAAGATGAAGAAGGATTCAGGCCATCAGGAGGTGCAGGTCCTCTGTTTAGGACTTTCTTATAAAACTGAACCAGCATCTTTCAACAGCTTGGATACCTTCTCTAGACTCCAGTAGAGTAAGCACATTTTCCAGAGGACTATTCAAGTTGCAGCTTATTTATCTAAGACACTAGATATTAAAACAGGTCACCTGCAAGCTTTACAAAGGCTCTAACCTCAGTCTTCTGCACAGTGTTAGAAACAGCTTGTCTATATTTTGGATACCCAAGTTGGCTTTCACTGTTTACCCCCAGAAACACATGAGAATGAGCTGGAAGAGAGCTAGGCTGGCTGCCCTGTAGGGTAGGACTGGTCTGAGATGGCAAATCTGTGCTGCGGTGTGCCTTGGTGTGTGTACTTAACCAGTTCAGATTGGTTATTGGAGATCAGAGAAAGAGTGCATTTTTCTGCATCAACTTTGTTACTGTTCAGTGCTGGGTTTATACTAGAGTCTCTGGAAGAGCCTGGTTTTGACAAGGTTTCTTCCAGTTTCAGAGTCTGTCCCTGAACTGTGAATCTAAAACTGCTAGCATGCTTGCATGGTGCGGTTTCCTTTTCCCTTCCTCGGGTTATAAGATGAGGCTGATAAACCATTGAAAATTCCCAGCAGACATGTATGGTTGCCTCTCTGGGGAGTGCAGTCTGACAACCTGGTTTGCACTGCATGGTGACTGCCTCTTCCCCTGTAAACTTTCCAGTTCAGCTCACCATCAACAGCTAACAGTCCTTTGTTAGCCTTGTGTCAGATGCTAGAGTCTTGCTAGTTGTCTCCTGGGGTTTTTATCTCAATATGGAAGCACAAAATGCAATTGAAATGGAAAAAGAAGTTTCCAAAGCAGTTGGTAGTCTAACATGAGGAGAGAGACAATCCCTGTGAACAGCCGTAAGGCTTAGACATACAGACGTAGACAGATTTACCACATTGGCACTAATACTTTCAATCTTTTTGCAAAAAGAAAATATTGCCAAGATGCTAATGTATACACATGGTAGCAATATGTTCATGAGGAAGTGTAGTTAATTACTGGAGCTGGGCTGTATGGACTATATTACACAGATGGACTGTATGATACACAGACACTTTTTAAGTATGCAGATTCCTACTGAAGTGGCACAGCCTAATGACTCACTTGGATTAAAGCTGCTACAACCTATTGTCTCAATAATCCAGGATTTAAGCATGCTGTAATTGTATGTATCATGCATGAAAGAGCAATTTGTAGCTGTGGAAAGTTTAATGCTGCTCCTAGCTACTTGGTTTTCTGTTTTCTTTATGCCCAAGAGCCCAAGTATGAGTCTCAGCTGAGTTCATTTGTTGCACACAAAGGCTGATTCCTTTCCTTACTCTCACTGTTGCAAACTAAAACTAACTCTGCTGAAGTACGTGAGAAGAGAGGCAGCCTGGGTCTCTTCAGCAACAAGATACTGCTTGTCAGCTGGGTCTGCTCAGTGTCTTGCACTGCAGGTTGCCACACATGAACCTTGCTTGTTTTCATTCTCTGTCATAGAATGATTTGGGATAATAGGCAGACCCCATCTGTTCCCATTTTAGGATGCTTTGCTTTCTTTTTCAAAATCTGCCCATAAATAAACACACAGAAAAATACTGGGATGTGAAGCGCACACCATGGGGTTAGCACAAAAGATCCTGCTTCATCCCTACCAGCACAGACATGCTCAGCTATTGCAGCGTGTATCATCCAACATCACCTATGCAACTCCATCAAGCTTGAATTTTAGAGTTGCTGGAAAGGGCTGGGTGAATGGAAACTTAACCTTCACCAGAAACTGCTCCCATCCTCTCAGGTTAGGTCAGGTCACGTCCATAGCTGCACTGTTGTGCTGTGCTGGGTTCACACAGAGCCTGTGTGGCTGGTGCGCAGGTTTTGGAGGTGGTGCATGGGGTGGGAGGGTGCATCAGGTATCTCCTGGCACATGCACGGCTGGGAAGGCGGAATTGCTTTAATTGTGCTTGAGGGCAGATGCTGCTTCATCCTCAGTTTTGGCTGTGGCAGCGTGGTGAGGGGTCTTCCTGGGATGAGGGGACAGTCCTCCATAGAGCTCTGTCAGCATTTGTAGCTGCCTATGTGCCTGTCACATTTCCTCTGCTCCGCTCTGAACTCTGACCTGTGGTGTTTTAGGGTTTTCCTTATCCTGAGGTGTGGCTGATGATTGCACAGAAGCTGTCTGATACTGCTTCTATGGCAGCCAGACTTCTCGCATCAGATTAGCATTCCCTGCAAGCACTGTGGAACGGGAGGCTGTGAACCCAGCCCGGTGTGAGTGATCGTACATTGGTATTACCTAATTCTTAAAGTATTAAGGTAATTAGGAAACATGAGACTTCACAAAAATAGACAGCTCATTGTACTGAGAGTATCAAAGGCGTTTCTTCTCCCATGTCAATTTGAACAGTGCTCTTGGCTACTACGTTACAGTAATCAGCTTAGCTAAATTTGTTTTGCATGTCTGATGTTAATGAATGGCTGCTTGTTATTCTTTTAGGGTGAGATTCACTGCATCTGCATTAAACAGGGAAGTTAACAGTCAGACTCCAGAAGCTGCAAGGAGGAGGAGGCCGGGGAGGTGAAATCCACACCCACAGCAAGTGTGGGGCTGCAGGAGAGCACCCCACAGTGTGTCACTTGGGACTAGTGTAGCAGCCACATCTATCACATCCGGGCATGGAGACCTTTGGGGTCTGCACAAACACAGACAATGTCCCCATTAAACCTTTGAAATAGTTCCTTCCTGATTACAGCGAGTGTTGAGGATGCAGTGGTTGTACATTATGGTGCCTAGGTGAACGTGCTGTTCATCCCTTTCCCTCCAGAGTGGGTCTTACAGCGCATGGGGCTTCTGCTGTCATCATTATGGGTGTTTTCCAGATGTGGTAAGATGAAGAAATGATGGAAAAGCAAAGCCTCTGGTTAGAAACACACTTCAGCTGGATTCAGACTGTTCACATAAGATGGAATTGTAGAAGGGCTGTTTTCAGATGCTTTTCTAGTTGATCCAATTTATAATTTGTCCCTGCAAACATGCCATTTCTAATGGGTTCCATATGCTTCTAAGCCTTCCTGTTATTTCCCACTTTAAGGATTGCTCTGTTCAGCAAGAAGTCTGCCACTCTGCAGCTTGTCTAAGTTTTATTTAAAAAAAAAAAAAAAAAAATTGGAAGAAGGCCTAGGACTTGGATGCCACTTTTACAGTCCTTCTTCATGGCTAACCTCAACCTCCATTCTGATGCTGCTGATGGCAACACACAGAATCTGTTCAAAACATCTATGCTAATGTAAAGGAGGGAGGTCAGGCTGTTCTGGCAGCCAGAAGTGTCCACAGTAATAAAGAGACTGCTGGAGCAGCTCAAGGTGTCCACTTGCTGGTGCTACTACAGTGCTTGCTAGCCCAGAACTTACTGTTTTCTTCACCTGTAATTAAAATGATTTTTTTTTACACTGAGCCTCTAAACTGCTGTCATGGTGAATTATCTTGGTTCCAGAGAACGGTTCTGTAAATACTCTGCTGCTTTTTATGGTCTGTGAGTGTGGAGGGGTTTTGACAGCTCATTGCTACTTTACTACCCACACATTTCCCTGTCTAGTCCCTATTTTGCTGCTGTCCCCTTCTCCCTATGTTAATCCTCCATTAACATCATGAGGCAGTGGTATGGGATGCCAAGGTCGCTCCTATGCCAGCAAGCTTTTGCAGCTATGGGCAGTCACATCTTAATGCTGAGCATGCCAGTTTTGTTTTGTTTTTTTCTCCACAGGAGATTACCAGGCAAAATATTGCTGCCAGCTGAGCAGCAATTTCCTATTGAAATAAGGGAATCATGTAAAGCAAAACACCCTGGCTGAGACTGAAGCCCTCTCCCTTCCATGCCTTTTTTTGGTGTCTAACCAAAGAAGATTTCCTAGTTAATTATCTGCTAAATTCCAAATTAATGCAATTAGCATTTGAGGTAGCTTGATGAGAAGGAAGAAGCAGGAGCTGAGCTGCCTCTGGCACTGTCTTTGTGTCTTACGTGACCTCTCTTCCTCCATTCTCTCATCTGATACCATTTGAAAGAAACATCCCTTCTTTAGGCAACTACTTAGGTATATGATGGGAAAATTCAGTTGTATGTTAACATAGGAAGTACTATTTTTAATTTATATTAGACTAGTGCTACAGCTTGTAAAGTGCCGCACTAGGCATTTTGCAAACAAATTGTGAGAGGGAGTCCCTGCCAACATAGCTTGATCCAGACAGACAAGATCAAATGTAGAGAAAGCAAATGTCACCTTTGTGTCTGAGGAAGACAAAGCCCTGAGAGTTTCTTCAAGGTCACATGTAGACTCAGTGAGAGATGCATGGATTGAATCCCTAGCTCCCAAGTCCTGGAACAATGCCTTAGTCATTAGATGAGCATTTCTCCTAACATACCATATAAGCTCCTCAGATTAAATTCCCTATAGAAAGCAGAAGCTTGAACAGGAGTTAGCTTTAAGTGACTTGCGGACTCAGAGCAAGACACATACTAAGGAGCCATTCAAAAATCAAGTTAGTTTGCTGAGGAGGATAGTTCTTAATTAAAATAGAGCAATCTTGATTGGATTCAGTGAGCCTAATTCTTACTGCATTTACAATTTGTATATTCTGAAATAACCAAGTTGTACAAGTTTATTGCTGTCTAGAGCTGGGTGAGCTTGTAATCTCTGAAAATTCAGTGTATAGTAGCTGGGACATTTATGAGAAATGGAAGATACAGTTTTTGCTACTTTAAAGAAAGCATCCTCCCCATGTGCAATTCCAAGCATAATAGCATGGGATGTGGTTTGGTTTGGCTGAAATCTGACAGGGGAATCTAAGTTTCAATGAGTTACTTATGAAAGCACTCTACCACAGGTGTGCAGAAGATGAACCTGTTGCTTTTCTTTCACCTGATTTGTATTCAGAGTGGGACACTAAAGGAGTTAATTGTATGCTTTGCCAAAGCATGGCAGTTAATTTGTCAGATGACCAGAGAACTATCTGACTTATGAAATAGATGGGAGGGAAGCAATTTTTCTTGTAAAAGCTCTCCATAGATTCATATTTATAAACTCCATCCTACATAATAGCTATTTAATATCAACAAAGATATGGTAGTATCAACAAGTGACAAGTTAGTACTGGAATAGAATGTGTTAAAACTTGCGTGGCCATCACTGACTAATGAGGACTGACCTTTGCTGCAATATATACAGTCAGTTTATTAAAGCAGGGACAGAGCAATCTCTAGGCCTTTGGTCAATCTAGGTTGCTTGGGGCTGAGGAATTTCCATTTAAAATATCTCCTCAGGTGATAAAGACTGATTCAATAGAGATCGGCTAATAAAGAAAGTGCTGGAAGCTACTATTAAATTCTAGCTTCTGTCAGCTTAACAGTAAAAACTTTTAATGAGGAAACCATTAAAGTTGACCTAATGAATCAGAAATGCTTTTCCTTGCTGGCTAATTATAGAGTGCCTAGAATATCTTTCGACAGATGTAATTTAGAAAATACTGATCTATTGGGTCCTCTTGCTCTTGAAGGAAACCTGTTGCATAGCAGAAAACGGGGAAAATGCTTTCCTGGGAGGATGCAGGGTTTGACCTGGATTCACTGAGGAATCTCGGTGGTCAGGTGGGCTGGGTGTAGAGGACACGGAAACTGCTGAAATTAGTGGATGATATGTAAAAATACAGCTTTGTATGACGCCCTGTGGTTGCAAATGAACACAGTAGGACACACAATAGATAAGACAGATTGGCACATGTATTTGGTCTGGAAAAGAGTGTTATGATAACACCCTAGTCAGTAAAGCAGAAAATATATCAAGATATCCTGTTTACAACTACAGCATGAGGTAAGACATCAAAGGATGTCAGTGGAGATGATGTCTGCAGTTTGCTTAAAGTTTTTTTCTTCTAGTAGTGATATACTATGGCAACAACATTACCTTTCTTCGTGACCCAGGGATAGTTGATCAGTTTTGGCATGTAAGGACCCAGCTAAGCAATAATTTCTGCCAGTGTCATCACTGCTTGTTTTATTTTCCACAAAATCTTAATTTCTGAATAGCCAGGAAAAGGAGTTATTCATGTTTGGCAGATGTGAAGCATAGAGAAATGAAATCCATTATCAAAAGTTGCAAAGGAATTTTCATTTGAGTTAGAAGCAGGACTCAGGCTTCAGAAGTCTTAATCTGGAAACTGAACTGCAGCCCCAGTGTGTGTATGGGGGATGATTTGATTATCTATCTCCATTTTCATATGAAACTTTGTGTTACGAGGTCCAGTCTGAGTTTTTCCCTTCAATCCCTTGTCTGTGGAGCTCCGACACACAAAAGTCTTTTTGAGAGCCTTTGTACCCAGCATGCGTGCAGCCATCTGCTCTTCAGAGTACTTGGCTTTGTGTTCCCCTGCTGTGTCAGCTTTGCTGCCCTCTTCAGCAGTCCTGCAGATCCTCCCCTTAAACTGCAAACTGCCCAGTTGACGGGGAGGGGATGAAACACTACTCTTCAGGACAGACGTGGCAGGATGTCTTGAGTCCCTGCCTTTTGTATCCCGGTTTCTGATTCCTGGCCAGGCTACTGTCCATCTGATTACATTCCTGCCCCAAGTTTTTGGTCTGTGCTGTCTATCTTGTGCTTGGTGTCCTCATAGCTTTTGCATTGTTGCATTATTCCACAGAGTCACTTTTCAGTCAGCCAAATCTACCCAGTTTCAGAGTATGTGATGCTGAATTATGGTGGTAGTTTTTCTTTTTGCCTGTTGTTTTTGATCTATTTGTGTTTGGGGGGAAAAAAAGAAAACGAGAGCTAGGGAGAAGAGAGGAACATTTCCAGGATATTCAAAGTCTTAATCCTGATAGACAAATAGAAGGTGCTTGTTTCCTTATGTGATACATCAAAATGTGGTTCACAGTAAAAGTCACAACCCAGTTTATGGAAGTTGGCAGTTTAAGAAAACACCCAGACATGCAACATACTGTAAATAAAGACCCCTGTGTCTCCGACTTGCACAGCTCTGTGATTAAGAAATAAAATTAAGTTAAAAAGTGAAAGCTGTACAGGTTGTGGGTACAAACCAAGTGAGATGAGGTAGAAATGGCACTACAGCTTTAAACTGCAGCAAAACAGAAACAACTATTTAGAACAAAAGCCTCCTGTTTTCAATACAGTGCTAAAATCACATTGGAAGATCTTTAAAACCTTTATTTAAGAGAATAAAACAAAGTAACTTCTTGCCTGGTTTGTGATAGATTACTGTGGTTTTAGAGCTTAGCAAGGGCTCCTAGGAGGTGGGAATTATTCTCTATTAAAGTAACAAGTTTGCTCAATTCTTTTTTGTGGAATAAAAGTGACACATCCAAGGATTTCCTTTAAAATTTCTTCAAAGTTGGTATCAAGCCAGCTAAACTGAGCAATGCTGCTGTATGTTCCAGTAAACTCCTGAAGGGGTGTTGTGGTGGTGGTGTTGGTGATTGTGGTGGTGTTAGGGTTAAGGCTTAAGCCCCTTTTACCTTAAGATGGGCAAATCCTTAGAGCAACCACATTTTCTGTAGGACTGAGTGGTATCATGCGCACTGGTTCCAGTACTCTGTTGGTGCTGGTGTTCCACTTAGGACGGGAGGTCCTGTGGCATGTCGCCCACAGGGGCTCATCATACCCTACGGGTGTCCCAAGGAGGCTGTCTTGCAGGGGAAGCAATGGCTGGAGGTGGAGAGCTTAGTACCAGGGCCACCGCAGAGCCAAGGCTGCTGGCACGAGCGGTGCTGTAAGTGGAAATGACTTCTGTGTAGGTCTAATGTTAAGTGGCTGTATCGTAGGCTGGTTTGGTCATACAGTATATTTACATCATCTGGGGGTTGTTAATGCCTACTGCTGGCTGAAGCATGGCTGATTTTGCAGCATGATTGATTTAGCCATTCACGTAGGTGCAAGTGTTGGTCCTCTGCCCCATCGCGATGGAGCTGGTGACTGCGTTAGTGTCCCTGGGGGGCAGTGGGTTGCCAGGCAGTGAGTATTTGTCCGCCTCTAGCTGGGTCTTGGTCTCCTTTGCCAGGCTGGCATTTGTAAACCAGATTCTCCTTCATGTGCCCAGCCTGCAGGCACTTGGCCTTATTGCCGTTGATGCTAAGCTGCAACTACAGAGTTAATGAGCCTTATTAAGACCGGGCCTTTTTAAGAGATGTGCTCAATGCCTGCAGCACAGCAGTTTCTCTCCTGCTCTGGCAGATGCTTAGATCCTAACATCTCCAGCTGACGTTGATATCTATGGCTACCAGACTAGTGACAGGCTGCCCTTCTGTGCTGCACATGCAAGAAATAGCTCCCTAGCTGATGGAGGGAGGGGAGCGGAGCTGGTTGTACCTGTCTCACGCCCTGTGCGTGAGACTTGATCGGCCACGTGCCATACCAGCCTTCTGGAGACCCCCTTGGCAAGAACAGCTGAAGGGAGCCATGACTGAGGGCAAGGAGGCTCCATCTTTAAGGTAGGAGCCAGCACCAAGTGACTAAGGTGACAGTCCTGCCTCTTTCTTATTCAAGAAGCTTGCCGTTAGTGGTAAAGATCTAGCTGTACTGAATTTCTTAATGTTTTCTTCATGCTTGGAATGCTGCATATCCAAAACAAGTAACTTTACTCTCCCCTCTAAAGAACTTGAGTGTTTCTAACTTGGGAAAACTCTTCCTTTGTTCTGTGTTTTAAGCCTTGAGGATTTTTTTTTGTGTTGTGAGCTTCTTTGTTACGAACTTTCCTACATAATTGCATAATTTGAGAAGCTCTAAATGTCACAAGGATTCACAACAATATTGTGGATTTTTTCATGTGGGGTTCAACTCTGAGGCAAATCTGCAGTGTGCTATTTTAGAAACAACTTCTGTCTAGCCTTTCTGTGTTATTTGAATTTCAAGTGAATACATAATTGCACGTAGAACTATTAAGAAGATTTATGGTTCTGTGTATTTCCCGTGTATTTAACATCCCAGAATTTTGCACTGGGCCTTCTGGTACTGTTTATTTACTTAGGGTTGGTTTTAGGCTACAGGCATTAATAATTTTATGACTGAGTGTTCTTAACAGATGGCTTTATGGGCTGTAACAGCCACCAAAGAGCAGAGCCAGGGAGCAAAGCGAAGCAGTATATAGTACAAACAGTTGTGTGTGGGCTTGCTGGAGGTCACAGAAATACCTCATTTATTGAATATCCTTCTGTAAAAGAGGGCTAGAAACACCAACTAAGAATGGAGCCGAAGGAGCTCCCTCCGTCTGATGTTACTGGTATATTATTGTGCCTTAGAGAAGTAGTTGGTACCAGCCAGAGGGGCCCTCCTCCCTCCCCATCCTTCCTTTTCAAGTGGCTCAATAGAAAAGACCTATAGATTCATGGCTTGTTATGAGTTAGTGTGTGTGTTTGCAGACAGTATATGTTCTGTTACCCCAGAAAACAGAGCAGCTGATCAGCTTTTGGGGGACTGTGCAAAAACGAACAGAACACATGCAATAGAAAGCAGTCTGACCCACTTTGTGTGGGAGTCAGTGGAGTGACTGGTGCTAGGCTTGTCCTGGGCCCTGTAAATCTGCAGGCAGTACATCATGGTACCTGGTTGGTAGTTTTGTCTTGCATCTGTTCAGTGTTAAATTTATGTTCTTGTATACCCTGGGGAAGAATGCAGGTCTGTAGGCCAGTGAAAGCTGTATGTGACACTTGCCAACATCTTCTGATAATTGTTTTTAAAGAAAGCTTATGCATGTTGACATGAAAAAAGCACATTACAGCCCTTGTAGTCTAGAAACCCTTTTTGGGCATATGTCCAACTCTTCTGGTGGAACTCAAAGGTCTTGTGACTCGTGGGCAGCCTTCGATATTCCAAATCGGGGACTTATCATTGATCCCACAGAAGTAGTGCCAAGGTTTACCTTATCTTGACAAGACTGGATTACATTTAGCTGCATTTCAATAGCTTCCAGAAATTACAGATGTCTCCTGCATAAAAGGAAATGTAAGAACTTAAAGCATGATTAGGGAATCTCAGATTATTGCCCACTGTTTTAATGACTGCGGAGGCGACAGGAGGCAGAAGAAAAGAAATCACTGGACCTCCTAGGTATCTTGACTGACTTAGTAATCTTGGTATGAGTTTATCATCTCTGTGCTTTACAAAATACCACAATCAAAAAAGAGAGGAAGAGAGGGAAAGAGAAGAAATAAACTGCTATGCAATTTCTTCAGGTTTAAGTTTGCGGAGTTAGTCTATAGTCAATACGATGAGGATGACTTCTTGTAAAGATGTTGTGCAGCATGATTAGAAGAAGAAAATAGACCCATTATAAAATATGCTATTTTTTTTAGAGAAAGTATTTTTCATACTAAAATCAAATAATCTTTATGGTTTTCAAATTGTACAGCCTTTGAAAAATATGTGGTTCTAGTTCAATCATTTGGGATCACATGGGGCGAAAGGAGCATCAATTTGCTGAGTGATTCTTATTGACCAGGGCACCTGTGTGAATTCATTGTAAGGGAGAACAAAATTAACCTCCTATTGTTTGATATATATGATCTGATGAGAGGGATAGAGGAGCCTGATGGTGTAGTTCAAGCCGCTATATGTTTGAAGTACCTTGAATTCTGTTTATGATGTATGGAAAAATAATTGAAGAATAAAGGGAAGTCTTTCTTTTTTCATTTAGTAAGTGGAGTACAACAAATCTGAGCAGTGAGATTAAGTAGTAGATGCCAGCATGTGTAGGAATGCACAGGTAAGAAAGTACTTAATGATCTGCCATCAACGCAGGGGCTAAATTTATCTTTTCATATTTCACTGTAAGCCTTGCTGTCCTCAGGCTCTGGTAGTTCCTGCTTTATCTGGTGGTTTGACCTCTTCTGAGCCATTAAAAACAGATATCTTTTCCCTGCAGTAGTCTGGTTAAAAAATGTCAGTCATTATGACACAGATTCAAATAAGATTTCTGGATCTTCAGTGCAGCTTCTGAAACTTTAGAATTATAGAATCATGGAATAGCTTGGGTTGGAATGGACTTTGAAGGTCATCTAGTTCCAACCCCCCTGCCATGGGCAGGGATGCCACCCACTAGATCAGGTTGCTCAAAGCCCCACTCCAGGGATGGGGTTAAGGTTACCCAACTTCTCTGGGCAACCCTTTCCAGTGCCTCACCACCCTCATAGTGAAGAATTTCTTCCAAATATCTACATCTACTCTCTTTCAGTTTAAAGCCATTACTGCTTTTCCTATTGTAGTTGTCCCAGGACAAAAAGTTACGCTGAAACCATGCAAGGACAAGGACGCATAACTGTATAATCACAAGTAAGTGCTAATGTCAACACAAAAGAAGAGGCAAGGATGCTCTATAGTAACCTATGCTTCATTAGCATGATAAAAACACACACCTCTGAGTAGAGATCTGACATGATAATCTGGAGCCACTTTAGGTTAATGAGCTGGCACCTAGCTCATGCACGTGTGTTACTAAGTGATGTAACCAAAAGCAACCAATGAGTGATTCTATACCTGCTTTTTAAACTGTGTGAAAGGTCTGGCACCCAATGCTGGGTACACTTGCTTTGCGGATTGTCGCCTGGCTCCCAGTTCTGCGCAGACTTGACATAGAGATTAATCAGTGGGCCTCGACTCAGTGTGCTTGTCAGCTCCAGTGCACTGGGCATGAACCCAGCCCTTGTTAAAGGGAGAATACTATCACTGCATGCCCTTGTAAAAAGTCCAGGGTAGTGAGCTTGCTGTGCACCCTCCTTGCTGCCCTAAGGGTCTTGAACTCCCCCATTTCATGGTCCCTGCAGCCAAGGCTGCCCGTGAGCTTCAGATTCCCCACCAGTCCCTCCTTATTGGTGGCAGTGATGTCCAGCATAGCACCTTTCCTCATTGGCTCCTCTGTCATTTGGAGAAGGAAGTTATTGTCATCAGTGCATTCCAGGAACCTCCTGGATTGTTTATGTTCTGGTGATTATGTCAGAAGTCTGGAAGCTGATTTCTGTGGTGTCAACAGAAGCCAAATCATAGCCCTAGAGTAGGATTTGAAAAACAGGTGAAAACGTGATATAAACTGTACAGTTGCTCAGGACTGGAAGAATTACAGCTTAGGTTTGTCTGAAACAAAGTCACAGTGTGCCCGAGCTTGCTGCTTGAGAAACGAATCCTCAAAATGTGTAGAGTCATGCACAGAGCCTTGCAAAGTGTGGAGTGGTGATGCAGACCTGGTGGTTGGAGTACTGTTGATCTCTTAGGTTGGCAAGGGAGGGCAGTTAGTGGCAGCGCTATGGAGTGGTTTCTTGTAAAAGTATTCAAATTGTCCTAGTAAGCAAAACATGATCTTCTTCAAAAGAGGGGGTACCACACAATCTGCTATCAGATAGTTTACTGCATGAAGCAGATGTCCTCTATCCTTCCCTTGATGGCAAATGAGCTGATGGGAGGAGAGCGGTCTAAGGTGTACTTTTTTGCTGTTGTTGGGAGCACTTAAAACTTTTTACTTGGTGCCCCTCAGTAATTTGGGGTGTCTGAAAGGTGGCCAGCTATTTCATGAGAAGTTTCAGCTTGCCATGGAAGCAAGCCATGTAGTTTTAAACTTTTAGTTGCTTTCCTTAAAAGTTTTTGGTGTCCTTCAGGAAAAACATCCAGCACTTATAAATTAGCTACTTACTAATTTATAGATGCTAATTTATAGTTGAATGGTACTTGCTTTTGAATCCACTCTGTCTTTTCCTCTTGAAAGCAAGTGATAGGAGAGTTGCTAAATAAAGAACATTAGCAATCCTGGTGTGTCAGCTCTGGTAGATGTTTCAATCTAATAATGCTGTGATCATTTGGGATAAAAGTTAATAGGACTGCTTTCGCTGGAGATCGTTTCCATGTTGCATGTTAGTTCCTATAGATTCTGATGGACCTTTTGGAAGATATAAAGATGGATATTTTTTTAGCCTCCAACTTTTTTTTTCCCCTGCTCCCTAAACTGTATTCAGCAAGGGCTTTTTCCAGAAGTCCTTAGTGGTATACCATACCACGTAGCCATACTTGCTGCATAGCATGGGTATTGGTCCTCTTTGCCTCCTGTCTAGGTTAGATACTCAGAAACCACTTTTATCTGCCATTTTTAACCTGCTGCTGCGTGGTCCTTTTGAGTAATCTTATGGCTGAATTACAAAGACTGAGGGAGGGGGAAGAGATGCTTACAAGACAGAAATGTTTTGCTGATGTTTGCAGGGTAAATGTAAACATGAAAAACATGAATAGTAGTGCTATGTGTATGCCTTTCTATTACAAACAGCTCAACTTGTGGTATGACAGTTAGCATGAATATAAAATATTCATATGCTGTTCAAGTATGCAATGATGAGCTCAAAGAACATCAGTCTTTCACGAGCTTGTCAGTGTTATTCATGCTATGTACAGCTGATATCTATAGACAGTATTTTTAATGTGTACATTATATACTCAGAAATGTGTCTTATTTACACTTAATTTTTGTGAGACTTGCATGAAGAATGGTGCTGTTTCTCACCTTATGTGCTATGTATGAGAATTAAAAAGTCCAATCCTCTCTTTGGCATGCTTGTATCTTGATTTAGATTAAGCTTTTTTTTAAAGCTTCCTCCTGCAAGGGTGCTTTTGAATCACTTTAATGCAAACTGTTAACATGAGATGGCAACATTGTGATGTTATGGACATTACTAATATTGTTAATTGATCTTGCGTTTGTTTTCACAAAATTACCTGGGACTGTTTGTTTACAAAGCAGGCCAGAACCTCAGCTAGGCTAAGTCTGTATAGCTCCAATGACTCAATATTGCTCAAACAACTTCACTTTGGCCACTGACAAGCAAACCGTTGTTTTTTTTTTGAGTTTAGCTATGGAAATGAGGTGTCTGAAATCACTCTGAATATAGGTGCATATTTCCCCCATTCTCCCGTAAATGTTTGAACTTGTTGGATAATTTCAACAAAATGCAACAGGGAAACAGGAACCTGCTAAATACTGAATTCTTATGAAATCAAGTACAAGGCTTAGCCTCAAACAAAAACATTAAGTTGGCCTGCCACTGACTAAGAGATGGTAAATTGTTTGCTCTGCCCAGTCACTGACTGCTAGTGTCCAGCTGACCATTTGGGAAGCACACAGTGCTTCGCCTCCTGGCCAGGCTGTGTGTGCAGTTTGAGGCAGACAGCAGCTCAAACCATCTCATCTGAGGGGGAAGCTAAATAAAAATAAGTTTCTGGTGGTAAAATGAAAGTGATAGGGGTCTTAGACCATTACCTTTGCTAAATTCAGTTTAAAAAAAAAATCAGTCAGCCATGAGGAACTAATGAATCAAAAATAGGGCATCATTCATTTCAGTGCTCAGAACTGTTATAGGCACCCTTTTTGCCTTTTCCACATCCTGGCTTTATCTTCAGTGATTTCTTATATCTTCGTTGGGAATGAGTGTAATCATAAAAAGTCTGATCCAGGTGAAATCAAATGCAGGCCCCACACTGAGTTCTGGAGTGCCATGATTCCATCACTGGTCTTTCAGTATGTTTGCACAAGGCTTCACTCAATGGGGGCTTCAGTTTTTAACTGAGGCTTGCACATAAATGGTTAATGCACATTATTTTTCACTACTGTCATATGGAAAAAAAATTGAGGAGGAGGCTTTAAAGTTAGTTACATCTGTCTAAATAGACATAGATACAAAGAACAGCTTCACTTTCAGAGATGCTTAGTACTCTCCTGTTCTACGTGGTGTCCGAGCTATAAAAGCAGAGCAGTTTGTAGAGGCTGAAATAAGGATTTTTTGCTGAGCTGAGATTCATCCAAGACGGAAGTCAAATCTTATCCATGTTTTTTCTCCAAATACTTACTATTTCATGCCCAGCTGAGTTTACATAATAAACAGAAATCAATGTACGACTTGCACTGTGGTCCAAGATGCATTTTTATGTGTACTCATTCTTTAGTAATCTTTAGTGCCTGTTAAATCCTCAATGCAGTTTGGATACAGCAATAAGCGATATTTAGTAATGATCTTTCATGTATGAACTGGAATACCATATAATGTTAACATGATAAAGAAATTGCAACGTGCGACTGCAATTTAAAGTAGTCTTGCAGTATTGCAAATCAAACTTCTGTGTAAGGCAAGTTTGAAAAATAATAATTAGTAAGAAATCAATTCCTTTTTTTTGACTGTTAGATGAAAAAATGGATGCTAAAGCCTCCTTTTGCCCTTAAAAAAAACAAACAAAAAATCCTGATATATCAAATGGCTCTGAAACTAGGTTAGCAGTCATCCGCTAGTGACATTTTACAACTTTACACTTGGATTCCTTAACATTAGAGAAGTAAAAGGTCTAGTCTTCGAGGCATCTGGGTAATGAAAAAGGGAGCTATCTACATTTATGGAAACATTCATAACTTCTGACTTGCAGAGGATCCTAAATCGAGGTAGAAAATTATTTCATCAAGAGAAATCTAGGAGTCATCTAAAAAAACAATAAGGAAAGGCAGAGTGCATCTATACAGTAAGAATGGTAGAGATAAAAGGTTTGGAGATGGCCCTAGAATTAAATGTATACTTGGCATCATTATTTCAGGAGGGATGTGGAAAGTGGAAATTATATCTGCATTGAAGTCAGTTGCAGGGTTCAATATGCTCAAGTCTGGGGACCCAGATAATCTGCACCTCAGCCTTTGGGAGAGATTACTTTATAAATTGGAAATGTTGGCAGCAAGGACTTCTGTTGAAGCTGTCTGAGAGTGGTAAGATAAATACCAAATCTGATATGTATACTGAAGAAATGGAGGCAGATTGTGCTGTACTACAAGCTGAAGGCAAAAATATTTAAATGTGAAGGTAAATAGGAAATGGGATAAAAATGTATAATTGGTTTATCAAAGATAGCTTTTACCAGATTAACCTAATGGCATTTCTTGATTAGAGAGTCAATTTCTAGATAAAGGAAATGTGGTAGAGTTCATTGCAATATTTGCTACAATGCCACGAGGACCATTAGATAGAGTGGCAAGGGGAGAGAAAGCCTTTTATGAATTTAAAATGGAGGAGAAAGATTATTTCTGTACTATAATCTGTTTTGCCTCAGTGAAGTACTCTTCTATTTACAGCTGGGAAGAGGCTGAGGGGTGGGTCCTGGGAAGAACCTGAGATCTGCAAGAGCCCTAGGTAGACATGCTTGAAGGCCTTTATTTCCTTTTGGAAAGTAACAGCAATGTAAAATGTATTGTTTTTGCAAAACTTTCATCAGGATAGTTTCTTAAGTCTAGATCGGCACAGTGGTCAAACAGAAATGGAAAAATCTTGCAAGAGAATAACAAAACAAGTGTTTTTCGTGATCTAAGTGACTGTCTGAGTCCTGGGCAGGCAGTTCTGCATTTCTTTTTCTCTCATGACATGCAATATTTTAAAAATTAATTTAAAAAGAAAAAAGCAACAATGGTTTAAATATTGTTCCTCACTGCATGAAGCTGCACTTGCAAATGTTAGCATTTTTGTTTTTTTCAGCCCTTTCTTGTTAACAAATATATATAAATATTAAATGGTGTTATGTTTAGCTTATACTTTTACACTTTCATTAAAGTGTTATGTAGTGTGGTGAATGTTACTTTGTGAGCTTACTCTTTTGTTGGCACTTTTATTGGCCAAGTTTGAGTATTTTCTTTTTCTGCCTTGTGTTTTAAGAACTGTCTATTCCACTGAAGTTGGTGCTGTTCTTTGATCTAGAAAAAAATTCAGCAAAAGTTGGTCAGACTATCTCAAAAGAAATATATGCTATGGCAGATAGCAACTGAATTGCCCTTATTTACTCATCTGATTATGCCACTGAAAATGTTCAAACTACTGGAAACTGCCTGTGGTTAACCAGCAGAGCATTCTCATGCTCTGGAGGATGGACTCCCATGGGTGCAGATGTGCTAACTCAAAATACTACATTTATAATGTCTTTCTTCCAGCTAAAAATGCATGTTTGGAGTGGGAGATGATGTGCTGAGGAAAGAGCATGTTAAAGCAGCCTTGGATTCTCAGTGGTGCCACTTCACAGTTTCACATCAGTGGCTCTAAAATATTTTGGGGTAGAATTAGACTTGGGGTGCAGCCATTTCCAGAGGCCCATGGTTTATCCAGACAGATCTGTAACCTTATTCCACTTAGCAGAACTCAAAATGGTTCTACATCCAGTGGCGGAGCTTTCTCTTTGGTTGCAGATATTTGTGTGTCTCTCTGACAGTATCACCTTATCCATAGCAAAGTATCTCTATTCATTCCTGTGGAGTCCACTGATTAATTTGATTGATGTCCAGTAATTTCTATCAGTCTGTTCAGGTGGAAGAAGTTTGCCAGATACAGTGCTGTTGGGATGGTCAGGCAGTGCAGGTACTATCATGTTGGATAACAGAAACCCCAGCAGCAATCCAAAACACTGGAAGGAGAAAAAAAAAAAGTATTTCCCAGAATGATGTTTGGGTTTGTACAGTGTCTGAAGTCTTGGAAAAGTTTTAGACAACATGATCAGATTTAAGACCACATGTGAATAAACTATCAGTTGACTGGATGTGGATGATGGTAGAAACTTCAGTATTAGCTTTACTTCACTTTAAAGTCCTCTCACATGCTCATCACTATTCCGCGTTTTCCTGTGGGTTTATGTGAGCGTCTTACTGTAACATGCGGAATCTTGCTGCATTTCAAGAAATAACTGCACTAAAACAAAATTGAGGAGTTGGTGATGTAATACAGATCTCTGTCTAGGCCTGGTAGGATGTATGACAGGTGTGACTCTGCATCAGAGCATGTTTACCAGTAATTAAAATGAGAGGATATATGTTATTGATGCTATGCTTTATATGATTTACTCTATTTAATGTACTTAAAAAGCAGGAAATCTCATTTTTCTTCATAGTCTACGATATATCTATATAAATTAGATCCTTGACATACGTTGAGATTTGTGGCATTCCCTCAATCAAACAGGAACGTTAGAATTCTCATAAATTGGTGACGTGTTCTTATAATTTTGATTTCTGGCTTATGTAACCTGTGAAAGCGGGTAGCAGAATGTGAAAATGAACAGGCAATCCTTAATGAGATTAAAACCTGATTTCAAGTGATTTCTCTTCTCTTATTTTCCTATACTAATTTCCCCATGTCCTTCTAGTTCTTTTGTCCTTGTGTGTCAGTGTGATAGCACTGGTGTCCCTGCAGTACTGCCCTCCCATTTCTGGCTATTGCTCCTGTGTTGCACTGCTTCACCCACTGAAGAAGGTCATTTTTACTTGCCCCTCAAGGGCAGAGTTAGAAACAGGGAAAACAGGTTTTGTCATTTGCTGCCAGATTTGCTTTTATGGGTCCAAGTTTTTCCTGCATTGGGTTATTAACTGCAAATGCCAGACTTTCAAGAGCTTCTTGTAGGTCATTTCACAGTGGTTTTGTGCCTTGTGTCAACCCTGCTTCCCTTTCCCCTTCCTTGAGAGTGCTTTATTGCATTCCTCTTTATTTCTGAGGCCTTGGGGAATTGCACAAGTGGTGTGCATATGGCATAGACTTCCCAGTGTTGTTTCAGTTGTGTGGGTTGCTGCTCCTTACTATGTGGCAGCGAGGCAAACCTAGAATCATAGAATGTTCCGAGTTGGAAGGGACCCACAAGGATCATCGAGTCCAACTCCTGCCTCCACACAAGTCTACCCAAAAATTCAGACCATGTGACTGAGAGCATGGTCTAAACAATTCTTAAACTCCGACAGGCTCGGTGCTGTGACTGCATCCCTGGGGAGCCGGTTCCAGTGCGCGACCACCCTATTGGTGAAGAATCTTTTCCTGATATCCAACCTGAACCTCCCAAACCTGCTTCTATCTGGGAGCATGCAAACCACAGGAAGTGACGGTTGTCTCCCAGTAAAGCCATACGTGCATGCTGTGCACTATCATACCACCTCACAAGACATGCAGCAGGAGAGCAGTTGGACTGAGGTGACTTCAAGAGGTAGTTGCTCCACAGCAGCTCACTGGATGTGTTGTTTCCTGGTTCTTACACACCTTACTCCATGCTCTAGCACTACCAAGTTCTGAGCTCATAAGTTTTAGTCCAAAGGGATAAAATCATTAAAGGTAGCCTTGAAGGGAGAGAGGCACAGAAAATAACTTATCCCCTTTCTCCTTTTAGTGATAAGGATTTATACATATATATATATATATTTTTTTTGCATCAGAAATAATGGTTCTTCTACCATGTGCTGGTTTTACCCAGCTGAGCAGCGGAACTCCACCACAACTGCTCTCTCACTCCCCCTCCTCAAAAGATGAAGGGGAGAAAATATGATGAAAAAAAGGCTCAAGGATTGAGATAAGGATAACTTAATTAAAGGGAAAAGAAAAGGGGAAAAAACAAGCAAAGGCCGCATGGAAGCAAAGAGTGGGGAAAAAAAATTTGCTACTTCCCATCAACGAGCGGTGTTCGGCCACGTCCTGGGAAGCAGGGCCTCAACACGTGTAGCGGTTGTTCGGGAGGACAGACGTCTTCATAACGAGAGCCCCCCTTCTCCTTCCCCTTTCCCAGCTTTTACTGCTGAGCGTGACATCATATGGTATGGAATATCCCTTTGGTGGGTTCAGGCCAGCTGCCCTGGTGATGTCCCCTCCCAGCTGCTGCTCACCCCCAGCCCACTTGGGTTTGGGGGGTTTGGAGTCTGGGTGCTGTGCCAGCGCTGCTCAGCAACAGACACAACACTGGTGTGGTGTCAGTGCTGGTCTAGCTACGAGTGCAGAGCACAGCGCTGTACGGGCTGCTGGGGGGAAAGTGAACTCCATCCTGGCCAGACCCAGTACATGCCACTAGCAAGCCAGTGAGAGGACAAAATCCCAGGATTTGAGAGAATGAATGTGATTCCATGAAGAGGAATTCTGTCTAAAAACCTTGGTGCTTAATAGTTTATCTCAGAAGTGGGAAAGTGTTTGCTGAGGAGCAGGAATGCTTCTTTCCTCATCCTGCTCATCACTAGAGGAAGGCTCCTCGGTGATTAAGGGCACTCTTTGCAAGGCCACTTCCAACTCTGTCACTGGCTCTGGTGTGACCTGGGAGCAGTGGGGATTCATTGCCTGATGCGCCCTAAGGGCGGTATGGTTCTCTACCATGTTACAGGGTTTGTGTGCTGATGTGATGTGCCTCTATCTCGGCAAGACAGAGCTCTCCTTGCATATCCAGCAGGCCTTTTAGGGAACATCAAACTTCATGTTGAGGCAAACTGAGCGTTCTTCAAGTTTTTTTTTAAAAAAATCTTTAGCATGTTCTCAATCAATTAAAAGGGTGTACGGCTACAATTTATGTAGCCTCTTGATATCAACTTTAGAAAGAATGTTACCTCCATTAAATCTTCAGTGTTCCAAGCAAATCAATTAAGTAATTAAGCATTAAGTAGCTTTAGTCATCCTTGAAATATGCTTTGGGTCTCAGGCATAAATTCCCCATTCTTTGTGGGAAGAGATGTGCATCAGAGACATTGAAAGGAGCACATGGTTGCATTTGGTTGCTCAGAAGTGTCTTAATTGGAGAAAACCTCTGTGCAGGAGCTGGGCCTTGGCCCTACACCTGGGTTCAGCCCAAGAAGAATGGAGCAAAGAAAAAGGCACAGGAGGACTGCTCAGTCCCCTGGGAGCCATGTAGAGACGCTAGCCTGCATTACAGCTGCAATCTCACTGATGTGCAGCAAAACTGTCTGGCTGAGGCAGCAAGTACTGGTTGGGCTTGGGTGAAGTCTGAGAAGCAGAGGCACAAGGTCCCATGGTCTTCATTACTGGGCTCTGAGACTGTTGCAGTCAAATGCTTTGTATTCAGAGGTGAAAAGCACATTTCCTATGGACAGAACATGCAGTGCTTTCTCTGCACTGCACTGTTGAAACAATTCTTAATGCTGTTACTTAAGAAGCAAATCTCCCTTGGATACGTGAAATCCAGATCGCTCAGTGAGACAAGGCAGACCTAAATCCTGCAGAGATGGATAGACAGGTCTTTCCGAAGTGCTTGCTTGAAGTGGAATAAATAAGGACAATACAGCATTGAAAACCTCCTACAGTTTCAGAAAATAGATACCCATATTCTATTTGATAAAATACTACAGATAAGGATTACGAGGTATAGCAAAGCCAACCTAATTATATTACCTTCCAATTCTAGTCTGATCTATTTCACTAATATTGATTTCACTTTGTATCCCATTTGAGCTTGCAGTGGCAACTGAATTAAGCCAATGTACTTAATTTTGATGTCTATCTCTTCAGAGAAAAAAAGAATATAAGCCTGGTGGAGATCATTACAGGGGACAAATGCTCCTGCAGACTTCTCCTATGCTATGATACAGCATTAGTCAACCAATGTATGTGTCTGTGCAATTTAGGAAAAGAAAAATCAGATGATTCACAGTAAAAATCTCAAAACAGCCTATTGAAGAGCTCATTAATTTTACAGCAACATCCATATATTGATTTCACACTCTGTAGGCAGAATTTTGATAAAGATGGCATTTTGAAATTGGTCAGAAATTACACTCTGTGTTGCTCAGGATTATCTATTACTGTTATTTTTTTTTAAACAACACTATGTACCTGAGTGTAATCCATAAGCATCTACTGTAATTTGTTTAACAATCTTGTTTCCTGGCAGCAGTGCTTACTATGGCTTAAGTAGAATGGAGTAATGAGAAGTTGATCTGGTAGACGGACAGAAAAATGTGTTTGGTAGGTAGTGGGAACTTGAAAATGAGCTGATTGAAACAAAGAGTTTGCTTACCACATGAACATGCAAGATTAAATGTCACGGAATCAAGAATATTTAGGATTAAAGACGAGCAAAAAAACAACGTTTGAGAAGAGTTAATTTGCTGAGAAGAGTTGTTTTGCTGCTCAAACTTGGGCCAAATTTAGATAAATTGCTTCAGCTACAAGAAAAAAGGAGGAGAATAAAAATGCTTAGTTTCAATACTTTTAAAATGAATCATTGGTTCTGTTTTGAAGGTATGCTTATGTAGAATTTTTCAGTGCTAATAAGTCAAATTTGGGTCTGTATAAAATTTCTGGGGACAAACCAGGAGGAAAAAAAAATGGCTTAAGGTCCTCTTGAAGCATTGTGGGTTTTCTTTTTTTTTTCTTTCTCCTCCCTTAAGTTCTTGTGCTGATCCATTATTCACACAGTGGCAGCTAGGCTCTCAACTGATTGGATATTTATGGGTAACAAGAACATCCAGTGTTTTAACCCTCGGGCTCCAGGACACTTTCTGTAACTTCTAGCAGTGGAGCCTTTAAACGTAGTAACTCTTGGGAGTGGAGTATGTGATTTCTGACTCCAAAGCTTTGAATATTGGTGTGAGCTAGGGACTAGATTTTGTACGATAAAGCTCAGTCACACAACTTTGGTTTTCATAGGACCGTTGGGCTCTGGACCAGAGTCTTAGACATGACTTTGCTGCAGGTAAGCTGTGAATGATGGTGATGAAGGCAGGATGCGGACAGGCACAAATTGTACTGGATTACAGCCAGATCAGTGCTATACGGGCATTATTCATCATGTGAAAATACAGAAGCATTGTACCTTTTACTTATGCAGACCTGGGTCTATTAGTGCAGTGCTGAATTGAAAGGAAAGACAAAGAATCCACTGCAGTGCTGAGAATTTACATATTCATGAAACTTAATTAACTAGTCACAGGGCATCTGTAGAACAGGTACGCATGGCTTCTGCACAGGCCCTTTTTTATTGCTAGAAGGGAATGAATAGCAACACCCCAAGGCTTCATATTTCACACTTGCCTTTTTATAAAGTAATAAAATTTTGCATGTTGTAATACAGGTGGGTGACTAATTGATATGAATGTGTGAGGGGCGGGCAGCCCATCTAGAGACCACCCAGAGTTGTCTGAGTTTCTCTGCTGTTGACAGCCATAGCTATGACTAATTAAGGTTACTGTCAAATGCTCAGCTTTTGTAGTATAGGCAGAGCTGTGAACATCTGCATACATACAGTATACATGTTGCAGCCTCAGTTGTATAGCTTTAATCCCAGACTTTTTTCCCTAATTTTAAGAACAATCAGGAACGCTTTGGATACCATTGTCCTCATTATGAATCAAGTTTGCCCTTCAATCCTGGTATATTTTATTCTGTGCCTTATATCTCACAGGTTGTGGATGCGCAACTTTTTTGATAGGGACCTTATCCTTTTGTGTCTTTGATATCTGACATTCAGGAAATGACCCTGCTGCAACAAAGATGATGATTGCTTTTTACCAATTAAAATATACCCTGCCATAGAGTATTAGGCCAGCTATTTATGTTAGGATCCTAAAAGTATCTGTCAGTCAATGCAAATTGTGTGACTGGAAAAGACAGGACTTGAATAAACTGGTATGTGAATTCAGGCAATTAATTTTCAATTTTTTTGAGAGAAAATACGCAGGGAGTCTTTGATCTTTGTCATTTTCCAAGAGGAAGACCCTAAGCAGTGTATACTCATTTATTTTATGGTATCCTTAGCCTCTGAAAGTATTAGCTTGCGCAATTTAAACAATTCATCTGTATTTCCTGAAAAAAAATCTGTAGATTGAAGTGTTTTCTTCCCCTGCTCACTGGGTTCCTTAATTTTCCTAATTTTACACTGCTTGTCCTGCTCTGAAAATCCTTCTCATGCAACAACTGCCCTGGGTTCTTCTCTGCTTCTGAGCGGCAGGCTCTGACGTGCTGCTGGTCTGCTCAGTTGTTGCCTGGGATGTTGAGTGCTACCTCGGATGATGAATATGTAAGATGAGACAAACAGCCTCGCAGTCTGGAGCCGTCAGCTTTCTTCCTGACAGGCTTCCTGTGTGGTGGTCTCGAGCTAATTTAGGCCAGCGGAGGATTACCATTTCTGTTCACCCCAACAAGTGATTCGAGGCTGTTATTTAGGAATTTCTGAGCATGATGATTATATTTGGAGAGAAGCAAGTGCCGCTGCATTCTTGCCCTTTCTTATCATTGCCATGACAGAGAGAGACAGACACATGCAATATGTTGTCCTAGAATTCACGCTGTTCCAAAGCCTCTCATGTCGCTTTGAAACCCAAATCCTTCACATGACATCTGGTATATAATAAACACTTAAATCGTTCAGTGATGGCAGTGGCTAAAAGACATTTATTGTAATTTTCATAGTTTTACTGAAGAGGGCAAAGCTTGCTGTCTAACAAAGTTTTCACGTGAATGGTTTCATGTTCTTGAATAGGACAATGCTCAGCTGGAAGCACTGGGACAACCCTTTGTTTTTTTGTTTGTTAAATGCCTCATCAGAGAGCAAGATGCAAGCCTAGAAGATCCAGCTTTGCATCATGGGTCAGTGTTACCAACAAGCCCATTTTCTTTTTGGAGAGAATATACATTGAGTCTACATGTGACCAGTTTCCCTGAATCACAGCCTCTTCTTCATCTATTGCTGGATCTCAGACTTCTTTGTGCACAGATACAGCAACCCATGGGCTTTCTGCCAGAACTAGCTTTGCTCCTTTTTACACATTTGTCTGTTGAAGAACACAAGCTTTTTAAATAACTTTCTACTGTTATTTTAGCCTATGGCTTCTAGGCATAGATGAATTTTGAATGCTTGTTTTCCAGTGTTTCTTTTAAAGATGTATTTCATGAAATAAGAATATCTTTATGTTAATCACTATGAGTAAACACACTATAATGGGTTCAATGTGTCATATAACGCTGGACCAGTGTGTGTGTTAGGCTGGTGATATAGTCAAAGGATTTTAAATTGTGTATTTATCCAAGATGGCAATGTTATTTGTGTTGCTGGATTGCAATACACATTTTAAAACTGCTAGTCTGTTTCCTTGGGACTGCTTTCACTGGAAGTGCTTTGTGCATGGACCTATGAGAGACTCAGCCCATTTGCAAACAGAATTTGCTGCAGGTTTCAGTGCTGGGTGATAAGTTGGTGTTAAAGGCAAAGACCTGGGAAAATACACATAGGTTTATGTGCAGAGTCCTGTAAATGCATAGAAGATAAACAAGACTTGGTTAATGGCCTGCCAAACAGTGTCATCAACATGAGACAATTTGTGCAATGAGAGAAAATGTGTAGCACTTTGGCTGAATGCCAAAAATGCATAACTAAGTGCTGTTTTGCACACGTGTGCCACTGAGTTCCCAAAGCAGGTGAGCAGAATTTTCTTTGGAAGCTGAGTGAGGCTAGGCGATAGCATCCACCATCATGGTTAAAGAAATCTAAGCATTAGGTTACTCTTGTTTAGAGGAGAAGGAGAAGGTAAGGACCTTGCTTCATGAATTCATTTGCTCTGTATAGCTTGGTTCAAGAGGGAGATTTCCTCACTAGAGCAGTCACTTTGAATATGGATCTCCCATCTAATTCATTCATTGCGTGGTCTTTATTTTTAAAATAAATTTGTCTGTTCTATGCTTAAAATTTTGTTGTTCGGGGCATTCAAATTTTTTTTTCTTCTCTGCACAAGCTTCCTTGTGTTCCATGGCTTGCAGAGCCCTCCTTTAAGGAGAAAATCACAAAATATTTCTGGGAGATTAATTTCATAGTAAGTCTTAATCTCATATCAATTCCTTCAAGAAAGTATAGAGAACAAATGCAAAAGCAGAGAGTCAGAATGAGAACTTAACTCATTGTGATTCATATATTGTTGAGGGAAGTCTTTTCTTGGATCAGTTGGCTTATGCTTTCCTCCACTGACAAAGTCCTGACTTTTTTTGATAAATTACAGGGATATTGCTGGAATAATTTTGTGTTATTTCATGAGGCGATAATTTTTTTAGCCCTGATGATTAATTGTAGATGATTTATCATATTTATATAGGTGACAGAGGAGAACAGACACCATAATAGAGTTTTGTCCTTGTTACAGTGGCTACTGTAGAATTACGCTGTGAGAGCCCCCCAGAAAGCTTGAATTCTGAGTAGGTGAATCAGACGAAGGATGTGATAAAAATATCATTAACCTCATTTTACATTCAGGGAGCTGAGTCAAAGAGAAAAGAAATGATTTCCCTAAGGTCTGTGGCAGAGGTGTGAACTGAAATCAAACTTCCCAAGCCCTTGTCTCCGTTTATTACTTACTTGTATTGCAGCAAACAGGCAAGCCCCTCTCAGAGACCAAGGACCCTCTTTGCCTGATGAACCGTATGCTCATACAGTAAAATTCCCACCAGGTCCTTGTGGTCCAAGTACAGAAAACTATCTGCCCTGGAAGGGTGTTGCCCTTCTTTTATTTGACTGCCTCATCAGGCCTGCCCTGGGAGATGCTGCCTTCACAGTTTTATAATAAGGGTATGTGAAGTCTCCTAATCAGAAGGGATTTTTTATTCTGTGTATTAAAGTAAATGATACAACATGGTTTCCTTTAGCATAAGAAAACCTGCATTCATAAGTGAAGAAAGAAGGTATGGAAATGATACGTGTATACCTAAAGTAAGGTATCTAAAAGGTATCTCCTGAAAAAGTGTAAGCCAGAGTTTTCTGAGAATTGCTTTTTTTTTTTTTTTTTTTGATCATTGCATATTCCATTGAAATAGTGAGGAACTGAGAAGATACTTAACATTTAGGGAGAGTATTGCATTGGAGTTGCTCAGGAATCACCTTTCTATTTGCAAAAGGTAATGTGCTTCTGTATATAGTTGTGTGATAGGTGTGTAAACTTAAAATAAATAAAGTTGTAAGGTGACTGTTGTATAACTTTTTTCTTGATATTTATGTTGTGTTTTTTGTTCACTATCTCGGCATTAAAGAGGGACTCCCTAGACTGGGCCATTTTTCAGATAACCCCACTGGATGTTCAAAGTCAAGGGTAGATTGCAATAAGAATAGTCCTTGTTGGATAGAAACATGCATTCCTCATTAAGGCAGCGATCGTAGCAAATGAAATTATAGTCCTATAAATCTGATTGTCTGTGCTTGAGTGAGGTAGTGTCTCACCGTTCAATTTCCCAGTGTACAAACTGCCGTATGCTGCAGGAATTCAGGAACTTTTTCTCTGGAAAAGAAAGGAAGAGCCTAGGGCAGTAGATGTGACACTGAATGAGAAAACTGTGAATATGTTGAAGGATGACAGAAGAATTTCTTTTGGCGACAAATCTACTTTTCTAGCCCATTTCTTTAACAGAAATTGAACAGGGAGCGTCTGCCACCTTTTGCTGTCTATCAGCTTGAGTGTAACATTAATTTAGGAGAAGTCATCTCAGGAGCAGGTTTGCCTAGGAAAGGAAATGAAAGACTAGATCCTCTGAAAAATACCTCTTTATCTGCCTACGGTATCCAAGCAGTTAAAGAATTTCAGTGATGTTTCATCATCTCTCCCTTTGTTAATACACTTTCCAGACAGACAACAAGGATAGTGTAGGATAAATACAATTGATGATGTAATGAAAAAAAATCAGGAAACAATTAGAAAACCTATTTTATGAAATGTTTTATGAGACTGTATTTGCATCTGGGGAATATTCGAGTAAATATTGTGCGGGGAAATTAGTTTTAATTTCATGCTAACGGAAAAATCAATTCGGTTCTAATTAGGTTATGATTTTTAAAATACAATCAGGCAGTCATTTCAGTGTTTTGATTAGATTGTTCTATCATTTGTTTGGGTTTTGATAAATACTACTTCAGAAAGTGCTTTTCAACACAAAAGCATCTCTGCAGCAGAACAGGTTTGATTTGGCAGAATTATTCTAAAAGCAATAATGTGAAAATGTTTTAAGTGGGTCATTGGTTGAAAGCAATCTGAATATAGTGAGTAGACCTGTAGGTCTTTAGTCTTTGGTACAATGTAATGCAGGTGTGGAGAGGATGAGGGAGAATTGTCATTGCTTCTTTAATTTCTATCTGTTCAGTAGGGTTTTGCAACTTCTATTGCTGTTCGGAAACAACAACAACAGCAAAATCCCTCAATTAATACTTAGAGTGAAATTAGCCGAGGGCGTTATTGCTTCCCACACTAGCATGCTTAAGTGTTCCTTGACCTTGCAGCATACGAGCTGGTAAGGCTTTCTACAAGTTTTTGTACAAAGTATACCTTGAGAGAACCAGAAAGTAAATCACAGCAGCATATTAAGACTATGATCTTCAAGCTGCCTTTGAAATTTTTAGCCAAGATGGTTATGTAAAGCTATCTCAAAGCATGAAATTGACAAATATGCGAATAGTGTGTGTCCATACAGCCTCTACAATGTAAAATGCAGCCTATACTATACTGAATGTACTTTGTAGGACACTGTAGACTGTTTAAATCACTGTTAATTTAAAACAAAGGCATAAAAAAAAAATAAAAGGGCTGGGTACCATTGTCACCATTACACCGCTGCATCATTCTGCTCTTGTGTCTTTGGTTTCTATTTGAACAAGTAGATATTGTTGCTGTCTGTTATGGTACTGATGTGAATGGTACTGTATACGCTTGGCCAGCTCAGCTTCACAGCTTGGCCCCTGTGCTGATCCATTCTGAGAGAAGAAATGTGGGGGCTTTCTTTTCACTTCTCTATATTTTTAGTACACCTACTCCATCTTTTTTGTGTATGTTTTTCTGTCCTTTTGAGTGACAAGTGCCTTTACTGAGCAGTACATTATAATCAAAATGTCTTGTGCAAGAGCTAAAGCTGCAAATACTGGCATTAAAAATTAATATGGTTGTCAGTCAGATGTCCACTTTTGCATGTTGTATTGCTTGAGGTAAAGTATGGCATTACTCTTAAGAGGTCGATGAAGGTCTATGATTTAGATTATTTCTTAGGATATGCCCAGATATGTTATATATATTTCAGTGTTCCTTGTAAGGAACAGTGTATGGAGTTGATAAAAGGAAGAAGGGAAAAAAAAAAGCCACCAACATTGTACCCTTATATCACCAATGAGACAGATAATTTAAAAAAATCTCTGAAGAAAAACAGAAATACGGAAGGTGTGAGGTTTCACCATTTCCTCTGAAAATTTCTTAGTAAGAAATGTTTTGAGACTTTAAGGTAAAAATCTGAAATTGTACACCAATTAAAGTTTAATGTTTAATAGAGAAACAGCAGTGACTTGTGAGAGTTTTGTTTGTGCAGTAAACTCTCTCCTGATCCTTTTCCTAAAGGATTTTTTCTAGCTATTTGATTTTTTTCTAAGCTGCTTGTGTATTTTTATGTCATATGATTTATACTATGGCCAGTGATGGCAGTGGGTACTTGAACAATGTTTAATTTCTATCATATGCTCAGAATTTTTATTTGTACTTACTGCAACTTCTGGATTTTTTTAATGTTCATAAATTCATCATAGGTTATTGATAAGATTATTAGAATCATGGCAGTTAAATCCTTCAGAGATTGAAGTTTGGAGACTTAGGCTGATCAGAATTCGTAGCCCCATTTTGGATTGCTTAGCGGGCGTCCAAACAGGGTGCTAACTTGATTAATAATGCCACACTGAGTCAAAGCACACTAAAAATGTGTTGGACAACAGGTTGAGGAAATGTTTTTTGGACATATTTCTAAGGTTATACAAGTACCTAACGGGAATTTCAGAAGTGCTGTTGCTGTGGGATTGGTGGTGTATTCACAAAGACAACGTTGCCCAGGAGAACTTTCTATGTTAGGCTACCTTCTGCAGTCAATAGGGAAAAAGAAGCACTTGGAGACCTTTCCAACAAGAGACTGAATTGCAGGCTACGTGACTCTTCCTTGGCTTTGCAGTAGCCTTTTTGAACATCTGCTTGATGTTACCAGAGAAATTAGACAAAAGGGAATTCTGACTTCAGTTTGAATTAGGAAACACTTTATTTCAAGCTTTCAGGAGCCTGAAGAGGTAGAGATACAGTGGAGTACCTCTTCCAATAGAGGAAGCCTAAGGTGACAGCCTGCTCATGAAACTGCTTTATACTACACTACCTCCTGTTAAAATGCTGCATGTTTCACAGCCAGCATTGTAGTCAGGCAACAGAATACAGGAGAGAGCAGTTCTCAGACTGCCTTGCAGGAAAAGCTGTCTTTTGTCCTAACTGTGTCTATACAGTCCTTTTCTCATCTTAGTTGTTAAGAAAAAGATGAATGAAGTGAACAAACATTTTGTTTTCTAGTCTTATTCTCAAAGTAAAAATAGATATAGCTTTAATCTTTTCACCTTTTAGAAAGAAGTGACAGTTTGTAATGTATTTTTTGTTAGCTAAGAAACCTGTTAATGTTTGTGTGATTGACACGTGTACTGGGGTGATTGGCACAGCTAAAATGTCTAACATGCTCAGAGAGACTACACGTGTGTGAGTGATTAGAGGTGTTTAATGTGATAAGGTTTTCAGCTGAGATTCCAGTTCCACTCGTGTCTAACAATAAATTCAGACTCAGACTTGTTCACAGCTTTCAGACTTGTGAATGTCATGTTGGTCTAAAGCCTCCTCAAGCAATCCTTATTTTTCCAAGTCTGATTTACTATTTGGGTTTTGCAAGCCAGTCGCAGGCAGCACATTCAGTGGCAGCTGGTGGGCTGCTTCCCATGACAAAGGGTCAAAGAGCTCTGGTTGACTTGTGCTTGACTCGGGGCTAGTGGGTTACACAGCCCTCGGACACTCTGGATCTCAAAATCACCATGGCATGAGTTAGTTTCCTTCAGGTGATTGTTTTAGAACCTGTATCTAAATTTTACCAGTGCTGTAGCACTATGTGATTAAACTCCGAGAGAGTTATCTCAAGTCTTGATGTGAAAGCACAGAGCTCTGTGGGCTTCTTTACCCTTCTGCTCACGGCTGCACCCAACACTGGCTATTTCAGACAGTCTGAATACTTCTGGTACAAAGTGAAGACTGAATTTTATTTTTGAACACAGGGTACCCTGCTTTCCACTTGTGCTGTACAGAGGTGAAGCATTGCATGACTGTGGGGTTGATGTTCTGCTGCCGGGGGATTCCTCTGGTGCAGGGCTTCTTACTGTCATTTTGCCACTGAAAGCCTGCAGAAGTTTGGACTAGGAGGAAAACTGCTCACGAAAGACTTGTTTTCTGCTGTGTTTCTGTCGAGTAACTATTGGTGTTACTATCTTTAAGGATAAAAGAGGGTGTAAAATAATGAAGGTGCAAGGAAACTTCCCAGATAGGTTTCTGCAGGTCATTCTGTGCAACTGATTTCCTGAATACTGTTGGCAAGAAAACAAAGAAGTGCAGCGTGAGTCAAAGCACATCTGTATTCATGCTTCCCCACAGACTCAGAACTGCGGAAGAAAAGCTCCAGCACACAGATTGGCAGGACGCTGGAAAGGATGCACCTTGGGGCATGGCAGTAGACAAGAGGGGAGGCAGAGGAACTCCTGAGCTTGCTGAGCTTTCTTTGCTTTTTCCAAAATAAGTGTAAATACAATGATGCTTTTAGTTCCAAAATGTAATCTTTCCCTTCATGTACTCAGGATTACTCTGTGTTGTTCAGATGGAGATATCAGCTTAAGATAAACTTGATGGTGTCCAAGCTAATTTACAGTAACTGAATTCTTGAGCTAAATCCATCTCAATATTAACTGTATCTGTAGTGTATCCTTCTAAAACTTTCCTGTTCAATGCATCTAAAAATAAATGGACATGTTTCTAGAGAACTTGCCTATGGACCAGGCATGAATCAATAGAAGTATAAATTCAGGGATGAATTTTAGCTTCTGTTTTGCCATCACTTTAATTTTGTCACTTCTTGATGCAACTCTATGACGAATAACAGAGGTGTGAGCTGATTTCCAAGGAGTGCCTTGGAGCGTAATCTCATGTAAATGAGTGCATGCTCTGTCTGATAGAATTGCATTGCCTGGAGTTTGCACCTTTCCTCGACCACTGGCCTGCAGAGCTCTGCCTATGGAGTAAGAAACTATTCAGCACAAGAAAAAGCTGCTTTAAATGGGTTAACAGTACTCACAGCCAGGAGGATGCTGGGAATAAACAAAGAAAATTAAAGGCATAATGTAGGATTTAACAGAGTTATTGTCTGTCATATCACCTGCTTAGCAAGACCTGTGCTTAATTGATTTATGCTTCTAAATGTTGGTACCTGCGTTAATCCCATATTGGATCTTGCTACAAATGGAAAGGAAGTTTGAGCTGAGAAATGAATACTAAAAGGGACTGCGTGTTAAAAGTAGTGTTAAAAGTAAATGATAACCATAAGGCTCAGGAAGGTGGAACAGAAGATTCACAAGCCTTGCAGGAAGTTGCTTTATTATTCTAACCTATAATCCCTGCTGTGAGGAATGCTTCCTTTCAAGCCCACATATGGGATGTTTCTTTGTGATAAGAGGAAACTTTAACAAGTTGACTGTAAACATTTCCAAAGTACATCACATAGCAGTGCCTTTCATAAAGTCTGGAACGAAGGCAAGCAGTATGCTTCCCGACCTCGTTTCTAGAGTAGAGTTTCCATCTTTTATTATCCCTCAGCGTCTTTACGTTCTGTAATCTGTTGCACAAATTGATGTTAACAGGACCTTTTGAAAACTGCAGTCTGTTTTCAGCCTAAACTAAAGACTTAATGGAAAAAAAATCAGTGACCTGTTGAATCCTTAGGTCAAGCAAACTGTTACTTTCATGGAAAGCTATTGAAGGACATCAGTTTTCTTTGTGACAGTCTCTAGCCCTGGATCCAATGGTAGGTGCAACTGCTGTAATAAATATTAGTGGTGTGTGACCCATGAAATTACATGTGCATGTATGTAGACACCTGTCAAGCAGTGTTGTCTACTGTAGTTTAAAAAAAGGAGGGGGGTGGGGAGGGGATGGAACTTCTGTGTAAGTCAGTAAACCAACCAGAGTGGAAATTCAGGTCTGTTTGAACCTTGTGCTTCCTTCTCAGAGGTCTCCTTTCCATTAGCTGATGGTTTGTCTCAGTTTTTCTTCATTGTTTCATGAGTGTAGAGATGTACGTTGCTTGTGGTACCACTTGAGTGGCTCTGACTACTTCAGGCACAATTTGGGTGTTCAGTTTCTGCCCTGCACCTGTGTGTCTATTTAAAAAAAAAGAAATGGAAGAGCCTGTCCTTGTTAATAAGGACTAACTAGACATTTTCCTCCTTTATGACTGTACATCCATGCCAGCCATGATGAGCCGTTTTATTCTTCTGAGCTAGTAGAGGGCGATGTAAGAGAATCCACGTGGGTGCGAATGTGCTGTGCAGTATCAGTGGACAAGGAAGTTTGCCAATACACTGAGGATGAGGGGATCCTTGGATACTCCAGTGACAAAAAGTGTTTATTAGAATAAAGTCTGAGATTTTTGTTTGTTTCTGGTTGAGGGGGGAAATATTTTGTACAGCCAAGATAAGGGTATACACTACACCAACACCACCTTAATAATGCTTTGCTTTAAAACAAACAAAACAAGAAAACAAAAAACATCAATCACAAAAAACCTCAAATAGATAACTGCATGGCTAGTGTTTCACAGTAAGATTGCTCTTTAAACAGACTTTGCAGATGGCTTTTACAGCACAGCTCTGACAGCTGCAGGTCCATGTACAAGGTCATGTATGGATTTAATTTACAATTTTATTTTCTCATGAAATGTGTACTTTTTTTGTATTTAATCCATCTCTACCAATCATAGCTCTTGAAGGGAAAAAAATGGCAATATTCTTCTAGTGTAAAGAGAAACAGAAAAATGGAAAGTGTTACTTCACTAAGAAAATTAAGATGCTTGTATTTTTTAGCCTTCTGTTGCCTGTAAAAGCCTTTTATTAAATATATTGCAAGAGTACTTTAAGTCTCATGCCAGTCAATTAAAAAAAAAAAAGGAATTTTAAGAACCAAACACTCATTACTAACTTATCTTTTATGAGAACAGAGCATCTCTGGATAATAGGCATTTGTTCCAAAACAAAACAGTTATTTGTTCAGTGTATGGAAGTTATTAATTATTTACACCTATTCCTACCTCAGTTCTACCTCTAGTTAAAATTCATGGCCTAGGCGCTCATCAAATATTGATTTTTACCAAAGTTGATGCTTTCCCTTTAACATTATTATAATGAGGGATAAAAATCAAATTGCCTTCACTGAAACTCAATCATTCTCACAAGCCATCTGCATTGATCTTTTTTCTAGGTTTTACCATAAATTATTCTATTCAATTAAGTAAACCCCACACATAATGACATTTTGTGAACTAAATAATTTATTGACTATTTTCAGCTAAACTTATCAGGCTCTGATGCACAGTTATTTTCATAACATTAATAGTAATACATATAACCCCCCTGCAACTGAATATGTGTCAGATTCTTTGTTTGGAAAGACGAATCACCTGGGAGCTTAAAATCATCTCATTTACAAAAGGAACAAATTCTGGTGTTGTCATACATGGAGTGACTCTGCCTTCTCGTTAGCAAAACGAGGTGTGGGGGGGCTTGCATGCAATGCTTTCTGGTGATAAAATAATTGCAAAATAATTTTCAGCTGAAAATGGTGCTATTAGCAATGAAGACTGTAATTAAATTGGTAACAGTTTTACAGTTGACTGGTAAGATCTGATGAATATTAGTAGTTGCTTGGTGGGATGCAGAGAGTTTTCCTCTCTTCACTGCAACGGTTACGCTTCTGTCTGTCGCACATTCTTGTCACCTTCTGACAGTTCCTCTGGAAATCTGCCCATTTCCTAAATGATTTTGTTTCACATTGGAAAAGTCATTCATCTCCTATAGATAGAAATTTTCAAGTAGAAAGGACGGTATATAACTCTGAACCCTACTCCTTCAAGCGAGAAGAAGGATTGCTTAGGAGAACCTTGTCATAGCTGTGAAGGCACAGTTGGGTCATATTAATCACATATGGAAAGTTTCTGTTGGGTGTATATACAGAATGCCTGCTGTGTGGTGTGTTCAGCAACCAGACTGCATGCAAATTGTCTTTTGAAAACAGAAGAAAACACACTTAGGCACTGTGGAGTATATAGATCTGTATCTTCAGAGAAGACTCTGTTATGAGTCTCCTAAATGAGTTGTGCACTGAGTCCTTGTTTCATTTGCAAATCTTGGTGTTCATTTTGAGAAGCAAGGGTCTAACCTGTATGCTCTGCTAACTTAAGAAAAGTTCAAAATATAGTAATTGTATAGCTCAGAAGTTACAAAATCCCTAAAATAAATATACTGTGCAAAATAGCATGGAATTCTAAACTTAACTTAGAGAGCTTAGCAGCTGGATTTTTGTTTATTTATGTATCATTTTTTGTTTGGAAAGGTCAATGATTCCAGAAGGAAAATCAGACTGTGGAGCTTGGAGTAAGCACCTGTAAAACTGGTTTTTAAAGTATCCTAGTGCCAAAATAGGAAGGGTAATTGTTCTTCCTTCGTTTAGCACAGTCCGCTTTATATGATGGAGCAAAGAGTTAAGCATTTAATTCCATCTGGGAAGAGACTCTGTTTATTTCTTTCATTGCTTTTCAGCCTCTTAAAACTAAATGCCTTGCTTTTGAGTGGTTGCTACTGCTGCTCACCCTGAGTAAATAATGAATCAGCAGGTAATAGTAAACTTAAGTTTAAATGCAAAAGCTTGTATTGATTTAATTCCCCATTAAATCAGGTCATTTTGTGGTTCAGTACCCATGCATTAAAACATGTAGCCCAAACACAAAATATCACTTTTCCTTGTGCAGGGCTTAGAGTTACTCTTGGAAGAAAATGAAGCTCCCTATTGTTCTGTCTATATACACTTATCTGTGCTATTGTCTTTGTTTGGATACTGTTTAGGAATATAAAGCATCCAAATCTGCTGCCCTGACTACTTGCAAATTCAGGGTTTTCCTGCCACCTTTTGCTGGTATGCAGCATTAATGAAATTGGACCCTGGCTGTTCTCCTGGTTTGAGACTGCCTTAGGAGAATCTTGGTTTTAGTGTCCTGTGTTACTCTGTATTGTGCTTGTCAAGCAATAACATCACACGTTTCACAAAGTGCACTGTATTTGTTTTTCTATAGGTTCTCTATCCCACCTCCCATCCTATGCTTTCATCTGTGAGAGGTAAGAGTCAAAGGCTTTGCTCTGTCTTTTGTAGCATGGGGAGCTCTGTGTAAAGACCTGAGCTAACGGGAATTCACCTGAGCATGAAATGATACATGAAGTGAGGATCTGAGATTCTGCTCGTGTCCTGTCCACATTTAGCTGTGAAGTTGAGCGAACCTGAAACATTTCCGCTGGTGTCTTTCATGCTGAATTAGGTGGTAGCATAAGCACTTTGCTGAATGTGGTGGTTGGTACTAGAACGGTTTCTTGAGGAGGAAAAAAAAAAAGGCAATAAACAGCAGTGGTAAAGGAGAGGTGAAGATGAATGAACCAAAGCTGGAGGCACTGGAGGACCTTTAGATCACCAGTGCTTGCAAATACCTAAAGCTGTTCCCAGGACCTTGCTACTCTGTGGTCTCCATCTGGGAGTGCTCCTTGCACATCTTCAGGGAAACAGACTGTCTTGTACCACAGCTGCACTTGCCTTGGTTGCAATAATACTATGGCTGATCTGTGGCAAAATAGCAACACAATTTCTGTCCTGATGAAGTAAGCACTCCTGGTTTTGTCACTGAATATTCAGGTAACAGAGGGAAAGTGGGTACAGCCTGTGCATGCTAATAGGATTCGTGTCCTTACTTTTTAATGGAGAGGAATGATGCTAACTCAGGTATGCCAGAAAGGAATCCCTGTGTTATGTATGGGAATCATCCATAGTGACTATAATAGCCACAGCCTGGCATTCAGTGATGTGATTGGAGACATTTCTGTGGATTGCCTCCTTCATGTGGTGGATCGCAAAGTAGGCATCCACCGGCCAAACTGCTGTACCATGCTTTGGCTTTGTTTCCTTATGAATCTGTTGGGGGAAATGTTGCTATGTCACATGTTTGTCAACAGGAACATAAAACATTTGGATTAAGCCCTTGTTACTTCAACATTTTTAGCTCCCTAATGGTGGTTGGCCATATAGGTAGCGAAGGGTTTGCTTCCTTGTGCTTTAGTTTTATTAGCACCAGTGAGATTTTAGGCTTTTTAGTTTTCGTTGCTCTTGCAATTCTTACCTCTGAATTAATGTGTATTTTGAATAAATCATTGTGAGGTGGGGTAATGCTTGCTGTAGAGGGAGGAAAAAAGAAAAAAAGCCATTGTGCTAGCATATCTGAACAGGTTTCATGTCTGTTACTCACATACCTTATGAGGCCATTACATGTGAAACTTAATGAGGGTTTTTCTTATTTGAACCACAGAAAGCATATATGCCTGACTCACATGCACAAGTGCTATACACAGAGAAAGCAACCTAAGCACACTAAGTTTTTCTTTATAGATGTATTTTCTATAATGCACATAATATTAGTGTTGCCAATGTGGCACTGAAATATTGTCTGGACAAATATCCTCTTGTGTTGGGAAAAATTATCGGCAAAGAAAACCAATGTCACTGCTGCCTGTATTCCAACTAATATGCAGTGTGCTGTAGTTAACACCGAATGAGATGAATTAATGCTGGAACATATTGTGAATTGTTAATTATAAGAAATAACATCACTGGATTGGCTCCCGCTGCTCCTGATTCATAATAACGAAATTCCTAGAGGGAAAAGACCAAAAATATTAGCTGTGCTCTCCCTTTGTAATTTTTCTGGGGAATTACTGCAAAGGTAATGTAGCATTGGATTTTTCTATATACTGATACACAGCTAGTCATCTTACCTAACTGGCAAGATGAAGGCATCACCAGAAGATGCTTTATTTGCCCTGTGTTGGGAACTGCTGCTGCATGAGGCAGTGTAGGCAGAGCCTAAGTCCTGAGGCACCTCAACCACATCTTGACCCACACTGGGTAGGACTGGGGCAAGCACCAGCCCTTTCCCAGTTCCACCTGAAGAATGGCAAATGCATGCACCTGGCAGGAGTCTTTGTGTGCTATGATCACTCCGAGTGGCTAGAGGGATGAGGAATGAGCGTGCAAGAAATCAAGGCCTTAAACCTCATTTCAGGCCGAGATGAATCACTATGGGAATTGACTTGTATCTCTTACAGAGGCAGCTGCCTTTCAGATGTCTAAATTAGAGCTGAGGAGCTCATCCCTTCCAGGTAAATCTTGTTTTGTTGTGAGAGGTGCCTGAAGAGATGATATGAAAAGTATTGCCATGCATGAGGTGAGCAGGGTAAGTGCAGCTCTGCCCCTTCTCTTTGCAGACATGGGAAGGAGCTTGGGGAGAGCTTTCTTTTCACCTGACTTAGGGGTACAGTGTTCTGGCTGTGGTGAGTCAATTCAAGTACTGCCAGCACTGTCTTGTTTTCAGTCTAACTTTTGGGAATACTTAAAAACCAGCCTGGGAAGAGACGCTGCCCAGGTGTGCACAGCTGTGATGTGGAAAGGCTTCAGCTGTCCTAAGTGTGTGGATTTGAATTTGCATGGGTGCTGACACACCAAAGCCTATGTGGCTAGGTCATTATCTTCCCACAGATCACCTACAGATATGACTGATATCCTGCAAGCCACATGATTTGATTTCATCAAGCAGTGTTTAGAATCAGCTGAACTAGGCCAGAGTGTGAAGCCTCTGTTGTTACCATAAAGACTAGAATTGACTGAAATGAGAAACAGCCCCTGTGAACTTGCAGCTACTGGAAACATAGTTGATTATTACAGGGAGAACAGTAGCTAATTCTATAAATAACATGGCACAGTAGTTTGGATTTGAACTGTCTTTTAGGCACTCATTTTAGTTTGAAGTAGTGCGGATAAAGGCTAAATCCATAGACTGATGGCACTAACCCTCGTACATTATCAGTGTACGTTCCCTGGAGAAAATTAACTCTGATACAATTAATGGTCTTGATTTTCAAGTGGGAAGATTCTAAAGAGAGTCTGGCTATCAGGTGAGAAGCTCTACCTACTAAATTGTATGCTGGGCTTTTAGTAGCCAAAGGAGTGGCTTGTTTGTCAGGTTTTGGTTTTAGAAGTCATACACATTTTCTGCTTGGAATTACCTTTAATTTTATTGTGTATTTTAAAACATCTCTCTTTTCTAAGAATGGCATGAATTATTTCTGGTTTAATAAATAAGAGTTGCTTAATGTCTGTTATTATTTGAAAAAGAAAGTCTGCTTTGTAGTCTAACTGTTCTTTAAATGTCCTCAAGCAGACAGCTGAGCTAAAACTATTTAAGTGTAAGACATGCAAGGGAGTTAGTGAGAATGATTTTTGAGCAAGGCTAGGCTCATTACTTTCCAAAGTTCATAGCAATTCTATGAGCAGTAAAATTGCATTCCCAGCAAATTTCCAATGGTAACAAGACTTCTTGAGAAAGACAAATGTTTGAACAATGCATCCTGTTCCTCTCTTCCTAATTTCCAGAAAAACCTTGTGATCTTTCATGTCTGGGAAAAAAATGTGCAAGGATTCAAATACTGAGTTTGCCTCTTCTGTCCCATGAGGAGAAGGAAGGGAAACAAACTTCAGCTCCAAGTAGAAAGCTGAAGCTCTCAGGCACATGGAGGGGATGGTTTTTGTGAAAAACAGACTTATTTTTGGATTAGGTTGGTACCCATTAAATTAGTTATAGAAAATCAAAATTCTTAGTGTATGTAACTATTATTTTACACATGGTTTTTGGCTCAGAAATCTCTTGCCTTAACTAAATATTAATAATAAAAGTGAAAAGAGAGTTCTGACTTAAAATGTGACCTGCTTGTTGCTAGTAACTAAAAATTTAGTACTTGAATTACTCCATTCACTTCAAAGCAGCTGTTTCCCATTTACACCCCTTAGATCATGGCATATTATGTTTACAGGTACTTGCATACCTTCGTAGAGATATAACAGTATTATTACACATGCTTATATAAATTGCACCAATATAAGTGACATTATGTGGTATACTATTCCAGAGCTGTCAGAGTCAGATTCTGCTGTCCTTTACCACTTTGTGTCTGAGTGTCTGCAGGTGACTGGAGGTGTCACTCCACTGAAAATCAGGCAGCTGAGCCCGGAGTAAAATATTGCTCCTAGAGAATAAGATTGCTGTAACCTTCTAGACAGGGGCATACAGCTGTCTTTTAGTCTCTGAAAGTCACCTTGCTGAAGGTTACCCTGTTGATTGCTATGCTTCAGGTGGCTCTGCACGTACCGCAGAGCTTCTCGGGGCTGGCAGTCGCAGCAAAAGAAGTTCTGTCAGACCATTGACCGCAATGGAAACCATGGCTGAGTCACTCCATGCCGGTGCTGATACCATACTTTTTGTTTTCCTTTTTTTCCCCGTGCTGTAACATGTGCAGTAGATGTCACAGGAAATGCTAAAAAGCACATCTTGTCATATGGATATCTCTTCAGTCCATCCTATATGGAAAGCCATATGTCTCTGTCCACGGAAGTGTCACATTTCACCCTGCTGATCCGATTTATTTGGTCTGAACACTTGGCCTGATGCTTTTGTACACATACATTTTCTCTGCCTTGATTCTTATTTGTGTCATGATCTGTTCCTGTTAAACTTGAATGAAGACTTGTCAACAAATAATCTAGCCAATAAATTAGAATCTGATCCAAAACCTCAGTGACGTCAACAGAAACTCTTATGGACTTCAGTGGTCCTACAGAATCCTTTTCGTGCTTACTTAATGCCTAAATATATCTATTTTAGAATGAAAGTTTTTCCTTATAGTATTTTTTTTAAAAGTCTATGAAATGACTGGGAAGTATGGAGCAAACAAAATTAGATTTGTGCAGTTTAGATGTCATTGGGCAGATGGGCGCTGTCCTGGAAAAGCAACTGCAGGCTGCTCCTAAGAATACCTATGGGTTTGACTTTAAATGCCCTGAAAACAGAGCAGTGGCACTTTGCAAACTCCCTTGCTCTTCCTGGTGGTTGTACCAGCTTTGTGCTACGTGCCCGGAGCCACGTGCTGCTGAGCCGTGCTCCTTCCCTACAGGCAGGCAGGTCCACCCACAGGCTGCAGGATCCTGACTTGGGAGCTCCTGGGCTGGAGGGGGGCAAACGTGGGGGTGAATGTTTAAAAACAGGCAAACCCTGTTTTTGCTTTCCCAGAATATAGCTGCCTCTGGTGGTTCTTGTGGGTCTGTGTTAGCAAAGAGATGTTTACAGTACTTCCTCAAGAGAAAGTTTATCTTATAGAATATTAAATAATAAAGTTGGGGGGAAAGGTTGCAAGTGGTATGTTTGAGCAAAATGAGCAAGCAGGCAAATTCTGGCGTGTAATTTCAGGACTTAGTTTGATCACATCTACACAAATTAAAAATAAATGCTCTGCCTTGAAATAGAGGCTCTGACAATGAGTGCTCAGCTGATGTTTAACAGAGGGAACATTTGACTTAGAGCAGAAGTTTACATGAACTAAACGAATGAGCAATGAGAGAAGCTCCAACTCTCCTCCCCTCAGTGCAAATCTAAGAGTCATGCTCTGTGAGGGGATAGCTGCCATGGCAAGAGCTAAGGAAATCTTGCTGCCAGAACTGCACAGATTGAGAGGAAAGCAAACCTTTTGGGGGAAGGTGAAGAGACAGTTTTAAAAATCCATACAAACCTGATAAGCCTGGAACTGCTTGGATTGATGCTCCATGTCTTTCCTGTATTTTCACATGATGAAAGGGAGAAAGGATGAGTGAATGTCCTCCTCTCTGCAGATGATGTATTGCACTTGAAGTCATATAGTTTTTTTAGAAAGATTCAAGTGGCATGGGGAAACCTCATGTCCTGGAAGCCTGATGTTTTTTAATAAGGATGGAGGAAGGAGGTTATCCTAACTTTCTGAGGCTGTAGGATTCAAAAACCCAATACAAGGCAATTCATTCACTGCTCCTACATCTCTTAGATATTTTTGTCAGCCTCCTTCCTGAATGATTGTTGCATGTTATTGTCTCACAAGATGAGACTTGATGTAAATATGTTCAGGACAGATTTTCATCTGCTCTAGGGAGAGACAGTTCTTTACATCTGCATGGAGTTAAGGCTGATTATAACAGGTAGGGATGAGAACTTTTTTTTTTTGAGTGCATAACTGCCTCCTCACCCGGGGCTGAAATGCTGAAATCTTTTCTCCCATATTTCTGCCTATTGTATTTTTAGAAGGTGAATTTTATTATTAATAGGTAGGCAGACATCATGCTATGAGACAATGACTTTAAATTAGGAGCATTAGGAAATGAATGTGAAGAGAAGCTCAATGAAGGGTCAAAAAGAAAAAAAAAAGAATAAGGAAGAAATGATCAAGTGAGACTTTCCCTCTGGAAGGGAAAGCAATAGATCCATCCTATCAAGCAAATAACAGTTAAGCAAATGTTGAGGCTGATATTTGCTTTTCCTACCAGTGTTTTAAATGTCACTGTTCATTATTTTTGTCTCCATTTTAACCCAGAAATGCTGATGCACCAGCATGTCTCATTATGACAGCGAAAGAGATTTCTCTTTGCTGAAGTGAATTTAGAAGAAAACAAATCCTGGGGGCAGTGTGCATAGACTGTAGGGAAAAGCACTGTCTGTGGTGGCTGCTGGAGGCTGCCTGTGGCAGCCTGTGGGTTTCAGGGCAGACAGGCAGAGCTGATGAGAGCACCTGAGCTGCTGGTAAGAACAGGCAGTGACAGCTAAATCTGGTTATTCTCAGGGAAGAAAAGAGAAGAAATTAGGGAAGTGAAAATACAATGAAGCATGCTATTACTGTTTAGAACAAATAGCCTGTGGCCACTGCATGAAGCATGCCACTGTTGACCAGTATATTAATGCAAAATAATCATGACGGAGACTCCAGGTAGAGGTAACCCAGACCATCTGCAAGAGTGAATACAAGCTTCAGACAACTCAGTTAGCAAAGGCAGCTTTCCTCCTCTTCCTTGCCTGGAAGAGAGCGGATCAATCCCTGTTATTTGGGAGAAACTGCATTTCTATGACATCCTAGAAGTCTCACTGACCTCAACATGATAAAACAGGTTTCTTTGTACGCTGAAAACATATGTTGAGTGTCTACTGTATAATGCCATTCACTCAGGTGAATTCATACTTTGGCTCATTAATATCCAGTAAAATACTGGGAGGAGAGGGAGAGGTACTGTTAAAGAGAGGTCTGCAAATCCTGTCATATTTCTGACACTTTTCTTGGGGCTGTTCCTTCTCTAACAGAAGGTAAGATGAATTGGCTGGAAAGATGTCCTAAAACAACATGAAAATCACCCCTGGAAAATGTCTGAACTAATTACAAGGTAGGAATGAAATGAACTTAAGGCCCCAGAGCATCCTCTTTTATGGAGGAAATGCAGAAGTGGCTGCAGCAGCAATATTACTGCACACTCCTTGATGAGGAATTTAACGTGTCCCACACAGCCTCAGTAATTGCCCCGGTGTGGAGCGGTGCCACAAAGGCAGCAGTCAAGACTGAGCAGGAACAAAGCCTGAAATCTCCCAGTGCGAGGGGAATTTATTGGCACTGCCAACACTGAGAACGCAAAGCGGGCTCCTGTCAGGCTGATTGAGGAGCTGAAAAGAAAACAAGTCACAGCCCCCCAAGGTGTCAGGCATTTCACAAGCCTCTGCCACACAGGTGTCAGCTCTGGGGTGGCATTCACTTGTCACCTGCCTGTGATTTTGCAAGCCATTGAGGGCTCTGCAGTGCTCAAAGGGTCACTCAAGCGTACCAAGGGCTGCAAATCCACCTGTGCGGAGAGGGTGCCTCTTGCTTGAGCTGGCATGAATGTAGACGACTTGGAAATGAGGCATCTTGCAGAGAGATGATCACTGGGGTCGATTGCTTGGTGTCTCTGCTTTTTGTGGCCCTGGGATGTTCTTGATTATTGTCATTTATAATGGTGTGGCACCTAGATTCAAACCTTGGGATGGATCCCCATTTTGCCATGCGTATAAATGCAAGGCAAAGGAGGGACTGTTATCCAAAAGCAGCCTGAACTCTGAAAACTTTCTCATTCCAACAATATTAATAGGATACTGAGGAGCTGTGAGTAATAAGAATGCCATGGGCTGGTTTGTTTGTGCCTTCTAGACAATGGGGTCACCTTTGCCTAAAGAGTAACAAAGACGGATGGGGGAGCTCTTACTGGGAGACATTTTTTGGGTAGGCATAGAGATCATTCTGGTTAGAAATAGACAACCTTATTCAAGTCAGGGATGTCCAGGGGCTGGGTCCAGCAGGAGAACACTCATGTCTTGTCCCAGAGTACTCTGATGGTGGTTTACAGTCTTTATGCACATAAAGTCATCCAGCTTCACATAGGGCAGTCAAGCCGCTATTGTACCTAAATGGCTCTAGATGATGCCCAGCAAACCCATGCCTATGTCCTGCTTGACTGAGAGAGCTGTGTGTGTGCATAGTGAACGTGACACTGGGAATCATCCCTCACCTTATATTCTATATGGAATTGAAATACCTCAAAAAATAGGAGTTCATGAATGGGTGCTAGTGATGCAGACCTTTTATTGCTTTTGCTTCAAATGTAAAGGCAGTTGGTGCTTGGTTTTCAAGCACTGATTTTTTTTTAATAGGATCTTATTGTATAAGAACATTATTTCTGATAGAGACTTAAATTAATATTTAGGTTCATTTCTAGAGTTTAGAAGCTGAAATATAAAAATCATATATCAGTCCTGTAAGGTTTCCATGTCGTTGTTTGGCTATCACCTACCTGTCGAAAACTTGTTTCCTGACTTAAAAGATGGGATTTGGGGAAGGAAGGAAAGTTTGATGCCTGTGTACCTGATTTGCATCTTCAAATGAAGCCAATGCAGTTCATAGTTTGAGCGTAGTTGACAGGGTGTCTGTTCTTCAAGGGAGTTAAGTAACAGGTAAACAAAGAAGGAATCCTAATTCTAAAATGAGAAGGTACGGCTTTTATTAGAGAGGCAGCCAACAGTCCATAGTATTTGAATGGTAGCAGCTTGCCTCAGAAAGTATAAATTAAGGATCTCTCTTTGACATAAAGTAGAAAATCTACAAAAGGCCTTAAGGATACAAAGAAATATTTTTTGGCACTATAAGCCAAAAAAAAAAAAGACTAAGCACAAGAGCCGTGTGAGTGTACCTCCAGTAAGCTTTCTGATGCTTGAGACTGCAGAATCTGCAGTTGCTAGAGGTAAGTGGCTGGAAGTTTCATAAATAATAAATTGCTGTAATCCCATGAGGTCGTCATAAAAATATACATGAGAATCATAGAAAGACTAATGGGTCACAACGTCAATAGATTCTAGAGCTGATAACAAACAGCGACTTTGATAAAAATGTATTACAGACAGAAACCTCAGAGAGAGCTTCAAAATTACAGACTTTGGGAAAGAAACAAATGTTATTATGAAAAACAAAACAAAAAAACAAACAAAAAAATACATGTGGGTAACTGTGATTGTGCAGAAAAGGACTAAATCAACATTATTTAGCCTTTTCAATTTAGAAAGACCCAGGGCATCCAAAACTTGTATCTCATACAGAAACATTCTTGTAGACTAAAAATTGTTATTCTTCAGGCAAGAATGACCAGGCTTAATCATTATATTTCCCCTTAAAAAAGGCTAGATTTGAGTTATTAAAAAAAAAAAAATGGATATAACACCTGGAGGCAAACACTAAAAGTATGAAAATCCAGAATAACACCTGGCTTGCCAGAAAAATAAGATGGATTATTTTGAGTACTCCATTGATCTAAAGAAGGATTGTCAATATAAAGATCACTTGAATGCATGATACAAATGAAGGAAAATGGGTTGACATACACCTGCAGGGTTATGTACAGTATCTGAATGCTAAAACATAACATGAAACTTGATTGAAATGTACCATATAAGCTGTAAACTAGAAATATCATGTAGTGTGGCAATTTCTTCCCAATTATTTTTGGTAAAAGTGGAAAGAACAGAAGTATCTCCACTGTCAGAAAGTTGCTTTGAGAAAGAGAGAAGTTAATGATGCTGCTGATAGCTAGTAGTAGTGTATGTTAAGCAGCTTTATAGGTTGGCCGTTTAAGCTCCCACTCAGAAAAATACTTTTCATTTAAGGCTTATAGATATTCCCACTTTAATTAATAGGGCCATTCATGTTGGATCAGGGTTACTAAGAGAAATCTGAGAAACTATCTGACAGTCCAATATAATGTGTGGTAGTGAGAACAGCTACTTGAAATACAATAGGAACCTCTAATACAGAGGGAATAGTAAAAATATTGCCTTATTACATCAGAGTGCAAATGCTTGCATTTGGAGAAAGGCACTATGGTGCCAGGCTTGATGCAAACATACATGGTTAATTTCTGTTTATGCATCAGCTGAGCTTTAGCTAAAGCAGTCCAGCTACCATAACTTGGAATTGAAATTGAAAAGCATCCTTGAGCCCTGGCTAGAAGGCTACTGGCCTTGGATTCAGCTGTGTCTACTTTGTCCTGGAGCTTTGTGTGTAAATCACCTGGCTTCAGAGTATAGGCGAGCTCCTGCTCCTGCCTGTCAGACAAATGCTGCTGAACTGCAAGAACAAACAATATGTTGCAAAGACCTTAGTTCACAGAATCGTAGACTGGGCAGGGTCGGAAAGGACCTCTGAAGATCATCTAGTCCAACCCCCATGCTGAGCAGGATCACCTAGAGCATGTTGCGCAGGATGGCATCCAGGCGGGCTTTGAATATCTCCAGAGAAGGAGACTCCACAGCCTCTCCGGGCAACCTGTTCCAGTGCTCTGTTACCCTCACAGTAAAGAAGTGCCCCTTCATGTTGAGCCGTACCCTCCTGTGTTTCAGTGTGTGCCCATTGCCTCTCGTCCTGTCGCTGGGCACAACTGAGAAGAGACCGGCTCCATCCTCTCGACACTCTCCCCTCAGATGTTTATAGACATTAATGAGGTCTCCCCTCAGTCTTCTCTTTGCCAGGCTAAACAGGCCCAGCTCTTTCAGCCTGTCCTCGTGCGACAGGTGCTCCAGTCCTCTAATCATCTTAGTAGACCTCCTCCGAACTCGCTGTAGTAGTTCGACGTCCCTCTTGTACTGGGGAGCCCAGAACTGGACGCAATACTCCAGGTGTGGCCTCACCAGGGCTGAACAGAGGGGGAGCATCCCTTCAGGCTTGCCTCAGAGGCCTCTGTTTGAATCCCTGCCTCTTTGGGAGCCCTGCTGGAATCAAGGTTGTTTTGCCCGTGCTTGGCATGTCATGTGGCAGTTTAGAGGCCAGTTTACAGGTGAGATGAAACCATGTGGTGGAAGGAGGAAGCTGTAATAACTGCAACTACATCGTTGTGTAGATTGCCTAGGTGGTTTTCAATTGATGGATTTGATCTTCCAAAATAAATTACAGAGAATAAATAAGCAACTTGGTTAACTGCAGTTTCCACCAGTGTGCTACCTAGCTGTTTTCAGCAATACCCCCTGGGCAACATGCTAGAAGTGGGACTGGGGATACATGGTTTCTGTCCTCTATTAGCATTGTAGCACATTGTGTGCTTCTTCTGCTCGCAATTTCAGTAGCTACTTTCCTGCCTAATCCAGCCTTTCTCCTCTGCCTCTGGTAGCGTGGGATCTATTGTTCAGCAAAGAGTTGAGATGAATGGAGACTATCACTGGAGAAAACAAAACTGCTATAGCTGCAGGCTGGGGAAAGGAGAATGTCAGATAGGAAACAAGCATGGGGGTAGGGGGGAGATAAGAAAAGGAGGGATTGTGTTTGCATTGGCACGTGGCAGGCAGCTTGCATGCTTGCGTGATATTAACTTCCTTCTTGTTACAGCATGGAAGCCTCTGGCATCCTGACCCTCACAAATACAAACAGATGTCCCCAGGCAACCCAGCCCACTGCTGCTCCCTACAGCATCAACATCTTTTGCACACAACATTCTTTATCACAAATAGTTTTTTTTTTATTTATCATATGTATTTCAGTTATCTTAAACTCTCTGTCTCTCCCTCCCCCTCTCTAACTCAATCAGAGTAAGGCAGAGAGTGGATTTAGTGCACCTATCACTTGAGCTTGGTGTGATAGATAACCACCTGCGGGCCTACAAGTTTTGCGGGTTTTGTTTACAGCTTTGGAGTAGTTGGGGTGATATGTCAAAGTATCGGGCATCCAGTGGCTGCTTTGGAAGTGAATGGTAGCTGTTCTGGTGCTTCTGGCTTTTGAAAAACAAAGCACTTATTCAGGTAGTCAAGTATGCATTTAGGAAGTGTAACTGTTGCCTCTAGTTTCTGAAATGGTTGGCCCAAATTCCCTAAACAAATACGACTATGACAGTGTACAGCCGTAGTAACAGTACTGAGGAAAAATAGTCAATTATAGCATCAGTAGCTGAAAGGGAATTTAAAAGCCCTACGCTATTTAGAAGCCTTAGTCAAAAAAGAAACCAGAATTTTAGTGCCTAAGTGAAATAAACTCAGAAGAATCAGGTGCTTTTGAAAATGTTACCAAGTAATCTGTGTCATTATAAATTCTTACCACTTTTTCACCACTTTATGTCAAGAAGAATATTAAAATTCTTTTCAGGCTCCTTTAACAAATAGTTTTCTAACCTTCAGATCCAATTTGGCTGATGGCTACCAGCTCTAACTTGGAAAACAAGAGCCACATCACAGAATATCTGTTGGCAAGTGGTAGAGTCACCTGAAAACGCTGAGATTCCAAACCATGATCTAAATATGGGTCAAATTCACAAAGCCTTTTAGCTATTAGAAAAGATCCTTGTCTTCTTAGAAAAGTTTCACAGCATCTCTCTTTCCCCTCTTTTCAAGAGAAAGAGGAAGATAGTAATGAAGAACAACTCAGATGCCTTATGAGGTCCCTCGAGGACTGTGGGACCATGCTTCTTCAGGTTCTGTGAATGATCTTTGGAAACTGTAATGGTATGAAAACAAGGCATTCCTCTTTCCAAGTATTTGAAGTGAAAACAGCAGGCATCGACTGAAGGGGAAATGGGAGAGGTGGTAATCCTGTTGAGCAATCCAGCAATACACCCTTTCCTCACAGTTCCTTCCTCCTTGGATGAGATAAGTAACATTGGATGTTAGTGGCTAAGACCAACAAAATAGGGTGGTGCCTTTATCTAAGAGAGGTGGGTGTCCTCATCTTGAGATTAATTAACATTTAATCTATTTGGAACATTTGTATATTTTGTCTCAGCATGTTCGCAAGCATACTGGTGGACCTTTTGGAGCTTAGAAATAATTTTCTTAGATGGTCAGCTGGCAGCGTATATCAGCCTCTTTGCTTGGAGACTATTGGACAGACTGGCACTTGTGGCCTCCCAGTGGGTCTTTTTCCAGTGAGCAGAGAACTGAAGATTTTTGTTCTGGAGTGTCTTTCTAAACAGTAACATACAGCTCTGTAAGTCCTTGTTTTCTATGTGGTATAGCAGCTGCAAAATAAGTCTCCTGTTTTGATGGCAGAGATTTTATTTGCATGGACTTTAAAACACAGTTGTGTTTGGTAGCTATCACAGTGTTTCTGCTTCTTTTTCTCTTCGGTGGTTATGTACACAGAGACAGGAGAGCTATTCCAGCCTGACTGTGCATCTTTATGCTATAAAAAGTGAAAGTGCCCTTTTCCCCCCGATTATCTATTACTTTGGATGGTTTGCTGAGATGATGTAATCAGGTCGTTGTCATTTATTCTCTTCTACAGGGAAAAATGTACTACTTAGTGGATAATCTAAAAATCTCCATGCAGCACTGGATTTTGCTGTGCTTCCTTGTGTTAATGCTTTTAAGCAAGTATTTTTCCAACCACTTTTTATTTGTGTGTACCTAACTTTTTCCAGGAAGATGTAGTGTTTTCCTGTACGTGGATTACTCTACCACAAACTTAAGCATGTTTTCTCTGAGCACCTTTCACAAGACTTCTTAGAAATATCCCACAGGCTAGTTACCAAAGGCCCACAGAACAGGGATTGAAAATCAGTATACTAATGACACCTCATTTTGTGTGGAGCACAGTGTGAGTGCACAGAAGGGGCTGTCATTAACATGCATTGGTATCCAACAAGACTGGTATGTTCTAGTTTCTGTACACTGGAAAAGACTTGATTTGGCTCATATNGAGCACCACGCAGGAGTAAGCAAAGCTGGTTTTAGTCTAGTCAAGGTTAATCAGTGTTATATGTGGAACTGAAAGGATTTTTACTCTTATTAAACAGATTTGAAAAATTGACATTTAACTTGCTGCAGGCTGCAAAGAAATAACATTAATAGTGATAGAAAATAGCAGATTTTTAATCTTTCCATTAATATTTTTCTATAAAAGAGGAGAATTCTTTACTACACATAATAGGAACTTTAAAAGTAAGTTTCCTAACAACTTAGTGTCTCGTTCCTGATAAACTCACTGATAAGATGTTTTATTATGCATGCTATTAACTCTTACAAGAATCATTAAGAATATTGTCATTACTACAGCTTGCTCTGCTTTTGCTTCAAGAGAATTGCTGTTAAGAGCTGGCTGGAAACCAGTAAAAGTGGATCTCATTTATATTACAAGAATATTCATAAAATGTGTTTTTCTCTTTTGGGCTAGGTTTGGGAAATTCCCTAGGACTCTAATGAAACCTGTGAGCAATAGGTAGTCCATCAGTGGTAAATGTGGTGGGGTGAATAATATACAGTCCGTTCTCCATCATCTGCCAGATCTTTGAAGGACCAGATTTATTCAGTCACTGTGATTATGTAGTGATTGTACATGTCATGAAATCCCACTTAGGACAGTGAAATTTCGTGAGAACTAAGTCAGCTCTGAGTCTGGCCTCTTCTTGTTGTGGAATGGGTGTTGTGAAATCATTCCCTCACAAGCAGTTTTTGAACTGCAAGTGATAATGCAGTTGCTGGTTAATGTCGCATACCTGAATAAGCAGATGGACTGAAAGAATTTTAATAACTCGCTGGATCTAAATGATCATTCCTTCCACATTCTTTGTGGCTTCTTAGTGTTTATGATAATTTTTGCTTGGGATCCAATCTATACAGTTTATCCAGCTGTGCCTTTGATATCTGTACTGTGGTCTCAAGGGGGAGGAGAAGTGAATGAGCGGTTAGTGAGCAACACCCAAGGGGTTATGACATCTTTAACATAAACTCATCAGCATAAGGTTTTTCCTCTGCAATGGATTAAGCAATTTATTTAGCTATAAAAAACAGAAAACTAGTTAAGTGAATTTTACTGGGGAATCAATAAAGTAATAATTGTGTCGTAATATAACAGGGGCTGAGGTAACTAGACTTGGTCCTCTTTTCTTTGTTAATCTGTTTCCCCGCTCCTTTTTGTCCCAGTATTTTTGAATAGCCACAAGTTATCCTGATGAGAGAACTGAAAAAACATATTGAGAAATCTTTGAGCACATTAACTTCTATACTGTGAAATCTTTTTCTTTGCCTTTGCAATAGATGCAAAAAAGAACGCATCCTGAATTCATTGACTAAAATTTTATCTCAAACTCTTGTTTTTGTATTCTGTTAAATTTTCTCCATTTATATTTTATAGAATGGCTTCCTAATCCTATCTGAGACATGCCTGTAAGCTAAAGATAAATATGTAAAACTTACCTTTGAATTGAATGGTGTCTAAATATTGCTGCTTTTTAAAAAATAATAGTAACCCCCTTGACATTATCCTATGCAGTGCTTCAGAATTTGCACATAGACTGCAATTATTAGAGTTACATAGAAAGTTTTTCCTTCTGATAACTAGAAACAAATTAATTTAAACAAAACTTCATTTGTTTAAATATTAAGAGCTGATAAATTGTTAGGACAAAATAGGCCTTCACCAGTTAATCCGTTCTTCCATTTTAGAGTAGATTAGCTAGATTTAGCAATGTGTACATGTAGGGGTATAAATGGTTTTCAGAGTTCTTTTTCTCTAAAACGTTACATAAAAAAATCACAAAACACCTCATCAGTTATGTGCTGTGAGTTATTTTTCACAGAATGTACTCTCTTTGCATAATTAAAAAAATGCCAGATCATATCCTATTAACAATATGTTTGCATTTAGGAATTACTGTTCATGTGTGTGAACAGAATACACACATCTAACCTATAGGAAAGATAAAAAGTGTAGGAGTGAAGGTCTTTTTAAAGATAAAATTTCTTTCCTTTTTCTGCAGTTCTAGATGTCTCCAGAAACCAAGACTGTAGTTAGTAGGAATGGGGCTGAAATTTTATGTCGAATAATAAAAATGACCACAGTAGTAGTAACATGAGTTGGAGTCAGTCTATGCCCTTTGTGACAAGTAAGCTAGCTGGCAGTATCCATGAGGACCAAGTAGATGGTGGCAAACGTGCATACTGAGCTAGTATTTTGGGGGTGGATCTGCTCATTTTGAGAGCACTGTGCCTCACACCAAGGTAGTTTTGGGCTATAGAAATTCAATAAAGAAAAAGCAGGGTGTGTGCTGGGGAAACTGGTGATATGGGAAAAATTAGAGCTGATCAGAGAAAATGGATGTATTTTTCCACCAAAAACATCAGTGATGAAATATTAACCTTTTCTATGAGGAATTTCAATTCACTGTCAGAAAGTTTAAGAAAAACAAACAAAAAACCCGAATGAGAACAACCACCACCAAACCCCTACGTGTCTTCTTGAAAACCAAAATATTTCAACTAAAACAGAACATCTGTCTTCAGAAAAGGTGTTTTACTGTTTTGTGGTGGCTGTAGCTTTTAGCTCCTTGTACTTTTCTCTGTTACTGGTGCCTGTGGACCGCAGCTGAGTGTTTCACAGGAGCTCAGGAGGCAACTGCATGGTGGGATCACTTCAGGATCTCAGGAGTCCCAACAGAGATTGCTTAGATCTTGGCTGGAAATGGACACTTAACTGTGGTATAGCAAAGCACGGACTGAATGAACTTATTGGAAAGGATGAAGAAACACACAGCTCTGGTGTGTTATTTTGGTATGTACTAGGAGACATTTTAATTTTTCAGCATTCACCTAAGTCCTTGCCACTGGGATCTTGCATGTTGTATCTCGGTGACAGTTAAGACCAATATTATTGGATAATGTTACCTTGACTATTTAGTTTGCTGCATGTGACAGATAATGTTTACACAGGGCCACCTACCTATACCAGCTATACTAGTAGCATATATAGCCTGGCTCTTGGTTTTCTTTCTTGCCCCAAAGTGCCAAATATTGCCTAGGGCCAAATCTCCATTATTTTTATTTATTTATTTGCATTGGAGAAATGCAGAGAGGAGGCAGAAAGCAGTTTTGCACAGCTCAAAGCAAGGACACTAACTCCAGGCCCAGCAAATTATAGCACCAGTGTTAGCAAGTTGCCAGCTGGAGCCTTTCAACAGAGCATGCTCCTGGGGGAAATGCTGGCCACCTAATGTGCCAAGACCCTCGTCTATGTAAATAGTTCAGGGCTTGGGTCTGCATGTGTTTATCCTTGAGTAGGGGAGCAGCTTGCATGTAGCTTCATCAGCTCTGAAAGCCATGGCTGAATCCAATGTGCCTGTTGTTCAGACACCCTGAAAGGACTTGATTTCCCTCAAGGTGGAAACTTTGTCTTGTGTGTCAGCAATGTGTAGAAGTGTCACTGCAGACAAGGGCTGCTGTGACCCATTTTGTGAGTGCAAGATGCTCAAGGTTCTTGCAGGCTTAAACAAGGCAGAAGAGCCTCCTCAGAGGTATGGTCCATGGGGAGCTGGCTGCCTAGCCGTGATTTTCCACATCTAGCTAGCTTGGACATCTGAATGTAAAATTCCACAGTCGAGGATGTCATGCAGATTTTGTGCTCTTCTCTGGGGAATTCTGCGTCTCTAAAACAATGAATGGATTATACAGTACTCATCCATATATGTAGTTTCTCATCTGTGACAGATGTGATATTGATAATATCCTCTATTCAATAAGTCATCCAAGTATAATTTAGTGCCAGTTTACTAATCTCTGATTTAACTGTTTAGAGCCCCAAATATGAAAGACTGGCAGCGGAGTGCAATAGAGAGGAGGGTCATGCTCATGGACCAGGCAACCGGTGGTGGGTTAGGAGGCTTTGGTCCTGTGCTTAGCTCTGCTGCAGACTTTGGGCCTGATTCTTCCCTCAATCCTTTCATGAGCATAAATCCACTAGGTGTGACTTCCTTGCTGCTTTGCTGTTTTTTTTTTTTTTAAATGTGGTTAGTTCAGAGACCCAATCACCCCATGCCCCAGAATATTGCATGAATTTTGTGATGGTGTCTGAGTCTGAAAATGAAGAGCTGAAAGACAGCTTAAACTCTTTGTGTATAACCATGGAAGACTTTTCTGAACCTCCCATTTCTCTTGTATACAATGCAAGTTGTGCTTTCCCACTGCTTTGAAGGTCTAGTTGTACAGCAAAGTTGTATATACCAGGAAAAAAAATGCTGTTAGGGCCCTTGATCTGAATGATCCCAGGCTTTGCCTGTGACTAAGGGAAACCTGTATGGCCCTGGCATGACTGGTTGCAGGAGGAAGGATGGTTGTACAGTCCGGAGAGAGGCTGTGACATTGCTGGGCAAACAAGAACCTCATTTTTCACTCACTGGCACACACATTGATGCTGAGTGTGTAATAACCAAATATACAGGAGGAAAATAGAGCGGAATGTTGCATTTGCAAATGCTGGTTCTCTGTCAAAGTTACTCCTCACTTCACTTGACCTAAGGGAAGGTAAAGAGCAGCCCGAGGAGGGGAGAGTCTAAAATGATGAGAAAATTTTACTGCTCAGTGGGTGTTTGCTTGTGTGATTTCACTGATGCTAGCAGAAAAGTGCTAATGGAGCATCTGTATTACACCAGTTGAGGATCTGGCATGAGGTATCCTAGCGAGCTCATTCGCAGGGGGATTTGCTCATACAGCTGTTCTCAGGCTGTTTGCTCTCAACTGTTAGAAATTTAAGATTGTCCTGTTTTGTGTTATTTCCATAGGAAATGCTCCACATCAAAACTGGGGTTGTAATATAAACCAGCATGATTTAAGGCCTGAATGGAAACTGCCTCCCCTAAACCATTTCTCTCGCTATTCTTCCTTTTTCATCCTTATATTTAAGATTTTTTTAAAAATGTCTTAGTAAAATTTCAGAATTTTAAAAATGCCTAAAACTTATTTTAAAAATGCCTAAATTTGTGTATCTCTAAATTATACAGTCTCATTTGGGGAAGGAGAGAGGGTAAGAAATCCTCATTCCTTTATTGGTTGGAGGTTGCTCAAATGAGATGGCAGCAGAACCGAGACTGTCAAAACAATAAAAGAAAGTGTTAACACTGATAATTATATAATTAAAACAATTTAAAATCCTTGTAGAGTACATTTTTAATGAGGCAGTGTAAAACAAATAGTGTTTTGTGGCTTGAGAGCGCCACAAAACAATAAACTAATTAAGACACCTTTTGTCTGTCTGCTCCTGTCTGCCAATGTGTGGTCAGGGAAGTTTTGTGAGTTTTAAACTCAGTTTCTTACATCTGATTTTTGGTAATTGTTACTGCCAGTGTGTTTTAGGGACTGAATACTCCCAATCCCATTAAAAAGTCCTAATCTGAACCCCAATGTAGTTGCACTGCTGCCTCAACACCTTGGTAGGCCTCATCCCTTCAGATGTGCTCTTCTGTCCCCCAAATGAGACTTCAACACCATTTTAACCTGGGCTGTGGCTGGAGTATTAGACTTCCAGTTGCTAGCATAACTTCTGATGTTGGAGAGTCCCAGCCACTGTAAGGTGGCTCAAAGTTTGGGTGCTTTCCGTCTCTGTGCATGGAAAGCAAATGAAAGTAAGAGCTGCAGGTGGTAGCTAGATTGATGTTTGTCCCTTCCAGTGTCTACATGTGGCCACAGTATAAAACATTAGACTGGATTAAGGGGTGATTGCTTTGTGCACCAGAAGCATTAAATCTGCATGCCTCTTCACAGGGAGGCTTTTGGATTGGTTCTGAGATGTTTTGTTTTGCTAAAAAGTGAATTGGGTTTTGGTCGTTCTGTGAATATTTAAGCCAAATAAAGCTGTGGCTCTGAGTGCTGGATTCTGTTCTTTCCTGTGACACACTTTCCTCTCTTGTTGCTGTGTGTCTGTTTTTTTCAATGGGATTACTCCCATCTAAGTGCGGTGCAAAACTGAGCTCTGTGTTAGGCTTGCCCGATGCTGCGAGGAAGAAGGTGGCTGCTTTTCTAGAAATACAGGAAATAGTAGAGATAACATCAGGGAATAAATCCTGGCTGTCCTTGTGTATAGTGGATCTGTTTATGAGAATACATAGCGAGTAGACTCTGGTCCCAAATTGTAGCTGTATGTGGCGGCTGATACTAAGAGTATCATTTCAGCCTTCAGACAGATCCCATTTTCTGAAATTAACCTTACAGCTACCCTTTGAGCCAAATAACCTCTATCTTTCTCCCACTGGAAAAGTGGGAAAGAGGTCATTTTCCTAGTATGTTGCTGTGTTTGTCTGCAGTCTGTCTGGGTCTTACCAATTAAAGCTTCCTTAAAAAGATGGGGACCTTCACTTTTTATGACCACCTGTGTACCCGCTAGGGACAGAACTGTGTGGATTAGGGTTATGGGGATCTCTAGGAAAGTATCTTTGTTCGTGGATCAACCAGTAATAGGGTTTTATGTAGAAGGAACAGCGAAATTCCTGAGGGATTCATTCCAGTTATATCCCCAATTAGGACAAAAGAGTTTGTTTGATTTGGTAGGGTTTCTGCATCCTTAGCAGTTGTAAACATTTGTTCCTTTATATGGAGGTGTTAATTAACATTGTTAAAATTTACTACAGGATCTCACATTCCCAGACAAACAAAGAGAGGTCATTAGTCACTTGCAATTAATAAATGGAAAAAACTATTTTTCGAAAGATATTTGAGATTTTAAAGAATCAATCTTAGTATCAGAACTGGGTAAGAAATGTGGGTTGATTTCTAATCATTTATTTTTTTACAAAATCAGTTATTTACAAAAATCCATTTTCAGTTTACACTAAATATTGTGTGTCCCTTCTGTTTTCATTTTGAGCTAAAACAGGCTGCTGTGGAGATGTTGTTTTGGTCTTTATTTACTCTTCACTGAAGAAGAGCCTGATATTGCAGCTCAGAGCTAAAAAATTCTCTCATAAGACCGCAACATCTTTTTTTTATCACTGTTCAAAATAACATGGTGCTCTGTTGCCCTTGTAACTTTGACGGATGATTAATTATAAATTTGAGGTACTGTGTGTTCAGATAGAAACCTAATTGGGTATTTGTGAACCAAATGTGAAAGTGCTGAATGCAGGTCTATGCTTCGGTGCCACTTTGATATCTCTTTTCAGAGGTTAAATCCTCTATTTTGAAATATATGAATACACACCGTCTGTTTCTCTCTAGTGGATGTATATATTTCCAGGCAACAACATAATTCAGCTTCACATGAGGTGATAAATCTTTACCAGTAACTGCGGGGTAAAGAATATTTAAAAGAATGTATGCATTCTCTTTGAAAAGGCTGTACATTAAAAAACTTGGATTCTTAGGGAAGGCCTTTCTTAAACTTTAGAAAATATGGAAATTCACAGGTAGAATGCTCTAAACAATGGCAGCTCTGCTTTGTGTCTCTGACCTTCCCTTCTGTGCTGCTGTGAATAACACATTGGCAGAAGAGTGGGTGTTTGAGGCACTTTGGTTTTGAAAGTGCCTTGAGAATTTTGCATCCTGGTGCTGGCTCTTTGGTTGCAGATTGCTTGAGCTAGCCTCTGGTCTACATTTCATTATGCCAGAATGTATGGATGAATCTGGTAGTTTAGTTGCATTGATTTGATTTTATGTATGGAGTTTGCCCACAGAGCAAAAATTAAGCAAGTACTTAAAGGTTTTGTTGAGGCAGATTCTGACTTGTGGAGCTGTTCCTGAAAATCTCACAGCAAATTACCCATCACTGAGATGAATATTTTGTGTAAGATTCCTCTACATCTGACTAAGGACTGAGTCTGTGGAAACAATTTCATGCCAGTGAGTTAAGAAAGATGTGGGCCTTTGTGCTTTTCCACTGAGCAGTGGACAATCTGATCCCAACCAGTTATTCTCTGATTCAGTCATATCTTTCCCGTTTTTTTCTTCATACGTAGCTCTGAGGAGCATGATTTTCAAATGGGACAATGAATGTGAATCTCTACCAGGGCCATATTTATTTCTACCACCTCATCCTCTTGCTTAGTAGAAGTGCCAAGAGTCTATCTTCCCATTGCTTTTGTTGGTGGGGAAAGTCTCAGGAATCAGATGCCTCTGTCCTTAAAGGACAGTTCTATCGTGAACTAAAGAATAAAATACAACACACAATGCTATTTTCAGTACGTTATTTTCAGGCAGTTCCTATATTTAAAGGATGGTGGGGTGAATTTTGCTGTGGCTTCACAGATACATTGCCGAATGGTGTCCCATGATTTACTCACTGAAAAAAAACAGGACCCAAATTCTACACAACCCACACATCCATTTCGTTCATTAGGTGTTCCTGATTTATTTCCCTGCCCTGAGGGAAAGCTGCTATCTGGTGATTCTGGAAACCTGTTTCTAGTTTTCTAGAAGAAATCCCAGCTCTCTCCCTTGTATTTAAATATCCAAGGGAGAGGAAAAAGAAAACAGCTCTGAGATGCCATTCCTTCAGAGACCTTCCACCATGTCAGTTTCTAGCTTGCATTTCTTGAAAGCCCATTGTAAGGAGAGAATATCTGAGGCAACCTACCTTCAGCCATGGATGCCTCTGAGTGTGTCAGTCACGCGCTGAAGCTGCTGGCACAGCTGGTACTGTGTACACAACAGGGAGTATTTTTAACACTAAAAATATGAGTGTGGCAGATGCACATTTTATTAGAACTTTTTTTTTATTATGCATTAGTGGAAAGAAGAAAGTTAGCAGCACTTTTCAGAAAGTCTTCAAGTGGGAAAACAAATGAAAATCTATGGTACTTATTGACATTTGTTAACTAAATACGGGTAATTCACAGCAGGCTGTTGTTTTCTCTATTTCAAACAACAACAAAAAAAAACTAGATGAATTTTGAGCAGCCTGCACAGCCATAACCACTCATTCTTTTTTACGAGCTTCATTTGCATTTATACTCTTCCCTGCTGTTGTTGAGCACGCCCCTTTCACTTGTCCTAAATCTACAACTGCACTGGGTGCACTTAAGTAGCTGTTTCCTACTGATATATTGATTATCACACTAATTACATCCGGGGTCTGTATATGGGCTAAGAGAACCAATTTATTTGAATTTTTTATAGGGACAAAACTCTCCACAACTAATTAATTTTACAGGGCTGGATCTAACTTTTCTTTTAACTCTTTTTTGTCTTTTTCCGTCAAAGTTTTTGATAGGTAAAGCTGGCACTAAAAACACAATGTGTGGGGACAAAATGCATGATGCTTTTGTCTAGTAAATTTTCCTTTCCTTCCCTTTTGATAGGATTTTTTTTTTTAAATCTGCTTTCTGCTTGACAGGATGCTGCTTTTTTTTTTTTTTTTTTTTTTTTTTCTGTNTTTTTTTTTTTTTACTGATGTGGTGTCATACCGTGGGCCCTGGTTCTGCAATCAACTCCATGTATGCAGTCTGCTGTGCCTATTGAGGTCAGAGAGGTTTAGCTGGCTACTTACCTGGGGCACACTGCAGAAATGGGCCATGGTTATTAACTCGTCAGTTCATAGGTAGAGAAAGAATCTTTTCTGCAGCCTCCTCTGCAGAATTGCACACCTGTGTTTTGTTCAGTTTGACACAGAATTGGATACCTTCAATAATGTAAGTATGTAACTCAGGTGAATCTTTCAATAGGGATTTCTTTAAATTGTGAAAAGTTCCAGATGCCTTTCTGACTTTGAAATTACGTAACTTAAAATCTCAGGCATCTAATAATGCAACTCCTTTGGCAGGTACTTTGCTGACTTTTTGCAGTGGATTGAAAGATGTTTTAAAAAGGCAGCAAAGTGGAGGTTTGAGTACAAGCTATCATGGGAAACTGGGTAGTGCCTGGTGATAGATTCACAGTGTAATGAGATTTTTCGACTTCTACATTTAGACCTTGTCGCTGAATCCAGGGTGAGGAGAGTTTGAAAGTTATTGCCACTGCTTGGTGACTCTTCTGTGGCTTCTCTAAATTGATCTGTTGGCCTCAGTTCATGTGAAAATGTCCAGTGCCAATGGATTTCAATAATGTTTGCAATGATAACTGTAGTAAAGAAATCAAAGGACTCAGTATTACCATCATAGCCTTAACGAGGACCATGCCTCTCACATTGTGATCTGTCTTATCAGAGGTATTGATCTGGGGAATGTCCATTTTATTTTCTGGTGTTTTTAATAGTGTGCCTAAGCCAGGCTGTTAACTTTGCCATGTGTCAGAACCGTTGGTTCCACAAATGCAGAATTTGATTTAAAAAAAAAAAAAAAAAAAAGTCAGGTGGGACTCTACTATGCTTATTTACTTTAATTTTTTTTTTCAGTGGTGTCTTGGAGTAGGCAAACTTTCTTGGCAAAGCATTTGAGAGAACAAGGCAGCACAGAGTGTTTCTTTTCCTGAAGTTCAAATTTGTCAGGAAAATTAAAGACATTTTACTATCACAGACAATTTAAAAATGGATACAAAAGCAAAGGCAATTTAATGAGTACAACATGGGAAAAAACGTTCAGTGATTTTGAGAGAAGTTGAATGAGAGGTTTTGCAGCAGCATTCTGGACACCGTGATCTCATAATTTAAACTTGGGCATTTTAGAAAGAATTACTTTAGTTTAGACTGTAAGACATTAGCGTATAAATCAAGAGAGCCTCCATCTCAGAGAAGCTTAAACAGCTCCAAAGGTTAAGTAGATGATATAACACTGTTATGATATGTTTGTTATGGGCCTTCAAAAAAAGTGGCGAAGCAAGCAGGATACAAGGTTACTTGAATATCAGAGGGGAAAGGATCCCACACAGACTGCGCTCGACTCCTGGGACTTGGGGCTGGGCAGCATGGGGTGTGAGTATCCTGGAAGCATTCAGAAAATTATTGAGATCTGTGCATGAAAGTAAAGCGGTTAAAACTTTGCTCTCTGTTCAGCATATTCTTATTGCTGATATAGAGAAGAAAGAAAGATGTCTGCAGGAATCTTGAAAAACTACATAAAGGAAAGAACTTGTGAAACTTATTTAAAGTGTGGTAGGAGTGGTTGGCAGCAATGCCAGAAAAAGTCAAAGGTCAAATGTTAGCTTTTGGCTTCTGTAAGGGAAAATCCAGTAAGAGTAGAACAAACAGGCCACGAAGGCTGCTTTTTTTTTTTCTTCTCCGGAGGGGAGTACTGCAGACCTGAGCCTCGACTCCTTCCCATGGAGAGGAGGAATCCATAAAAACTGGAATTTAAGATCCAGCATTGCCATGTAATTCCTGTGTGACTTCAAGCAAGACATTTAATCTTTGATTTTCAAAGGCAGCCAGTGAAAGGAGGAGTCCGTGTGGACTCCTTTGAAAAATCTCAAGTTTAATCTCTCTGTCCCTCATTTTTCTTGGGCAGAATGGCAGTCAGAGTCCATCTGTCCTCTGCTCCTTTCTCTCTGCTGGCTCTGAGCTCCTCCAAGCAGGACCTGCCTCCTGTGGTGGGTGAGACAGTGTTGTGTAGGGATCCAGGAGGGAGCTGGGGCTGATAACAAACCTGATGATTGTTTGGTAACAGTTGTAACTGATTAAGGCTCCTTTGCTTTACGAGAGAAATGGCAAGAAATGGTCCAATCCAGGTCTCCTGGTAGCTCTAGCAGCTGTGTGAACGCATCTACACCTGTAGCAAGTTGGAGGCATCCAGAATTACGGAGCAGTGTGTTCTGGATGGACAAGGATGTGGTCACACAAATTTCACTGAGGTCTTGGGAATCATGGTCAAATCTTGAGGCATCATCTCTGAAACTTAATCCATGGAAGCTCCTCGTTTGGGATAGAGGAGCCATCCGTGTGTAGGTTAATCATTAGATTCTCACACTAAACTAACATTTAACAGATTTATAGCAGCTCTGTGTATCTTATCCGGAACTCATTATACGTGTACCTTTTACTCCTCCAAGCTATGCTTTTTTTTTCTTCCTGCATAGTGTCAGAGTTTCTCAGTTTAGAAGCACTGACAGTTCTTCATAAATATCCTTCCCAGCACTAGTTGCCTTTTACTCTTTGGGTTGAAACAGACTTTTGAAAACATTCATCTTTTGGAGTATGAAATTATACTCTGAGGGGCAACGCTACAAAGGAGGGAGAGAAGCAGGAATAGTCAGCAAATACGTGGTCAGGAAAGTCAAAGCTGTGTGGGGGATGGTGTGATTTATGATGTTACCGATGCAGAGCTGGAGAGAGAAAAAAGTCGAGAAAGATGTTGAAGGAGAGAGAAAAAAGAGAATGAATAGATGAAGGAATAGAAGGGAAGTAAGAAGAGAGAAGACCTGCTGTTTTAAAATATTGTGAAAATTGTTTATTCTTGTTTATTTAGATAGTGATTCGTGTAGTTCTTTGAGGGTAGTTTAAGGACTCTCTTATGTTGAGTGTCCAGTAAAAAAAAAAAAGATTGTTGTTGGTTGATGGACCTTGCAGTTGGAGATTATATTCCAAAATGCTTAATTACATTTCTCTAGTTAAAGAAACTATTATAACTACACATAACTATAAAATGGGAAATCAGTTTGCAATGCCCTTTGAAATGGTAAACTCTGCTTTTGTGATGAGTTGGAGTGAAAACTGAAAAAGATTTAAAAAAAAAAAAAAAAATCAACATTTTCCATAGAAGAACAGTGGGGGTGGGGGGTGGAAATCCCCCTCATTACTTTGAATAATTCAAAAGCTTTCCTTCCACAGAGATAATTCTTAATTTCATTTCCCCGTATAAAAAGATACACAACTTTTAAAGTGTAAATAGTAGTAATATAATGCATCTTCCCATAAAAAAATGACATGAAAACCTCAAATGCATCCCTCTGACACATTGCACTTCTTCTTTTACCTGATTTGCAATGTTTCTTCCATCTTTCTTTTGAAGTAAAACTCTAGTATTTCATTTTTTGCTGGAGTTGCATAGTCTGAGGAACACACAATTCTCTGACCAGCTGCCTGGGTTGATGTGATCACTCAGTTCATAGATTGTGGAATAAAAAGAGCTTCCCTTACAAAATCAGAGGGACAGAGACAAAGCTTAGATGATTTGTGTTGGCTGAGATTTTAACCCAGAAGCTTTGAACATGCAGAAGCTGTTATTTATTCTATGTCACCATCAATCCCAGGCAGGAAAGACTACTAAGAGCCTTCTCTGTGCAGGGCTGGCATTTTTTCACACAGCTCCCACCACCCTGTCTTTACTCCCTGCCTTAGCTGCTTTTTTTTTTTTTTTTTTTTTTTTAAAAAAGGATGTTCTATGTAGCCAGGCTTTTAAAATTATCTTGAGTGCATCATGCAGAACCTGGGAAATTTCTATTTTATGAGTTAGGTCCTACTGTGGTTTTATGACAAGATGAGTTAAACACTAAAATATTCTTTGGATCATCTTTACACATTGCTATTTTTACTGTAATGGCTAAAAAGGTTTCTGGTATATATTGCTTTTTCTGCAGTCTTACAAACTGACGTTCGATAGCTGTCTGTGTGGGCCGGTCTATGAGACAGGCTGCTTCAATAAACTCAAAGTCAGGGTGTCCTGTTAGCATCTGATTTTTGAGAGAAGGAAAGGCTAAGGCAAAAAAAATGTTTGGATGACACTTGTTTCAGTGCGAGCTACGGAGAGCGGCTGGGGGCTGCTGTAGGAGGTGGGGGCTTTCTATGGGAAAGGGTGGGTACATGGAGCTGCCTGGACGAGGTCCTGGATAGAGCTGGGGATTATCGGATGCCCAGAAATCCCAGGCAATCGTGCTATAGGGAGTGGATGTAGCCAAGGGGAGTGTTAAAGCTTTCTTGCCTCCCACCTTTTCTGAAGAAGTGCCTCTCTGGTGATATCAGGTATAACAGGGAGTGAAGAGTGAGGTGCGATTTGGGTAGGAAGGTAGCATGAAGCATAGCTGGTTCTGAAGGTCCAGTGTGATTTGTACATTTTAAGGTGAAATCCTAGGCTTTCACACCTTGACATTTGTAGTGTGACTCTGGATGAAACAGACTGGCTCTTCCCCATTGAAAGAGAATTGAAATGGCTTGTTATCCCAGTCAAATTCTTCCCTGTTAAACTTGACAGATTAAGGAAATAAACCTTCTGCCTTTTAGGGAAACATTGTGGTTTACATTTGGTTTTATTGTGATTGAGGGTCCCTTCTGGAGAGCAAATTGATTTCTGAAACATTTATTCCAATAAAAAATGAATAATGCTTCAACTAACAAAGACAGAAATCCTATGAAAGGAGCATTTCCAGATCACAGCAAAGAAACAAACAGAGGACTTTTAATTCTGCTATACTTTGCCTGTCATTTCTGCTAATTCTTGAAGGAATGTTATGTTTAAACAGGGACGTTCTCCATGAAGCTACCTCTCCTGCTATTGTAGACAGTGGAATCACAGTTCAGGGAGCCTCAGCACTGAAATTGAGAGCTGAGCTTTGCCATTCAGTTAGGGGAAAGAAAAATTCCTTTTCCTTTTGCAGTAAAAATGAATAATACTTGTTTCCTCCAACAACCACTTTTCTTTTAATTGTTGCAACACAAGTGATGTCTTGTCACTGAAGAACACTGAAAGACAAAGACATCTGCCTGCTCTTAAAATCTAGGTACAGCTGTTGCTGTAAAATTAGCAATGTAACTTCTTAGGGATTCATTGAAGTCTGGAGATTCCTTTCCTGATCAGAGAGAGGGAATAACTCAGGATAGCTCCTGAACTATCATTCATCATTAAAGTCCTTTTGATTTCACAAAAGGGATTTGCTGCCTGCAGAGATCATCCAATGAAAGTATGACATAGTTGGGAAAGAAATCAACTGTGGTTTGGTACCAAAGGCTTGTTGAAGAATTAATTGAACTGAAAGTGGGAATAGGTTTTATGACCTTAAGTGTGTCCCTGAGACCAAATTTTTTTGCTCTTGGATGCCTAAGCCAGCAGCAACATCAAATCTCTCAGAGGAAGAAGTGGATGCTGTCATTCATGGCTGTATGGAGGGACCCAAAGCAAAGCGATCTGGCAAACCTCTCTTCCCGCTTATGCACAAGCAGAAAAACTGCTCGCTTGGAGCCTGCTCTTCATAGTCATTGAAAATTTTACGCAGTGCCTCCGTATCGTTTCAATGGAGGACTTCTAGGGAAAGAGAACTCTAAAGGACTACCCTGTCCTTGTCATTTCTCCCATGCAGTCCTATGAAGGCATAGCATTACTTGCCCTAAAGGTTTAATCTGTTAGAGTTAAGTGAAACCATCATCTTTACTTCAGAGGCCTTTCAACAGTGTATTGTATTTCAGCATGGGGGCCAATGCTGATCTTTCATATTGTTTTCCTGTGGCATCTAAGGGCCATAAATACAGTATGGACTAGCTGGGGACAAAACGGGAATTGCATAAGTATATTAAACAGGAAATAGCATAATTCCAGTATTTTAGGCTTCCTTCTATGGAGAAGGGATGAAGGGGACTGGAGGGCCAGGGCAGTTACATAGAAATCCAGAGAGCTGAGGGGAGAAATAGTCACCTGCCCTGCACTGAGCCTTACTGAAACACAGAATCTGTCCTATTTAGTGCAAGTTGTGTTGTTCTTGTTTTGTTGCATAGTGCTTGGGAATTAAAAACCATGTTTTTGCATTACACCTCAGTGGTATGGTTTTCTTTTCTTTTTTCTTTTTTTTTTTCTTCCCTGATGCAGTAGCCTTAGGGTGGGCTTGAAGGGGTGAATGGGTTTATTGCAGTATTTGAAGGAAGTATATTTGCTGTGAACAGTAGGCCAAGAGCCAAGACCATTTGGTAATGTATATAGAAGAATAATGGAAACAATATCATTATAATACAAATGCTCGCTGTAATGATAAAAATTCTGCAAAGCTGTGAAAGTAGAAGTCAAGGTAATAATGGTATTTCATACCTTTTTCTGAATGATTTAAAGCTTGGAAGGTCTGATCATGAAATTATTTCTTCTTGTGATGTACGTTTAGGAAACTACTGAGGTGCCAGGTTACAATACATTCTTCTGGAGTCATATTTCTATTAAATACAAATTGGAGGTGATAGGATTTTCATCTCTATAACCTGAGGCAAATGTGTATGATCTTGTATGTATTTGGAAATAAATATATGTATATGACTGTGCATAGACCCACAAAAGTTTTGCAGCTGACTTCAGTGGATTAAACCTGTTTTTGAGACGCATCTCTGCTTTGATAATCTTTCAGACTCTAGGCAGCAGTTCAGGTGGAGACAGTTGAACTTTTCTGTGAGTTTTTCTTGTTGTTGACAGTTGTCATCAAGATTTCTCACTTGCACAAGTGGAATGTGGACAAACCATGCAACCTGCGAAATATTTCTAACTGTTTCTGGTGACTCATGATGAATACCCTGGACTGAGATGCAGGAGATTGCACTGTTTGCTTTACTTTCTGTATCAAATTTGGTTGCAGTTCAGATGACCAGAGTTAGGAGCTTATAACTGTGGTTAAATATTAGACAGCAGTGCTGTGTAAGCTGGTTTTAGCGGTCTCTGCTTCTCCACACCATTGTGCCAGCACAATGTTTGTGTGGCTGTGCAGTGAAATGCATCAGGGCACTGATTCAGTTGGAGGATAACTTTTGGGAGAAAAAAAAAAAAAAGAAAAATGATGAAAGAATAGGTTATACTTCAGCTGGATCAGTTCCTGATGCAGTTCACAGTGTTAACTTGTAGGAAGCTGAGCTGACACAACCAAGAGAGCAACCTAGGGGCAGGAGATAGCTGGTGCTGTCACTGGAGAAAAAAGGAGTTGGGTGCTGAGTTCTCCATCCAGGCTGTAGGGAGAAGAGGTATGTCTGCAGATGGCCAGTCAGAGCTCCTAAATCAGGGTCTAGAGGAATACCCCTGCTCCCCTGAGGGTGTGTTAAGCCAGGCACAAATGCAAGTCTCTGCAGGACACAAAGCACAATTTTTCTCATTTCCGTTCTTGAGCTAAAACGCTATGAGGGTATCTGATGTACCACAAAGGGCAGAAGGAGGGTATGCCTGCTTTCTCGAGATTTCCAGTCTATTTTTACATATTCAGCTTGCTTAGATGGCTATGATAAGATTCTCTAAAACTTTTGATGTTTTCAGCGCTTCTGAGTTAAGTGAATGTGAGCCCTTTTGGTCTGTATGGGGAAGAAAGAAGATAACTTCGGGGGGAGGAGAAGAGCTTTGGGAAAGTGATGTAGTGTGGGGAGAAGAATAAAACATTTTTGGCATATCTTTTCATACTTGAGATTCTGTATGTGGTCTGTGTGCTTATGTTTCTGGAATTAAATTTGAATATTCTTAAACATTGACAAATATTCAGTGTAAATTTGAAGTGTTAATGAGAAATGTAAAAGCAGACCTTTTAAAGCCAGAAGGCTTGTCTGTATTTTCCTAGTCTGACCTGAATAGCTTGGATGATTTTATGCTGTGTTGCCTGTTGTGGAGGGAATTGTTGTCCCAAATTATGGTAGCACTTCCGTCCCTCCTAGGGGCATCTTGGGGAGAAATACATTTAAACCATGAGGCTCTAAAGTGCTGTGGTAATGGGAACTGTGGAAGGACAATAGACAGAGAGAGGTTGGTCCCTGCACACATCCGTCTCCTGCTGCCTTCTTCAGAGAGGGGAATGTTTGCTCTCATTAAGAGACGCCTGTCTCGGAGGAAGTGTTCCTTTGTGTTTTCAGCAGTCTCAGTGACTCCCATACTTGGAACAGTTTGAATTTCTCTGGGACAGACCTCAGTAAAAGTTTTTGGGTTTGTTATGCACCAGGGCCCTGGTGACTGACAGTGTGAATGGCATCTTTATAGACTCCTTTATAGCAGGAGTTTCCTGGGTGGATGGCAGTCAGGCTGCAAAGTTTCCCAGAGTTGAGACTTCTGTATGGCTTAGATCTGGTCATTAAATCACAGATGTTTCTTTGAAAAAGCTGAGTGTGCACGAAGTCACTCGTTTCAACATAGCATGTCTAACGACTTGTGGAAAGCACAGACTGAATGGAACTGCCATTTGATTTAAGTGCATGTTTGGTCATTTGATATACAAAAGACCTGGCATGTGGCTGTGTTCCTGAAGACAAAGAGAATGATGCATAGTGTTTGCAGATATTTATGTAAATCTTTTTTCATTTGCATTTCTACCTTTAATAAATAACTGCTGAATCCACAATGTTCTTAATCATAAATGTATGCTGAGCTAACTAGTAAGTACAGATTTGAACATCAAAACAATTAAAAGCGCTAAATTTACAAAAATGCCATGTGTATATCTGTGTATGTACATCTGTGTGTACATAAAGATCATTATATTGTGGAAATGGGCACAGAGTGGGATCTGCCCAATCTCAGACTGGGGGTAGGAGTGAACAATCTGCTCTCAATCAAAATAAAATGCTTTCTGTACAAGCAATGTAAATGGAAGATTTTTTTTATGCAAGCATATATGTATATATTTTTTTTCCATTTTAAGCACTTAAGTACTTAAGTGCAAGGCGTTTTAGAACCAAGTAAGGGTGAGAAACTGTTCATGATGGGTGCAGACAAACTAAAACAATTTGCATGTCACCAAAAATATGTAAAATTGCACTTCAGGTAAAATCACCACGGCAATGTGAACTCTTCCTTGCTTTCTTCCTTCCTTCCTGCACTATAGCAGTGAAAACTAAACTGCCCTCTTGTGTAGGTTATCATTTCCAGACCTCTACAATACTTATCTAGCAGAACAGCCAGACAACACAGCACTCAGCAGGACGAGGCACTGTATTTTAATATGACGAAGGCAAGAATTTGAAAGAAGAGCAAAGTCAAATAATTTAAAACCATAGAAACAGCTTGTGGATCGTTGAAAAGCAACACATTTGGAACACAGATGGTTGGCTTTTCTCCCCAGAAATAACAAATGAAGAAAAAAACCCTCCCTTTGTTACTTTTATTTTTATGCAGTATTTATACTGACTAGCTCCTTATTCAGAGCTCCTTGTGGACGAACACAAATGAGGTATTTTCACTGATGAGCTCCTGGTCTTAATTATTTTTAACGGAATGAGAGATGATGGTCAGGAAACTTTTGGAAAGGAGTCGTGTTTTTATTTCCTTTAGTTTGGTGAAATTTGTTCTTGTTAAAAAAAACATAATTCATTTAAATTTTGATGTATGAATAAACAGCGTGCAGCCCAATTAGAGACCGCCTGGTATCAGCTAATGCTGAGAGCAATAGACTGCCTTCCAAATTAAGTCAGTGACCAGCCAGGGGAGCAAGCCAAGGATTTACAGCTACACATGCTTAGATGAGAGCCATCACTTCTTCAGGACACAGGTCAGCCACTGTGTACATCAGGTCTGTCCCATTCATGAAGCCTGGTGTTAACAGTAAGCCCAGGACTTGGATAGACTTGGAGGCATTGACACACTCTTTGTGTCACAAAAACACATCAGGGGTTGGATTATGTTGCAGACACGGGTCTTTGTCTGGGATCGTGTCTTGGGCAGGGGCCATGCTGTGAACTCATGACTGTGGAACAAGTCCTCCTTGAACATGGGGCACTGTTAGTAATCATACATGAAATTCCGAAGGATTTAATCCAGTGTAGCAGCCTCTTTGCCTTCTTAGGGCTTCCTAGGAGCTACTGCCCTGCAAATGGCCCTTGCCTCAGGCTTGGTGTGTGGGACTGGCAGGGCTGAATTAAGGGTGGATGGGAGCTGGTGGTGGCATGCTGGCCTTATCCACTCTTCAAGAGGTCAAGTAAAGATCTCACCACCCTTCTGCTGCATACAACAGCATACAGTGAACCACTGGTACTCTCCTATTTTAAAACACCAAATAGGAATCCCTGGTAGATGCAGGGTCCCTGAGATAATTAACATTAGAGAGTTTCCAGGAAACAAGCTATTTTACAAATGAGGAAGTAATTAAGTCTATGTAGGATTGTCTGCCCCCAAATCAAATAAGGGTGTAAAACTTCCCACCCTCCCTTAGCCCATCCCTAAAAATACCCACAGTGTCTGCTTCAACCACTGGGTTTGTTTTATGGTGCGTTGTGTCCTCTGACAGCCATGTGCACTATGTGGCACGGGGAGTGCAGTACCAGCGAAGATGCTGTTAGCAGTCATTGCTCCAGCAAAAGCTGGAAAAAACCATTGAACTTCTGCGCTCTCTCTCTTTTCTCTATACCAGAGCGAGCACTTTAAGGAGTTTGTAAATGAGGAATAGAAAAGGAAAGATGACTCCTAGCAAATCAGTTATTCTTGGCTGTCTTGTGTCCCAGTGTATTTGCTATGGCACTGTAATGAAGGATTTTCTTTTTCCAAATGGTACTTTTGGAGCCATACACCTAACTGGTACGTGCTCCACAGTCTTCCCATCTTGTAACTAACGAGAATGTCATGCAGCCTCTTACAGCAAACCACATTTGCTCAGCAGTAGCTTTTTTCCTCCAATGCTGCCTGTAATTCATACAGCCTCGTTTCCTGAAGCCCTCTGGTGTGCATACCTGTTTCATGGGCAGTTGTGCTACTGTGCGTCTATAGCTCAATATGGTATCTGCAGTTGTGTCCTCTCCTTTTGGAGGGAGCGGAAGGTCTGCCCCCACCCCCCATTTTGAGAAGGACAATAGTCATTTTCCTTATTTATTTTTTTCTTCTGGCATGCTACACATGATTTCCCAGGTGGAAGTGGTGTTTATTCTCCATCCATAAGAACCTGAAGGTTATTGTGTGGAGATCAATTAGCTACCTTATGTGACCCGAACCCATCCCTGGCACTTACCAGGCTGCTAGTGTGGAGTCAGACTTGTGCAGGCAACCGCAGGCATCACTGTGCCATGATCCGCCTCAGGTGTAGCCTCACCCTGGCTCTCCACTGTTGCTTATTTAATACAAATACACCCTTGCTTTCAGAAGGCTAGTGGCTAGGCAGCTGAGGGTGAGTTAGGAGGGTAGTTAAGACTGATGTGCTGCTTGTGAGAAGTCCGGTCAGTGCCCAGCAGACCGGCTGCCTGTCTTAATGCTGTATTGCTACTGCAGTGTGTGGGAAGCTCACTGCCTTTTTTCATGTACAAGTTCTCCCACGCAGAATCTGAGTGAGTCTGAAAGGGGCACAGGTTGATTTGCAAGCAGAACTATGCAAATAGATGCTTTCTATTTGGCAATGCCACATAAAATGAGGGTGAGGAGAACATCAAATAGAAAAGTATTAATAGCACAGTATTAATTTGTGGAACTGTATTTCCAGGTAAAGAGGCCAGAAGCAGGATGTGCAGTGCTCTGGTAAAACAGCTATGTCAGATAATGTGAAACAACTGTAACTTAGGCGTGCAAAGTAGGTGTTCTGAGTTTGCTCAATCAGATAAACTATGAAGGGAGGCAACACCGTAGCTTCCAGCTCCTTTTAGAAGAAGCCTTTAATTACTTTTTATGTATACTTAAGTTTATGTGAAGCTATTATGAGTAAGACAAGTATTTCTTTCTTTGTTTGCTTTTAACTTTTTTTTATTAGCTGTTGTCAAGACAGTCCCAAGCCAAAGCCCTGCATCTGACAACTTTGATCTTTAGAAAAATTCATACTGGCTTTAAGCTTTGTCTTGTCCTTCATTGGTTTGATGGGTCTAGAACTTCCACTTTTGTAGTAGTAAAGGAAAAGAAAATATTAAGACTGGTTGAATTTATTCAGATAAAATAAAGGCCTGCAGAAATCTTGAATCAAATCTAAGTCCTTTTGCAGGTTGCAAAATGTTTTGACTAACTGATTACAGGGAAAGTGGCGGGGGGGCAGAAAGCAGGTTTGCCAGCCGCTCAGCTCTTCCTCGTGTCAGCTGGCGCTGGAAGCAGACGCATTGGAATACAATGCTTAAGCGACCAAGAATGGAAGACATTGTAAAATGAACAGAAAATATATAGCTCTCTTTAAATATTTGGATGTCTCGGGTTATGGTACTGTTTCTGATTGGATGACCAGTTCTGCAGCTTCTTATTCCTTTAAAAAAATATTTTCATGGACATTCTCTGTAAACAGTGGGTAGAACATTTTTTCTGTAGGACCTGTGGGAGCCTGGAGGTGACCACTGAGGGTAATAATGCCTAAGATCCAAATGGGCAAGGTTAAAGTGCTGATATTCCAGTCCCACTTCAATCAGTGAAGTGACGAGCACTGCTGTAGTGATGAGATGAGTAGATGGTCCCAAAGATAGGTGAATATTAGGGGTTGAAAATCCTCAGGGAATCACATGCCCTTCTTGTGAACTCCTGGAAATATGCTTCATCATCAACTGCATTCTGTGGGTAGATGCCAATTATATGAAAGCCCGTCTCTCTAGATCTGTTAGTGTTATTTCAGTGCTTGGGGGCTGGAGCTTAATACAATATGCTCTTTTCTTCTCTGACTAGTAAAGCAGCACAAAATAGAATTATTAGTATAAATACACGTTGCTACAAAATGTAAATCCAGCAATTAGACTTTTCCCTGGTGGTGCACTCTAATGAGTGTTACCATATTCTTTGTGTTGCTGTAGGGAAGCAGTGGGTGTAGCAGTGGGGCTTGGTTAATTTACAGGGGAATCCTCAGGATACAAAATTTTTCCTTGATAAGGGCAGAAATAACTTGTATTCTAAGCAACATTTATCTCAGACAAGCTTGCCTCCCAAAAGGACAGCTCTGGGCGCATCACCATTTACAGCTTATATGATTTCTGGGGCCTTCTGACATGTGCGAGCTGGTGAAAACTTCTATGGAAGGAGTTACCTAATCCTCTTTAATCCTGAGAAAGGTGTAGGTGCAGGGAAAGCTCTGACAAACAAGAGGTGGGTGGAGGAGGTTATTGCGCACTTCAAGTTTGCCATTCCCCTTTTGGGTTGAAAAATACATTCGCAATTCCTCCTTTATGCACTGAATTGAGCGTGCAAAACATTTGACATTTTCTGCCTTCGCTTTGCGTAACTCCTGGCTCTGTGTTGTGTGCACTGATTTGTACATTGTGTAATGACTGTGTTATAATTATAGATGGTGAAATGCTTTCAATAAAGCTGCAATGGAAAATGCTTCCAATCAAAGGAAAATGCTGGGATTGTCTTGTCGAGACAACACTAGGGACATCTTATACCGTCGTGTGACCTCTCCAGAAAAAAACTGACCCATGGTAATCTAATTATTGTTTGTTGGGATGAGCAGATAACAAAGTAAATATTGAAGTAGACTGATTGCCATCTCCACTTTAGGAGAGGGATCTTGACAGCGTTATTTCACTAAGCCCAGCTGCTACTGCTTTTTTTTCTTCTCTCTGATGACTTAGTACCTTGCCTTGTTGGAGGAACTCTAGGGCAGCTGATAATGACCTGCGCAGAGAAGGATCAGATCTTGGGAGTGCTGAGTGATAACTGTTCCCCATCTGTTTGACTTTTTTCACTCTCTAAACTTTCTCTATTGGTTGGAGATACTGGGGAAATAGAAACTAGTGGGGAATGTGGTTGATGAGTGCCTCTGAAAATTAGGCTTGGTACTGAGGGTTTGAGTTTGAGATCCACAACCTTAAATAAGAACGTTTATTAATAAACGTATATGGTACGCAAGTAGGGTGACTGAAGATGTAAGTGACATCAGGGTGAATATATGCTCTAAATAAGCTTGGATGCTTTGGTTCATTACCAAATTTGTGTGGTTTTCATTATATATTCCTGAGGGTGCATCGAAGGAGTTTTCTGCAGAGAGGCAGAAACTCATTTTTCTTCTGTTTCAGGCTGACCAAATGTTTGTAGCCATGTTAGTTCTAAACCCAGCTTCAGAGGAGGATACACCCTGAGTGGTGATATAATACATACTGGTGATTAAACCTATCAGGGTGGGACATATTCTTTGTGTGTTGTGATACAGCCAAGTAGTGCAAAGTAGGGCTGCTGAGATAGATTTCATTCATTATGACAATGTTATAAAGCTCAGCTCATCTTTCAGAAAAGAATAGCAATGAGGAACCTGAAATTTAAGCAAGCCCACTTCAAGTTTTGAAGCAGCTCAAGCAAAGGTATTAAGTGAAAAACTTTCAGGAGCCTAGGTCAAATGTTTGGCAAGCGTGAGTCTGGGTTGGAGTGAAGTCAGGTCTCAAACACGGGAAATCTGAGATGTTGATTTTGGATTCCTTCGGATTTCATGCAGTAACACTAAGGCATTCTGTGATAAGGTCCATTCCTGCCCCGATGAAGTCAGTGGTAACTTTAGCCTTAATATCAGGGGAGATGATTGGCCTTCAGGGCTTGTATCTGAGATGGAGCAGATGACCATTTCTTCATAGAATAATGTTTCTGATGAACAAAAGCCAAGGACGTACTGAAATAGGACTTTAACTAGAAAAGTTTGTGGTGCTGGTTTTTTTTCCCCAAGATACTTGCTCATTTGAGAAAATATTGGGACATTTTTAGCAAAAAAAAAAAAAAAAAGTCATTTCCTGTTTAAAAAATGTATTGACAAATAAGCTAGCTATATGCAACTGAAAAAAAAGTAAAAATAAAAATTAAACATTGCAATACTAACAAAAGAAAATGCTGTAACTGATCCAAACTGATTTTTTTTTCTTTGTCTAGAGCTTTGCTGATGAAAATAAATTTGCTTTTGACATTTTAATTTCATTTGAATGAAAAGTATTTATGGTATCTCTTTTTTTTTTTCCAAGTTAAAAAGCCATTTTTTGCCCATTCCAGGTTTAGGTCTAGCATCTTATCTGAACTGTCAGCTCAAAACCTGCTTGGTGAGCAAAATTTAATCAGTAACTCCAAATGCTCCTAACTTTAGTGATGATCAGAGTGGAACCTGGTTCTGGTGTCTATTCTCATTCCAGAATTTCCTTTGAGATCTGAACCATGCTGTGAACTTTTGTCCATTACAGAGCTATGAAGAGATTAAGGTATCTTGGTCCAGAACATTAGTCTAAATTTTGGGTTGGGGACCTCTGAGACCAAAACTACCGAAAGGTTTCTATCACCTTTTCTAAAACCTCTCTGTTCCCCTGAAGCCTTTTCTGATATTTCCTCTCTAAGCTCCTGGTGACACTTATGCAGGGGATCTTTGTTATTACCTCTTTCAGTGGCCAAGTAATCAAGAACTGTAGATGCACGGGAATGTTAACAGCGTTCAAAGACTTAATTTGCAGGAGCTACAGAGAAAGAGGAGAAAGAAAAAATGAATAGTGAACATTAATGAGGTAGGAGAGGCTGCAGTTGAAATGGCACTGGCACTCTGCTCTTTTGGGCTCTGATGGAACCAGTGGGTATCTAAACTTTGCTGGATGAGGGGCAAATGCTGGAGACGATACATTCCCCCAGTTAAAAATTGTGTTCTGCAGTTGTGCTGCAAAGAGCAAACACCAAGAGAATCTGGACCCTTTCTCTACCTTTCCACTCTCTCTTCAGATTCCTGGAGCCCTGCAAGGAGCAGGAACGTGGCAGGAAATTAGAGTTAGTGCTCTGCTTTTAGAGAAAGGTGAGAACAGAAGCAGCTCAAATATCTTGGGCTGCCTCCCACAGTAGAAGCAGTCTTTTGCTTACCTTGTGGCAACTACCCACCCTGATATTTTTAATCAGTAAAGAAGAAAAAGAAATGGAGTTGATCTGCATTTGCCTTGCAGCGAATACCTACTGGGTTGGGAGACTAGGAGAGACATGAGAAGGATAGTATTCATTATTTATAGCCATTCCTATAGCGCTTATCACCAGAGTGTCTATAAGTGAGTACCATCAACAAGGCTCTAAATGTGAGAAAATTTAACAATGCATTAATAGTAACGTGCACTTGTCTGTGGTGGCAGCAGTTGCGGCTGAGATGACTTAAAGTGGGAAGGACAGAGAACTGCCACAGCTGTGTGAAGGAGGTGGCAGGAGGCCTGGGAGGGCCAACAGCCCGGCAAGAGGAGCGGCCGGCCGGGGTCTGCCCAACAGCCAGGGCAATGGGAGTGGGGTGGGGGGGTTGGCAGCTTTGCAAGACGTAATGCGCTGAAAGGGCATATTCAGAAGTAAGCAGGAATGTACTTGAACTTAATTATTAAAGGCTTCCCATGCTGCCCTGCCATGTGCATACGAACGCATGCAGAGGCCTGCTTGGCTCCTGCTCTGAGGTAATGACAGAAGATGACCAAGCCTGGAGTTTGCCTTGTTAAAAGACTGCAGTTCAAAGCTGGCACCACAGCTAATGAAGTCTCTCTCCCTCTGCTTGTTTTATTATGCTGTCCTTCTCTCTTGCTCAGCTCTGTTCCTTTTTTTCTGCCTCTGGCCTGGAAAAAAAGAGTTGAGACCCCTCTCTGTACACAGTAAGCTGGTGCTGATGAGGCAGCGTGGAGGAAGGAGGACAGTCACAAGCAGAGCAAGAAGCAGATGCACCTGAAGCAGTGCAGTTTTCAGTCATACCTGCAACCAGATTGATTCATTTCTCATTCATCACTACTTCAGGAAGAGAAAAATCTTCCACTGCTACCACCAGCCCACGGCTTATCATTCAGTTGTGTGACACTCCCCCCAGCCCCTTGAAGAAATAGCGAGTGCAGCTCTGGCAATACACATTGAAAGGAATGACAGGAGTTGAGAAACAAGACAGCAACTTCTCCAGATACAGGTCAGGAGATCTTTTTTCAGAGGCAAAACTGTGGTTTATAGAGGTGGATGGCATCGGGACAGGTTTTGTGTTACTGGCCGCACTGCTCTGGTAATCACTCCCCCCCATGTGCAGAATGAGTTAATTACGTGTTCTGCAAAAACGACTCAAGTTTAAACCCATTTTCTAGCTAGAGTGTTTACTTCATAAGCACCTTCAGCAATTTCAGTTCAAATATTCATGAAAGGGTTCAAATATTAATTTGTTGTAATAGCTACATAAGAACTGCTTCTACAGAGACTTGGCTTCTATTTCTTTCCTCTAGTGCTTTGCTATCACCCTTAGACCGCATCTATTTCCTAATACCCTCTGCTTTACCCCCTCACCATCTCCCCCCTACATGCTGTTTTTCCATGATGACACCAGGACACCTAACAGCCCTATCAGTTAAAAATGACACTGAAGTCAATACTATGATGCATATTTACTGAGAGCATTTAAGAGGAATAATGGATACGCTCATTTGTGCCACCCAGAGGAAATCTGTTAGACCTATAAAGACAGATGACATTTCTGAGTAAACACAGAAAAATCAGGTACCAAGAACTGAGAGTCCCTTCAGCTACTTGCCTATTTCTCTTTTGTGCCAACTGACGTTATTCCGTGTGCATTGAGTCTTGCCACTGGAAGGGTCCATGGCTGGGAGAATCCAGCATCTTTCTAGATCAGGTGAAAATCTTTAGAGAGCAGTTGTGTGACATTTTGAATCTCACCAGCCAGGTATTGCATATTTGTTATCTTCCCACTTCTGGACTTGTATTATGGGACTCCATTTCACAGAAAGTGTCTAGGATGTGACAAATCAGTAGCAGGAAAATCCTAGGGTGTTGAAAGCAAAATTTATTGTGAAGAATTCACACTCAAACTACTGTAGGTTTTACAAATAGACTTTACAGTCCATAAATTCCCAAGCTTTAGGGGAACAGATAAGCTGGCGCAATACATCCACGGTAGCTTTGGAGTGACAGATAGCATGGTGGTCAGAGCATGCAAGGTTTAGTCAGTGTGATAGTGTGTTGCAGCTACAGATGCATTCTGAAACCATAAAGACAGGTGTTTTCTTTCACTGAGTGTCTCAGTTTAATGTTAAAGTGGTAGTTAGTTTTGTGGTTAAAGCTGTCAGGATTCATAACACCTTTAGAGGACGAATATAGTTGTTTATAATGGAGGTTACAGAATCATATTCTATTGCCCTGATTTCCGATATTTTAACCTAAGCAAACAAAACCACCACTGCTCCTAGTTACAGAGATGACTCTTTCAGTGGCTTTGCGTGAGCATATGTGACTTTATTTCTGTGTTTGGCTTAGGAAGCTCAAGGAGTCTGGCACCTGGCTGTAGGGAAATATCAATGAATTCCTCTAGAGTAGGTGGCTCTTGGTTGGTATAGAGCCATTTGAGCCAGCTCTTGTGGTGCCAGCTGTCACATGTTGGCATAGGCTCTACAGGGAAGGATGAAGTGGAAGCAAGAGAGTAACAGATATAGCATCATGTGCTCACCAGTCTGCTGAGTTTCAAGTAGTGTTTTATTTATTTAAGTCTAGATAGACTTGTATGAAGCCAGAGCTTCTCTGTGAAACTGAAGTTTCATGCAGAATTCTGCAAGAGTCAAGCCCAGATGTAAGTACAGAGGCAAAAAGGTATGAACCTTTCCTTCACGCTTACCTTCCTTTTTACTTCCTGGATTGAGCAGTCTTTGCAGCATGCTGACATGCGGATTATGGCAGAAGACTTGTCTTTGCAACTGCCCTTTCTTCCATCGCCATAGATTATTGGTCAGTGACCATGCACAGAGCAGGAAAGGTATTGCAGCAATAGGAATACAAGAATTCCAAGGCTGTCCCCTTGGGAAAATAAAAATAAAAAATAAAATTAAAAAAACAAAAAAAGAGTGAGAGCTGGAGTAACAGAGGCAGGACAATGTCCACAATGAACTTGGGTAGCTGGTATGGAAAGAAAGTGCACAATTTATGATTCCAGCAACTGGCTCACCTTTTAGGTATTTTATAAGATGAGCTCAGCAGGATGATGCAAGCATTGGCAACAGATGATAATGTTTCATTTTTGTTGGCTCCATCCTCCTGTCTGATTTTGCTAATTGCAATAGTTTGAGCCGTCAGAGACAAATTACCGAGACTATCTGAAAATGCTGGACAGAGAGCTTGAATATTTTTCGCACACAAATGCTTTAAAAGTGGAGTTTCATAAATAAAACTTTTACTTCTGCATACATCCTGAGAAGGACATAAAGATCAGATGTCTACAGTTTGGATTAAATTCTGAAAGGCATCACGCTTTAGAATTGAGATCATTAGAGCTGTTCTTTGAACACTGTATGACCTAACAGAGGGTAAAAGCCAGAGACAGGCAGAATGCCTAAATGGTTTTGGTTTGAGTCCTCCATACACTTTAGCAAGGAAGAGAAGTGCCAATGCCAGCGGTAGAGCTTTTTGGCAGCTCCTCTTTTCTCACCGCCACCCCTTCCCTTTCCAAAAAAATCAAGTGTTCGTCTGCTTCTGGCTAGCTTGGTAGGAAATTCAGAATTAAGCACCTGTGTTCCAAAGAGGTACGTGTGGGTTTGCCACTGCCAATCCGTCTGTGAAACGTGGCAAATGCCAGTAGGAGCATGCACAAGGGCTATGCAAAGTATGCGGCACATGCCCAGTCATGAAAGCCTTGAGCAAACAGTGCTACATGCCATGAAGTGACAAGAGGAGATTCAAGAGCTGGCCTTATCCTCTCAGCTTTTCCAAGAGTAAACGCTATCCAGAAGCATATGCCTGACCTGAGGCAAATCCCTCATTTCCCCTGCCCTGGGGTGTTACAGCTGCTAATCCAGGTCCTTCTCTTCTCCACCTAGAGTCAAGCATGGCAGGGAAGGAACTCAGATTCCTTTGTTTTAAAATAGTTGTTACTTTACCAAATATGAAGAAAGGAGTTCCCCTAAACTAACACTGTGCAGGAAGATAAGAAAGTATTTTGAAGGAACATTGGAAGATGATGGTAGGAGAAAGTGGGAATGTGTTTGAAACAGGCATGACCATGACATAGCAGTTAATTCCCCTTTGATGTGATACATCAAATGCAAAGGAGCAGCAAAGTTCAGATGGGACAATGAGTTGGGGTTGTCAGGAGGCAGGCCATATAGGGTTTTATGGACCAAATTTGGCCATCACTTTGCTGATATCTCAGCATTGGTTCATCTACTAGTGCAGGTTAATAGGGTCTCCTAAATGGCTTGCAGGAATCAATTAATGTGTAGTACCCCCACAAAACGATATGTTCATGTCATTGCATGGTAGTGCAGTGCTGGGCAAAGAGTTCTTGCTGTGGTTCCCTTGTGCTTGGGGAAGGCAGTGGCTTGGGTGCATCTCTGCCAGGCTGCCTCCCCCCGTCAGACCTGGGGGCTGTCCCACATGCCTAAGTTGAGCAAAGGGTATTGGTGGCAACTCTAACTATCCAAAAAATGCAGAGGACTAGGCACATCATCCCAATTACAGCTATGGAAGGTAATATGCACTCATCCATGGGACTGTGGGAGGCATCACACATCTAGGATTATGAAGAGGTTCGTTTGCCTTGCCAAAAGCCATGATCAAGTTTGAGACAAGAGTTGTCATTCTGGTAGCCCTAATTGAGTGATTAGGTTAATAGCCTAGGATTTAGAGACAAGGGTTCAATTTTCTTTTTCACAGATCACTAGCATGTGACTCACTCTCTTCGTACTTCAAGTGCTTATCTGGCCAGGACTGGTCCTGGGTGTGTTGGAAGGAGAAGTAAATTGAAAGATGAGATGTTCAGATTTATACTGAGGAAATCAGTGGTGTGTAATCTCATAGCTAGATACTCTTTAAGTGCAGTTTTAAGTAGGGTGTACTACAGAACGTGTATTAATAAAATATGATGTGGTAAAAGTCTGTTTTCACTATCCTGGGTGGTTTTCTTTCCTGGAATCCCTTTGAAATAGCAAGAATGCAGTCATTTTAGCCTCTTCATTAAGTGTATTATTTAATCCCACACACTGTAGTTCCTTAAGCATAGAAACAATCTACTTTACACTCAGTGGGAACAATGAGACGCCCCAGAGCATATTTAAAACAGAACTCCCAGACACAATTACTTGGCTTAAAAGGGTCTGAGCTACATTTATTATTATGGAAAAGCTCACCAAAACATGCAAACAAACCCTAGTCATTTCTATTCAATTTTCCTTCTTTTCTTAGAACCTGAATAATGTGATTAAATACTAGAAAAACTTGAATTCTCTTTATGAATAAAATTTGTCTCTTCCTCATGTATAACAAGTCATCTCTATGCTGTTTTTTTCTTTAACCCTTTTTTCCCCTGTGCTTTTCCCAAGTATCTATTCGTAAGCTTTTGCTGGTTGTATTCAGCTGTTCATTTTCGCAACGTTATTTCTAAAATTATGTACATTATCTTTAGAATCAGTGACACACATTAATATACATATATGTTGCTGAATAGTTTGTGTGTCTGTGCATCCATATCATGCATAGACACAAATACATGCNCTATTTAAAATATTTAAATTTAAAAGATTTTTTTTTTCACAGGGAGCAGCAGTTTCAGTAGCGTTTGCTGAGTGGAAAGCAATAGACACTGTTAAAATGTAAAAGACTTGCAAATGAAATGCTGTCTCACTGCATTTCTCTTTTCTAAAAATCTCTGTGTCTGGACTGAGAATGTATTTTTCATGCCTGGATTTAAAGAGAGCCCTCTCAGGAGAGTTAAATAGAAACCAAATAAAACCACAGCATCTTTGTTTGAAAAAGTCTCTGGGAAAGATTATGCAGTGCTCGAATCCTTCTCTGCTTGTAGCAGGTTTTGTGGATGTCAGGTTGATGTGTTTAAATTTTTTTTTTTCTAAAAAAGACCAAACAGTGAAATACTATTTTGCCTGTTAAAGAAGTACAAAAATTTTAAAGTAGGAAAGATAATTCTGCCTTCCCCCCCACCCCCAGCGTCTGGTGTTAGAGTGATTAAGTCTTAAAATACATGAAGCTAATAGTTAGGAACGTTCAAAATCTCCTGCTCTGTATGGGGAGGAGGTTCAAGAGCTGGCAGATGAGCTTGAAAACCCCCCCAGTCCCTTTGGTTAGAGGTAGGAGACATCTGTGAAATGCACAAGGACCTGTCAACATGGAGTGGTGATCGTGGTGGAGGGGCAGCAGCAAGAGGAAAATTGCCTCTTAGTCTCTTGTCAAGTCTGTGGATTTTCAGTGTAGCAGGACAACTTCTCATCTTCTGAGCAATCTGGTTTTAAAAATGTTGTGGGCTATCCTGTAATTTAACACTGGCAGGAAGGTATTCTTAGAGATAAAGGAGGTGAAGAGCTGAGCATGGGGAGGGCTTCCTGGCAGTGACATGCCTGGGGTCACGCAGTGGCAGGGTGGCTCTCACCCCTCATCACACCCGTGACTGCTCTCAGCCTCCTCTCCTGCTGTTTAACCTAAATTTCCCTGTTCTTAACATCACGCTGTCACTACTAATGATACCTTTGAGCTATATACTAATTTATTCTTTCTCTTTCACTTCTTCCTTTCAAATACATGAGGAGTTTCCAGCAATGCTTTTAGCATAGATGGGCTGGACTTACAACCAATTACTGTATTTAACTGTATCCCAAATGATCTTAAATCTGAGACAACTTCATAAGTTCTCAGGGCTAGCTGAAGGAAAATGTTTTAAATTAGTTTTATCAATAATTTCAATGCTTTTTCTCATTTTAACAGTTATATTCTGTTGTAGTTTGGAAAAAAGAAAACCTTATTTTTCCTATTGTTAGTATTTTTTATAATATGTTTGCACAGAAAACCTATATTGAGGGAAGAACAAGCATAGGAAAAAATATAAAAAGAGAATGATAATGTGGTTTCCCTTAGTAAAATCTAAATAAGATATTCTGGAAAAAAAAAGTTGCAAAAAGAAAGTACACAAATAACTTACCTTCTCACTGAAAAAAATCCCTGGTGGGTGAGAAGTCATTTTGCGTTAAAACAATAAGGACAAGAAAAACATCAGCCAGGTCTGTTATACACAATGATCGTTCACAGCGTATAAGGAATTCCGTCAAGCTCAGCACCAACTGAGAGCACTGTGATATCCTAGGTCAAGGTGGTGGGGATGACTGAGGTCTCTGAGGAAGAAGCTGCCGCTGGAATCACTTATGTGAAGGATCCTGCCTTTTCCACGGGCTTCACAGGCAGGAGGATCTATCAGTAGGAAAATTTCAGCCCGAGGGCAGTTGTTAAAGAGCAGCTAATACGTGGTAGCTTGCAGCTTTAGATATGTATATATATTTTTGCCTTCTAGGTGAATTTCCAGTGCTCTTTCAGTTTTAAGTCTTTGAAGGATGGTACAAAGGTTATCTTGGATTCAGTAAATACTTTGTCTATCTTAGGACTCCCTTTCGCTGGGGGAGAGCAATTAGTAGTCTTAGAGCAAGAAGATCTGGGTAGTGCAGAGGGAAGGAGCCCATAGCTTCTGTGAACTACAGGGCTCCTTCAGAAACTCACTTATCTGCCACCTGATGAAGGGCAGAGCTATGCTGAGGCTCAGTAGCTCCCAGCATTCATGAGCTCTCCCAGTTCCTGCTGTTTGTGGTGCTTTACCAGTTGCTTCTTGCTGAGGATGCTGCCCTGGTCCTTTTCTCTCCCAAACCACCTCTGCAGTCACCTGGCTGTCCTGTCTTTTGGATCCAACCTGTGCTCCATTGTGCAGATCTGCAACTCAGTTGGCAGCTCTCCGACAGAGGGACCATGTGATGGACAGCAGGGGAACAAGGGGGAAGTCAAGGGAACCAGTCACCCATCTCCATAATTAGCTTGATGCTTCAGGAAAGTGAGATATTGAAAAAACCAGTCCCTTACTACATTTGAATACGTTGTAGCTGTTGCATTCCTTGTATCTACAAGTATTGCAATTTTTGTCTTAAAAGAGATCAACAAGCAAGGGGATTATATGTTTCCTTCACTAATTAGCAGTACTGCATTTTTACTGCTACTTTGACAGAACTCTGAAGTCAACAAAAACTAGGTCTGAAATACATAGTATTGTGTTCATTCGAGAAGGAGTTGTCCCAGAGTTGTTTCATTATTTTGCAAGGGACAGAACTTGGCTTTTGGGCTGTTTTGGTATCTCTGATTATGGATTCACTCCTCCAACACTGTTGCGGCGGTTGGAGAGCCCACCAGTGTTCGTAACAGCCAGTGGCTGGTCCTTGCCAGACTCTCCATTTAGACTGAGACTTTAATACATAGTGCACTTGTGCACTTTGTACATAGTGCCCTTGTGCTTTCTTGCATACATCATCTCAGATGCCCATGACTTTCACAAATAAATCTAACAGCCGAGTCTCTTATCTCCCTCTGGTCTAGCAGATTTCTGTATCGGCTATTCAGTTTGTATCTTAAAGGTTCCCTTATTCACCTTGATCCTTTCTACTAGCAGTAGCTGGTCAACTTGTCCCTGGGAGCTTTAGCAGTGAATAAGCAGTTCTGCTTGTCTAATGCTTTTCTAATCTAGGTTTTCTCTTCCCTTCCAGTCCTTAAGCAGCAGGACATGTTCCTCTTTCCTGTTTGTGTTCTAGTCCAGTCATAAATATAATGTCTTGTAGAATTCTTATTTCTCTTGAATTCATTGGTTTCATTGTGCCTCGTTTCATAGGCCAGATTACAGTCCTTAGATGACTCCTTCCAGAGGCATAAGGGGATATTTCAATACAAACACGTTGAGGAATTTAGCTGTTTCTTTCCATGTAAGTGGGCAGAGGTCATAGGAATGAGAAGAAAGTTGCATTCCATGGTGGTCGCTGAATCCAGCTGTGTTAGAAGACAGCCTGGTTCCATGCCTAGATACGATCTGAGGAGAGGTTTGGGGAGAGGAAGAGGGCTGCGTGCAAGCTAGAGAGAGCATATGCAACTGAGTAATGTATTACAGCATGCACTGCTTCCTTCCTTCTGCTGTGCCAGAATAAGATCATAGACAGTTAGTTTTTACTGTCAGTAGGTGCTTTGGTGAATTGGGCACTGGTCAGAATGGAAAAAAGAATGACAATTGGGAAAAAGAAATAATTGCTCTGCTACGTACCCCATTCCTCAGGTGTATGAGTAAAAAGGAAGTGCTGCTCTGCACAAACGATCACGGATATATTTGCTGTTCCTCTTTCAATGATGGAAAGTGGTTTTGCACACATAAAATGTACTTGTGTGAGCATGTTAGCACACACGCATTAACATACAGCTTCTAATTCAGAGCCAGAGGGTGCATGCCTATTACTGAAGGTATAGTGCTGTCTGTACATTTTTGCTGGCATGCTTCATTCCTGTTTCTTTTGAAATTGCCTTAGTCTTTCTCACTTTTAGTGCTCTATATTTGTGAGCACTGCTAGACATAGAACAAAGATATGGTCCTTTCTTCTCAAAAATAGCTTATAACAAAAACCAAAAACCAAACCAAACCAAAACAAAAAACGGCCAGATTTTGTTGCTAGTATATATAATTAATAATTAAAAGAAAAAAAAAGAGAGAGAGAAAATTTCTAGGACAGACTGTGAGTTGATGCTAGCTTTTTGCTAATTTAAACTCTGAATGTCCTTTCAAATACATCTGAAAGCAATTTCTACTACCTCATCCTATTAGGATGAATCTGTTGGTTTTTCTTTTGCGTTCATCCTCTGTCCTGTTCTTCCAGTTGTAGAAGTCCCTAAACTGAAACAGTTGAAGGTGGGAGACTCTTAGGAAGAAGTGTCCCATTTACTTGCCTTGTTCTTATTCTTACTTGGGCATCTGCTTATGGCTACTGCTGGAAACATGGTATGTCCAGGCATATATTTTGTGTGACCCAGTGTAGCTGATCTTGTGTTCATATTTCACTTCACAATGGTTTGAATTTACAGGAAATAATCCTATAATAATTTCCTCTTTTTGATGAAAGGCATATTTGGAAACAACTTGAAGTAGTATAAACTTGTGACTCCTTTGCTTCTCATTTCCTATGAGCTCTCCTAATAATGGGAAGAAGAAAATTCAAGTGGTTTATCCAAAATGTACTCGCAGGCTGCTCACATGGCTTGAGTTTGCAAAGTACAAGGATGCTTTGTGGCCTTGGATGTTTAAGGCAGTAAGTGAGCAAGGCTCTATTTCTAGGAAGGAAAAATAAGAAAGGAACATATGCCCAAGCTGTCTGTGAAAATAGTGCTGCGGCTCCTGAAAGCCGGAGACGGCTGAGCTGCGTGGGCAAAGTGGATGTGTGCTGGAGGGACCAGGCACAGCAGCCTGTGGGTGCAGTGTTGTGACTACAGAGCACTGAGCTGAGAGGCAAGAGACTTGATACCCTAGCACGCTTGGTATCTCTCTACACTGCACTGTTATTTTTCCTTTACTTCCAGTGAGCATCCCAGGATAGGCAGTGTCTTTTGTCCATAGGAAGTCCCCATCATTCCCCATTATGGGGGAGGAAGTGAAATGACTTGCCAATAGTCCACTCCTTGACCCAGGAGACCAGCAGCAAAATTGCAAAAGAAACCTCAGTGTCTTCGGTCTCAGGGCATGTCTCCACAGTCAGCCGTGGAAAGGAAGGGCTGTTGCCCTTTCTCCTCCCCTCCTCACTATCTGAGGTTGAGCCAGCTCTGATTGTGCAGTCCTGCAGCTATCGGTGAGCCCAGACTAATAAGTAAGTCAGAGAGAGTGGGATATTTTAGCATGGGAATTAGAGCATCTGCATAGCTCCAGGACCTGATCTGGGTTACACCCTACTGAGCAGGCAGAGCTGGGCTGTGACTGCTGGATGTGTTCATGTCAATGTGCCCTCAGCCCCATGGGCTGCTCGTGATGTCATTGAGCTTCTTGAATCTCCAACCTCGACTAAAGCCTCTGGGCACCATTATAATGCAGATAACAGCCAGGCAATTTGTTCACATAGGGAGGGATGCATTGGCTCAGTCACTATACTAATAAAATATTACACTATCCTGGAGAGGCCTTTCACTGATTTTTCAATTCTGAAGATAGGCACTGGAGTGTATGATGTCCTGCTGACCCCTGGACTGAGTCAGACTTTAATACAGGAATGTTTAATCAGATTTTTTTTTTTATCTTCCATTTCCATCTCTATCTTGCTTGATAGCCTTTTAATGGCTTGGGGTCAGTGACGAGGATGAAGTCAGTTAAGTGTTCCCAGCACTCCTGTACTGCTGGTTGGTAAGGACCAGCTTGTGCAAGGTCTCCAAGCCTCCATTACCCCGTGAGGAATAATGTAGTGCTTATGCAGGTGCTAAGAAGGCAAGAAAATGTTTCCTGGAGACCTGTGGTGATGTCTCCCCTGTCATCTAATCAGCTCCACTGCATGTAAGCTGATTCTTCTGAACTCCTATTTGGTATTTATTGTTGCCTTTGACAAAATCATGCATAAAAGTATTCCTTTTTTCTAGGACTGGGTAAGAATTGCAAGATTTGTGACTAAGAATGGGAAACCCAAGAAATTCTGAAATGGCACAGATTTAAATCATTTAATTCTTTCTTCTGGCTTCAACAGGTTAAAGTCTTCCTCCTCCTTCTCAGAGTTAAGCAGTAGACAAAATTCCCTTTTACATCAATTGAGTTCTGTCCATCCAACCACCCTTACTGGATCCATAGCACATTAAAATCACCATAAATCTTTCTTAGACTCCACTCTTCAGGTGTCTGGCACAGGCTAAAGCTGAAGTATGTTGCTCCTCATTTTTCATGTAATCTCTGTTACAAGTGAAAGGTGAGATTAAGGGACTTAAAATTGTGATAGAGGCATGCATTTGGATAATTCATTTTAATGATGTAATATCCTTCCAGCCTGATTCTGTGGCACATGGTGGTGCTGGAAGCAGTTCTGGCTTTGTTTTGAGTTAGTGTTATGGGGACTCTGAACCTTTGACCTTCTTTTTCCTTTCTGCATGTAGAAAGTCCTGGAAAATTCCCTAATGACACAAATTATAGGAGGCACAGTCTTGACTCTGGGAACTCTTGCATGCACTCTCTCTCTCTCTCTGTTTTTTCCCTTCCTGCACTTGTCAGATTGCAGGGAGAAGATAATCTTAGTTTTACACAGGGGGAATTGGATGCAGTGGAAATGTATCACAGCAGTGAAAAAAGAATCGACAAATAACCCCCCTCAACATGGTGTTCAGATATAAGGATTTTTTATTCTCTCCCCTTCCAGTCCTTGCTGTTCTTGCTGCTGAATGATGATGAGAGAAATAACACTACCTCTTCTATCTTAGAGCTGGAAATCAGCAAGTATAATACATGCATATGCATAAAATTCAGCAACAGGAGCTATTGCCAATTTAAGCCATTGTTCTCCTAATTTGGAGAAAAAAGGCAGTCTTACTGTCTTTATAGTAAAAGCCTCAAACAGATTAGGTCAAGTCTCTGCAGACAAAGTAATTCTGTGGTGCTTAAAATGATAGGAACTAATCTCCATGAAAGCTGAGTCCAGGGGTATAGGCTATTAAAGATATCTATATGCTATAAGCGGAGGAGAAGATAAGAGGTCCAGCTCATAATGAGAAACGATAACTCTACACACTTTGTTTACAGTTTACCCCAAAGACCACAGATTAGCACAAATCTCAGAGCATCTTTATTACGGCACTGCATTGGAGAGGGGGCTGCCAACAGAGGATGGAATTGCTAAGTAGGCTGGGACCATCTGTCCTCTTAGGGAGGTGAAAACGTGCATGATTGAGTGACACCTGCTTGTCAAGTGTGGCCTGCTGGGAAATTTTCTCTTGGATCACTGAGCTCAGAGTATATTACCTGCATTAAAATCAGACAAACAATCTCATCAGCATTATACATTTAAGCAACTCATGGCAATAACAAAATAAAACATATATTCAAGATCTCTAGATCTTGCAAGATCAGGAGCTCATGTTTTGTTTTCCATATTGGCAAGCTTAGTTTCTGGTGGAAATTGAGCGTTTGGAAAAGACATTTTCTGTTATTTTAAGGATCACTGGAGATAAACCAACAGGCAGTAGAAGCTGGCTTTTTTTTTTTTTTTTTTTTGCTTGAAAAGCAATGAGTTCTCACTTTTAGTGAGAACAAAATCTTTGCAGACTTTGCGTGTGTAAAAGCATTGTCCCTCGGAAATGGAATAATTTCAGTTGCACTCTGCCTAGTGCAAGGAGTTACACCTTTTTAAATATTTAACCACCTTGGAACATATTTAAGCAATGTTTAATAAAACCCCCTAAAGAAGGACAAGAAAATAAGGGTTGACACTTCTGTATGAACTCATCTTGTTGAGAAGAAAGCTGCTCCTTCCCCTCCCTTTCAAAAAGCACCACAGCATGAGTTAAGGTCAGAGTGTCGGCTTGAATTTCCAGTACAACTCCTGATATTCTTCTCTTGCATGGTTATCAGCTTGATCATTAAATCTGAATCTGGATGCCGCTGAAAATCACGGGTAGTTTTATCAGTGGCTGCAATGAAGAGGATGTTTCTGGCAGGATTTGACCTTTAATGTGATTTATGAGTCTTTATTTGAAAAAAAAATATATATCTGTTTTGTATTAAACAGGAAATATTCTTATGCTTATCCTTAAAATCTCAGTTTCTGATTCTAATCAGTGTTTTCACTTGTTGAATTCCAGAGTTAAAGGCACAAAAAAGATCTATTGAAAACAAACCTAAAAGTAAAAGAAGAGGAGGGGAAGAGAAAAAAAAGTGGTTAGCAGTTGATGTGTATCCTGAGTAAGTAGCGCTACCAGTACTATTGCAAAATAGCTTATAGCTCTGTCATTGATTTAATAAAGAAGTAATTCTATGGATCTGGATTATTAAAGCTTATTAAAGATAATGAAAAAAAACTTCAGTGGATATCAAATCAGGTCCTTGCAGTATTAAGAGGGTTGGTATGCTTCAGTTTTCTATTTCCCAGTCAATAAATAACGTATGTTTTTTCTGGATTGTACAATGAAGATTATGTACGTTACTTTCATTGTTCTGGGTGTTGAAGCAGCCTGCTAGTGCTGTGATACGAGTGTACGTAGGTGTGTTTATCTCTGAGAGAGGGTACAGCAGAAATCCAAGTAAGAAGAGTAGGATCCATCATTCTCCTGCAAAGTTCCCAAGTCCTCCTCCCATTGGTTTTGATGAAAGTTGCATCTGCATATAAATAGGTAAAATTTAGCTCCGAGAGCTGGGGGATTTTGCTGCTTCTAGAAGGTCACACCTGAGTCAGTTCCTCTGTGCTCCGTTAATTCCCCTTGCTGCTGGTCCTGCTGGCTCTGGGGTGGCAGAGAGCCTGTGGGCGGGTGCCGCATTGCAGTGTAGCGTGGGTGCTGGAGACCAAGGAAGGACGGGGCCAACCCCGTCTTTGTGACTATGGGTGGTGTAGTCAGGGACATAGGTGGGAACTGATGCTGAGCCAGAGCTATTGGAGGTCAAGGATCAGATCAGCCAGATCACTCCATCCTCTTGGCATCTGTGGCTGGGGAAGGTGGCAGAGCCTCTTTCTCCTGGATGCACACTTCTTCAGTCTCCAGTACTGCTGGTATAGATTTTATCGGGTCTTGGCATCACCGGGCCCCAGTCTGTCTTTAGAAATTTCCTTCAAACAGTGAAATCTACTGAGATGTGTTAATACAGAACAAGCAGAAATGAAGAGAAGAGCAGGGTCCCTCGCTCTTAAACAAATATCTTGTCTCTCTGGTGTGTGGCCTTGCTGGCAAGACATGCTGTATTTCAAAGGGATGAAATGATTACATTAACCTAAACGTTTCTTCAGTGACCTCACTCCGGCTGTTGCCATGCTTACCTGCAAATACAGAAACAAACAGATGGGCTGGTGCTCAGCCAGGGAGTCAAGAAAGGTCTCTTCGGGGGGAGGAATGTTCACACAGTAATTCTCTTCTTTCTTCCCCCCACCCCGCTAAGTTGCTTAGACTGGAGTGCTGGAAAACCAACTGCTGTTGGGGGGCTGATATGTAGTGCTTCAGAGTCTGTGCTGTGGCTTCTGACATCCTTGTTGGTAACCCAAACGTGGCCTGCAGATATGGGTTGACCCTGATAAGCAATGCTCCTTTTGGGCTGATGGGGTGAAGAGAAAGTGTTTGATATGGGAATGCCGTCTGCTATTAAAGGTGATACTGGTTATGTTCTGCTCTGTTCTGAAGAGCTTTAATTGTGGGCTTTAAGCAATTTTTCAAAGCAGATTGCAGGTGTGGTGTTACTGCTCTTCTTTGAGCAGTATTTTGTCATTCCTGAACATACCTTTTTTTCTTTCCAAATGACTGACTTCAGAATTTTAACTTAAAATGCATTGATGAAAGGAACGACTAATAATTATTTAAAAAAAAAAAAGAGGGATACATGCTACAGGGTTTTCTTGTGTGAAAAACACACTTGAAAACAATTAATTTTATTCTATATCAATTCTTCTGCCATCTCATCTCCAGCACACCTGGTGTGTGTGTATTAAGTGATGTGATTAATATCTGTCAGATCTGGTTTGTTTTCCCACTAATTCTCTAGTAGTGTGGGAATCCTGTGAAAGGAATGCCTTCTCAGTAGCATTCTCTGTTTTCAGGTGTATCTGATGCTGTGTTTGCTGGAGATAGCTGTGTTTCTTGAGGGAAGTGGAAATTGGGCTCAATTGGATGTTTCCTAAGAGAATCCTTTCCTCCCAGAAAATTCCTGTTGGTCAAATCCAAACTAATATGGAGATGGAGAAGCACAGGAAGAGTTTTGATAATTTTTTTTTTTTCCTGCTAGCTTGACTGCCCAGTGACAGCTGAGGAGGCTGTTGGAGCCAGTTCCTTATCTCCCATACATAACTGGTAGCAGCTCATGTCTGTCTCAGAGAGGCCTAAAAGATTTGGGAGCCTGAAAGCCCACACTGCTAGCTGCCGATCCTGTAGCTCCTGGTATAGTTGGGCTTCAAGCCTCCTTTCAGGCTGTCTTGTTTCTAGTTAAGAAATCATCAGAGCTCTGGGAATCTTCTAAATTCATAGATCTTAGCAGCTTTTTAGGGTGATTGCTGTGAGTTGTGTTTCCTAGGATTCACATGGCTAATAGTTTTGAATCGGTATCCCTGAGACACCATCTCAGTAGAGGTTCCCAGTGGCTGCAAGACCTCTGGTGCTGGTGCAGGGCTCCCAGAGAGTGACTGCCAACCACAGATAGCCTGTGGCCCTTCTGGGTCTGTGGCTCTGGTGTAGCCAACGAAGTGCTCCCACTGCTGCCAATCAGTGATACCTGGGCTGCTGGTGAGACTGTCCCACTTGGTTTACATATTTAGAGCTTGTCTATTTTCTAGAATTTTTAAAAGTTTTGTTCCAAATTGGGATTAAATCCTCTTTTAAATGGGGTCACCTCTGCCCAAACAGATGTGCAAGTGAAGGTGGTGTGCTCCTGTACTGCCTCTTGCATGATATATGACCAGCACCTGAAAAGCCTCAACATCCTGTAAAGCTAAACTGTAACCTGGAAGATTATCTGGAGGATTTTATTTAAAAGCATGTTTAAAAAATTGGTCATTGCTATGTATTAGTGTGGTCACTGCCTTCTGCTTTCAGAACTTAAGATCTGATTTCTATTGTCACGAAGTCCACTTTATACCAGTCTCGCTGTTCAAAGGTGTTATTCAGTAGATGTAAAAATAATTTGTTCCTACATTGAGGTCTGTTTGCATCACCTGAAATATTTACAGTGGCCTTAGTTTAAATGGGAATCAGGGTTTTGAACTGCAAATACATTTACTATGGTAAAGAAACAAAAAGATACCTTGGGCCTATTCTGGGTTCATTACAGAAAAAGATACCATGACTTCAGTGGTTTTATTCTCAGCCTTGAGAAGTGTAACTAAGAGGTTCTTTGTCTGTGTTTTCAGTTTCGGTACAGCCAATAGAGAAAAAATTATTATTTCCTTGGTCACATATAACAGCTTCCTTCTATTGTCTCCTACTTGCATTTAGCTTTTGTTCTTGTTTTCATATGTTTTCATTTCTTTGAATAAATAGACTTTTTTTTTTTTTTTTTTTAAAGCGGTGTTCAAGCAAATGACTCTTGTTTGAAATGTAGAAAATGACTAGGGCCCTGCAACTAAACAGGTTGTAACATGCATTCAAAGCTGATTGTCTGAAATGCTGGGGCTCTACTCCGCCCTCTCTGTTCTGCAGTTGTGGGCTTGAAAGCACCTCGGGCAAGAGACTGTTGGAGCAGTGAGAGCTCTGAAATTTTTGTTTGCATAAATTCATAATTAAATACTCTGGTGTGAAAGAGAAGGGGAAAAATGTTTTTCCTGCTGCTTAGCAATTCTAAGTTGGTTGGTTCTTTCTGTTGGTGGGGGCAGTGAAGTGCTGTCAGACCTAAAAATGCTTATGTTTATCTGGGAATGCAGCAATGCCTTTGGTCTTGTTTTACATGTACAGAATATACATTCAGTGAAGCACTGAGGGAGTGTATCATTCAGAGAATGGGCATCATTGAGCAATTAATAATTCAGGTCTGTTGTACCCTGACATACACAATACTATGGCATCAATCTAGAAATTGTACAGACAGAAGTATAGTCCATCAATCATTCTTCCATCCAATTTTGAATAATTGTTTATTTCTATTTTTCTGGTTTGCCCTGGAAAATCAACTTTTTCAAGCTCTCAGTGGAATATTTTCCCTCGAGCAAGCAGAGCTCAAGTAATCTTTTCTCCCATATTCTTAGTTGATGCTGAATGGTACAAAATCTCAGAATATATTCAGTGTATGAATTAGGAAATATTTAGTAATTGCTCCTAGATTTTTTCCTAACAGTGCTGGGATGTAACTGCTTTTAGGGATAGAATACTTGAGATGTTATAGTCAAGATTTTCTATATTCAAATCTTTAGAAGCTTTAAAAAAGAAATATGATGGTGTTGAAGTATTTGCTTTCACATTGCAGATTGTCAGGAGAGTTGGTAGTGTTTGCAGAGCTGCATTTGCATGTGGCAGGTGTATTGAGTACACCGTAGGTTCAGCATCAGTCTCCTGGACCAAGCTACAACCAAGTTTTTAATTCCAGGTTACTCTGAATCTGACACAGTAGGGACCTGAACTTGGGCATCACAAATCCAGGATTTTATCTGGACATGCCATTTAGTTGCGTTGTCCCCAGGTGTTGCCCCCTCCCCTCTGATATTTTGCTGACAGTGTTTGTCCACCTCCATTTATTGTTCTCTGCTTGTGTTGGAAATACCTTTCTCAAGAAATACATTTGTGTGGCAAAAACAACTAGTAGCATTAACAAAATAGACTGTTGCTTTTAGAAGTACAGGTCAGGATGACACCCCATATTGTTCGTGCCTTCGTAACTGCCCAAGGGGACACTGGTGGTCCAGGGACCACTGCAGCAGAAAGGAACCCATGAGATTTGGGTTGTGCTTGCAGCCTTGCCACTAATTGGTTGTGATTTGCAGCAAGTCACCCCTACTTCTCCATGCTTTTGCTTGCTTTCTTGTTCTTTTTCTGTGTTGCCAGGTGCAGATTATTAAGGGGAAAGAAAAGAAAGACAAAGAAGAAAGTGTAGCCCTGTTCCTTCCAGTCTCCTGAGCACCATCCAGGATGGTACGTGTTGGGCTGTGGAGCAAAGGAGAAACCCCAGAGCTTTCCCTGCTACCAGTCACTCTTTCATATTCAGCTCACATCTGTGTCTACTCAGTTCATCTAAGAACAGTAAGCTCTTTGGGGCAAAGACTGCAGCTTAATGGGATTTTGTGCAGCTCCTACCACAGTACCAATCTCCACCTAGATAGTGTTGTCCAAATCCTAAGGAAATTTAAATAATTATGGTGAGAATTTGAAGCTTATTCTTTGGCTGCTTTGGGAAAGCAAACTCTGTTTCAAATCAGTGCCAGTCTGGAAAGACAGTCATTGCAGCCTGGACTCTGTGTTGGCAAACCCTCATGACCCGCCTCTTGCTGTTTCCTGGACAATCTGCAGACGCTCCAGGAATTTGTTTAATGGGGGCCCGATTGCTGAGGGAGGCTGCTTGCGGCCACATCTGCAGCATTTCTGTCTGGAATTAGGCTCGATGGAGGCATAGATGCAGCATCCTGCAGGTAAACCACGTGTGACAGATTTATGGTTTTAAATGGATGGTCTCTATGGGGGCAACCATGCTCTGGCCCAGCTGCTTTGGGTTTCTTGTTGCTTACTCCCCTGAGGCATCAGACAGCACCCAAAAATTTAAGGAAGAGAGGAGGGGGAAAAAAAGGCCAAGAATGTTAAGTGTGAAGAAATTTCCACCATGAGGATGAAGGCACCAGAAAGATGGTAAAAGCTGTCACACGTCAATCACGTAAAGGGTAGGAAGCATATGCAATGCAGTTAATGCTCTGAGCAAAGGGGAAATTCAAAACAACTAGTCTCATGGTATTAATTATATACTGAGCTGCTAATAAGTTGGAGACAGTGTGAGCATCAACTTTTGATGCGTATCAGCCTTGGAAGACAAATACAATGAAGGATAAGGTAATTCAGAGTAGTATAATATTAACCAGGGCAGTACAGGTAAAGTTAGTAAGGAGTGCTGGCACTGCACCTGTACAAATACTCCTGCCCTTTTCAGGGCACTTGCTGGCAGTGATGCACAATAAAGGTGCATTGATCTCTTTTATCTTCAAACCAGTGGTAGGGTCTGAAATACTGAGTGAACCGAAAGACCTCATTAACTTCAGCTATCAACAACACTGTCTAATGTTTAAAAAAAAAAAAAAAGTTAAAAATCCCAAGCATCATCTCAAACAGTCCCTCTCTCATTATCTCAGCCCTTCCTGGAGAAGATCAATAAACAATTTGCATATTTTTTATCAATATTTAATGTAATGCAGCAGGATGCTTTTGATGGCTCGAGTCCTTCTGTGCACTCTTTTAACATGACAGAGACTAAGAGCCCAGCAGGTGCTCAGGTGCTGGGGTCAGTTCCTAGTTAAAAACATTAGGGATTGGTCTGGCTAAATAATCTACAGCTGCCCATCCAAGGGCAGGAGTGAGAGCTCACAGAGCATGGTGATGAATTTTAATGATCCAGGAAGACAAATGAGCCTGAGCTGCCATGCAATTAGTGGGCTGTGGAAAGATGTGTTGGGTCTAAATGAGGGACATGATCTGCTCTTGACTCTCAGTGTGGTAGGAGCCCTCCCTCTGAAGGCTGTAATGAGGAAGGTAGATGAGATCCCAAACAGGTTGACAGAACAATTAAGGGGAAAATGGGAGTTGATTCAAAATGCAGTGTTGCCATTGAATGCACAGATATATACAGAGCTTCCCCTTTAAGAAGTCTGCGCTGCTCTTTAAAAGTGGACATGTGCCTAGGGATTTACTTTCACATCCCACATACTTACATATTTTTTAAATTTTATTCCTGAATCAAGCCTTACTTAAATAAGAAAATAGCTCGGAAGAGGAGGCCTGGTTCTGACCTTGCTTGCAGAGGTGTCAATCAGGAGCAACTCCTCCAAACTGTCTGCAATGAGAATGAATTCCAGGCAGGTATACCTTGTGAAGATCCATGATTAGTGCAGTAGACAAAAGGCAGTTTTCATCCAGTGATCGGACTATTGTTCGAGTCTGCTTGATTGAGACTTTAAAGCTGTTTGATGAATGTGGGTGCTCAGAGCAGATGAAGGAGAGGTTCCTGAGTTCTGCCTGAAGGCAACTCTGACTTATTCCTCTGTCTCTGAAGAAATAAAAACAGGTGTATTTTTAAAATGTGTTATAAGAAAAGAATATAAATGTTAAAAAAGAATTACGTTTATAAAGGAATCAAACTATGATTACTAGCTAGAAGACTGCATACAGGTTAAGATCTTACCTACTTCATTTGCAAACAGATAACACTCAGGTAGTACAAATAATGCACCAGGAATAATCTGTGCGATAAATTGAGTCTTACTTTTCTGCCTGAACAATATCAAAAAGAAGAAGGTGATTTCCTTGAACAATGCTTGTTATTTGAACATAGTTAGGCTGACGATAGAAGATGATTGTTGGAGGTGCATCAAAGAGGTATGTTTTTGTTGGTAGGATAGATTTGACATTTGTGTTTCATTAGTGGTGATTTGTCACTTAGATCATATAGTGTTGTTTCCTTTGACTGGACAATGTCACAACCAGTATGGATACTTGCATGTGCAAATTGAAGTTAGGTTTCTACAAATAGCATTGCGTGTTGTGGTGTTTTATTCAGAGTCAATACTGAGCTGATGAGTGATGGCATGCAGTCAGTTTGCTTTTCATGATATTACAAAATGCAGTGGCTGTAATATTTGTGGAGGTAAACACAATTACAAAATGAACAGGGCCAGAGAGAGTTCATATTCAGAGTCAAGGAAGTAGATATGGAAGGCTTTCACAGAATCACAAAATATCCCGAGTTGGAAGGGACCCACAAGGATCATCGAGTCCAACTCCTGGCCCCTCACAGGACCACCAAAAAATCAGACCATGTGTCTGAGAGCAGTGTCCAAACGCTTCTTGAACTCCGGCAGTCTCAGTGCTGTGACCGCTGCCCTGGGGAGCCTGTTCCAGGGCCCAACCACCCTGCATCTTTGCAGGATTACTGAGAAATCATGAAAAACAAGGAGGGAGAATGCTTTCTAAGTATCCACAAAAAGCAGTAATACCGCAGCTGGCTATGGTCTAAAACATGGTCAAGAGATGCTTATGTTAATGTTCAGGTAGATTGGGAAAATCTAGAAAGAAACTAGAGACCGTTTTTTTTTTTCTTTTTCCCCCCTACACTATCCAGAGGACTGGCTACCGATTGATGGCATGAATACTGCCTTTTGTAATGGCCTGGTACAGTAAGCAAAAGAGAAATCCAGGGAAATGATGCCTACTGGGAGGAAAACACAGTGTTTTCACTGTGTTGTTTTCTTCCATCATTGGCGTTGTTACCCATTGCTCCATACAGAGGACTGAGCTATCTGTAAGCTTTGTTTAAGCCCATGAGCCATTTCGGCTTTGAGCCCTATATTTGTAATGTGAAACACTACTTTGGTACATGCAGAGATTTACAGCAGACAAGGACAAAAGTATTGCTTTAGCTTTGGAATACTTTGTGAATGAAAAAAACAAACCCAGGAAAACAAAAATGTTTTATGTTTCTATACATTTTGGTAAATATATCCTTTCAACTCTAGATTAATTTTCTAATCGATTAATTTGCTAGAGCTTTGTTTAAAATAGTGCATGATTTTGTTTTCCATTAAAAAATGCACCTTAAACATACTGGTATTTCAAAGTTGTTCCGTCAGTATGGGCAGATGGCTTTGTAAGGGCTCTCTGACTGTCTTAGCAGAAATGTAACATTCAGCTTTATTTCAACGTTCGCTGAGCTGTTCTAACAACAGTCAGATTATATTGCAAACTATAAATTTTCTAGTGCTTGAGCAATGGGTGACTATTTTACACCCTCTGGATGTTAGAATAGATCCCTTGCTAGTTAGCAGAACTGAAACAAGCTGGAAGACATCAGCACGGGTACTTTTCATTGATCTTGGTAAATTTTGAAAGAGGAACTCCCATGCTAATGAGCACTTTTATAATATGTTTTGAGATCTGCTGATGAAAGTTGCTGTGTGGGATGGGATAACAATGAGGACTGCTAACTCTGAGTATAGAGGAAATTAGTGAGGAAAAAGTCTAGTAAAGTTGAAATTATTTCTGAAATTGCTTGAACTATGTACTCCTCTAAGATCACTGCTGTTAGTTGTGGCCTAGGTATGTTTTGACTGGCTTTTCTTTCATGCTTTCTATCTCCAGAATCACAATGAAAGCAATTGTTTCACTAATTGTCGTTGTAGGTTTTTTTTTCCATTGTATTTTTTCCTTTAGCCAATAGGAGCCAAAGTGTGCCTGTTTTGCTGCTGTTAACAGCCAGGTGCTCCCCAGAAGAGATTCACTGATTGCATTGAAATGCCTACTGTGGCAACAGAGAGTTCATCATCTGGCCCTTACACATAAAGGTGAACTTGTTTTATTCACAGAGAGACAGAGCTGCAGACCAGGACACTGCTTGTAACATAAGAGGGCTACATCAGATCTTGCAGTGGGTATCAAGTAATATTTTATCCAGCAAGACCCTTTGAAACCAGCAATAATACTTTTGAATAAATGAGAGGGGTTGTGGAATCCCAATCCTTGAAGATACTCAAAAGTTGACTGAATGATCCCTTGAGCAACATGAACAGAGTTGGCCTTGCTCTGGTTGGATCAGATAACCTCCAGAGGTCCCTTCTCACTTTAGTCTGTGATTCTAAGGTGAATAAAAGGCAGTAGAATTATTGGGCCCTAAAATATTTGTGGATAGACTTGTTAAATACTCAGAGACTCGATGTAGGTTATACAGCCTCTGTGCGTTTTGTTGATCTCACCAATTTTAAAATGTAATAAAATTTCAACGAAAGCAAGCGTTCATATTTTCCATCCATGCATTATTAGGGGGAAGTGAACATGTGCTAATAGATTCTGACTAAGAGCTTTGAAGTTGTGCTGGCCTATTAATGTTGCTTTTATTTCTTGAAAAAGAGTGATAGTTAACATACAATATTTAACATATGACAAACAAGGGTTGGGACTTACCAGTGATATTAAAGCCATATGCTTGAATGTTGCAGCTTCTCCCTGAACCCAGCATTAGATTTTGTCTCTTGTTCACTTTCCTCTCTCTCCATCAGTTGTTTATCAGCTTTGGGTTACTAAAGCTCATGAACTGAGGTGTAGCACAGATCTTAAACAACCTCCAAATTGCTGGCACCTTTACACAGCACAATGTGCTACTGTGCAGCTCTGTCAGGGTGCTGGAAGGAATATAGCTGTGTGGGTATGATGGCTCTCCGATCTACTAAGCTTTACCTCTTAGTGAAGCTGCCAGGTGTGGTTTTACATCTAGCTTGTTACAAGCTGCTCTTTGACCTACACTAAAGGCAGGCAAGCTGTACAAGAAAAGCTGGCCTTAAACACCGGCTTGTTTCCTAACTTTCTTTAAGAGAAAGAGCAATTGTGCAGCTTCCTCCTCAGTGAAGGGGAATTGAGTGGTTTTGTTGTTGCTCTGGAGATGAGCTCGGAAGGCCTTAGCTGGAGGACTTTGTTCAGTTCTGTGCTCTTCTACTACAAGTGAGAAGGGGATAAACTGGAAGAAATCCAGAAAACAGCAATTAGCAAGCTAGACAGTATGATGAAAAATTGAATGAATAGGGATTGTTTGGTCTACAGAAGAAAAGTCTAATGGGGATAGGCTAATAGTCTTCAAATACATAAAACCCCTTCTGCTGGAGGGAAGAAGGAGATGATCTCTTCTTGTCTGATAGCAATAAACAAGAATTGGTGCTCTTGAACTGAAGTAAGGAAGTAAGGAAATTTCAGGCTACGCATTAGAGACAATTTTTGAACGGTAATACTATGAGCATTATCCTTGGCTTATGTGGAGTATGTACTTCTAACCAATCTTCTGTCATCCTTCTTTGGTCTCTTCCATTCCTATAATTCTCAGTTTCCCCAATAACTATGATTTTGAACATGTATGTGAGAAGGAGGAATGCTCTGTGGGGAAGTGAGGAATATAATGGGTTAAATCCCAGCTTCTCTGCAAACTGTGTCATCTATGATGAAACAGAAAAAATCTATAGAGTTCCCATTTTCAAAGTAAAGATAAAATTTTCTTTTCTCCCTTCACTTTGTCTAACTGGATGATAAACTATTCGGATAGGACCACTGCCTCTTTGTACAGTTCTTCTGAAACAGTAGAGCTCTTTTCTTGGCCAGGTTTTCCAGACAATAATGATGTAGGTATGATTTTCCTATCAGTAATTTCACACAGCTCCATTCTGATTTCTACTCCTGCCTGTACCATCCTTTGACTGCAGTGTGTTCTCTCTGTTCTGGGAAGATCCCAAGGTCTTCAGTGTCTTTTCTTCTATTTTTCTCTGCCTAATAATGATTACTTTTCTTGTCATGTATCAAATAGTGCATCACCTCCACCTGGAGTTAATTTGGCATGTTTGTCTCCATTGTATTTTTTTAGTTCCTTTGGCTTCTCTCTATTTTTGGAGTAGTTTTAAGTTGCATTAGTTTAATATAAAGTGAGGCTTCAGATGTAGATAAAAATACATAACTGTTGATCAGGACTGTGATGGACACAATTTTATGGCTGCTAACTGATCCAAGCCTCACTGGAGTCATTGCAAAGACTTCCATTGACCTCACCGTGTTATTCTAGCTTCTTATACTTGTGTTCATCAATCACGTTCTTTCAGCGTAGCCGCAAATCTATTTTGTCCTCTAAATTTTGACATAAAGTGTTGGCACTGCCTCTCTGATCAGGACTCAGCAAAATTCCATCTGGGGCTCACAATCTCTTCCAAATCCCCCTGCGTCCTAGTCCACTACCTTTCCCCCAATACAGTAACTTTGAAAAAACTCTAGAGTTAGCTGTGGATCATACTTTGGCACCATACGAGTGAGCTGGAGCATTTGGCTGTTAATTCAGATTTGTTATCCTTAATAGCTATAGCTGGTGCATCTTTTGACTGGCAGGTTTACTGCAGCTCCTCGGAGGTGGATTAGCTAACTCTGGCTTTGCCTTGATTACACACCTTCATGGATACAGATGCATCCATGCATCATTACTTAAAATAAATGCTCCTTTTTTGGAGAAACAAATTAGATTTGATTCAAGGATAGGGAATTGATTGGTGCCAGCCACATTTCTTTGGGCTTTAGAACAGTCTGTGTCATCCGTGCTCACAGAAATCAAATTGTGATGTTCAAGGGACAGTCACCATGACTGTTTCATTGGAAAATTACCAGACAGACAGACTCCTCTCTAACCTCTCTCTCCCTCTAAAGAAAAAATTTGAGCCAGTTTTAGGCATTTGGTGCTCCTTGTACAGTCAGTAAACAGAAATAACCTTGCAGGCAGCCTGGTGCTTAATGCAGTTACTCAGGAAGTGGAGACTTTGCACTGTTCATTTGCAGGCATGAAAAGGGCCAAAGAGAAGACTCTATTTACCACTTTACAGGCCTGGCTGTGAGGCAGCCAACCTCTACCCATCCTTTTGAAACTGTGCAGAATGGAGTTCATGACTGAAAGGAAGCAAGAGAGTCTGTTTGTGTAGGCAGTGTTTTGAGGGCATTGTAATGAGAGGGTTCAGGAAAAGAAGTTGTTTTTTCCAGCCACAACACCTGAGCCTGCTCATGCATTTTGAATGTAAAGAGTCTCCAGAGGAAAAAATGTAATCAGTATTGAGATCCAGTGCTATGTGTTGAACACAGCACTGCCAGTGTTTGCTGAGTTTGGTCTAAGCATGCCCAATGGATCAAACCCTTCCAAGGGTTCATCTGGTCACCTCCCTACTTCATCTCTGAATCCTGATGCTTATTAAACTAAAGCATCTAGCTGCTTTGATCTATTTTTCTTTCCCAGTGTGTGAAAACACCTGTGTTTAGATACCCAGGGAAATCTATAGTCCAGAATTCAGATGCTTATGGATGCTGGATGGCCTTGACAAGCATGCTCTGTCAGAGACACTAGTTTCTAATTTACACTGAAATCAAAGGTCTAGAGGAATTCTTGTGGCCCATATCTCACCCTACATCCTACTTTGTGCAACAGTGCGTAGGAACACCAGCTTTCTTTGTGCTGAGGATAACTGACTTCTGTACTCATTTCATAATTTCACGCAGATTGGTATGGTCCATGGGTTTTTGAAGAAAGCAAGATAGTGGTGCCATGATCCTCTGGCATGTTGTACCAAGCATCCAAACCACAGCAAATATACAGATGGAGCCCCAACACTGTATCTTATGACTCCCTTATAGCTGGGAACAGGTGGCACCCATTAAAAATCTGCACTTGGTTATAATTCCCATTACCCCTAACCTAAACCAGTCTCAGCTGCAGTTTGCCCGCCATAGGAAAGAGAACACTCCAGCAATATTGCAGGCAGAGCTGGAAGAGTAACCAGTTATTAGAGTGGCCTGGTTTTTTTTTTTTTTTTCTTTTTCCCCCATTAGTAGATCTCTTTCCCTTGTTCATAACCTTATTAAACATTACACATAACTGAGAAGCTCCAGAAAACTGACACTTTGAGTCAGTATTTTCAGATTCTGCTTTTGTGGTGGGCAAGAATAAATATTTTTTTGTCTGTGTCAGCGAAATATAATTTCAAGACCTGTGGAGTTTGGCAGATACAGTTCCCACAGACACTGCCTCTGCTATGTGTTCTGCTTCTCAGAGATGTCGGAGGTGAAGAGGACTCCTTGCACTTGTTTCACTTTGTTTTCCAGGGCTGATGCCAAGAACAAGAAATGAGAAGAGGTCACCTGCTCTTCTCTGTATTGGCATCAAAACAGCAGTGTAGGAAGTTGAGGAATGAGGACATAGGAAGGCTAGGAGCTAGTATGGGTCTGGGAGCAAAAGCATCTCCTCTTCACCTTCCTGCTCCCTGATGGCAATCCCAAGTTGTGCTGAAAACCTGCTTACTGCCAGCCCACTCCTGACCCTCTGGCAGTGTCATGCAGCCCAGTTGTGAAGGAATAACAGGCCAGATACAGCAATGGAGGAAAACTTTTGCTGAACTGTCTCCCTCATGCAATGACAACCTTTCTTTAGTTCATTTAAGTTGGTAATTTCAATGTTTCCTGGGATTAGCAAAGCTTTGGGGAAATATTTTCACAGCACATAGAGAAGGACATGCATCTGTTCCTTTAAAGGATGAAGCGGACTCAAAATATTGCCATGTGGTTTGCAAGTTAAAGACTGCAACTTCTCCCTAGTGTGCTTGTGTTCACCAGATTCATCAAATCTAAAATAAATTATAATTTCCCAGGCTATTGTGTTTAACAAAGCTTTGGAGACATCAGTTGTCTTATTAACATTTATATTCCATTTTTTTGACTAATATTATCTCAGAGAAATTAAGGAAAGCTTATTAGTATTTGAAATGGTGGAAAGAATGTTTTTTTGTCTTCTTAGTGTTTAATGAATTCTGTGGTGTATGCATTTGTATGCAAAATGAAACCACAGTTTTCCTCATTTTCAAAATTTATTTGGGGGGGCAGTCTGTACTTGGAGAGAAATTATATTTTATTCTAAAGAAATATTGTCAAATGTCCAAGGATTTGTGGGAGATACCTGGATTTTCTCTATTATCTTTCATCTCTACAACAACGGAGATATCCACTGGCAGATTAACTCTTCTAAAGCAAGATTCATCCAATGTACAGGAAAATGCACCCGCCTAAAAAGGGAGAATAGCAAAAAATGACATCCTCTCTTATCACTTTCTATGTACACGTTTACTTTTCTGCCGGATGGCGTATCCGTTAGAAAAGATAATTGATTATTGTGAATCATCACAGTGTCAAGTAGTATGTAAGGGTGACCAGACCAAATTTGGAACACACCCCGTTCTTTCCTTAGCTCCTTCAGTCCACAGAGTTTATTTATTGTTTAAATATATTTTTTCACTTTTTTTGACTTTTTTCATTCTACAAGCTGAGTTTTCTAGTTTCTGCAGTTACTGTGGTAGAAAGTGAAAGGTGTATCCATGCAAACAGGGCAATTAGTATGTTTTACTTGTGATTAAGGCTCCCTCTTAAAAGGCTAAAGTGAATAGACTCTTGCCCATATGAATATTCGGAATATTCAGTAATATAAACCTGTAGTGCCTGCAACACTTCACAAAAGAACTCTTATTCCTAAAATTACAGCATGTAATAAAACCATGTTGAATCCCTAAGTGCATCCTAACTACATGGAGCATTATCATACTTAGTGGGAACTTTATGTGCTTGAGAATCGTGGAAACTAGCTGTTGTACCATAAATTCCTTCATGCAGGGGTCATTCTCTCCCCTCTTGCTGATGCTCAGGAACAAATAATCATATTAACCAAATATAATGCCTATCTCATATCATGCAGTGGTAATTGTTTCCAGTGGAGTAGCTATATCCCATAGGTTTTAATACAATACACTAGATTTCATGGGAAATGAACAAATAATTCACGTTGCCCCCATAAAATTTCTCTCTGACCCTGTCTCTGATGCATGACTCTGTATGATGCGTGTATGAATAGAGGAGACTTAAAAGACAAGAACACTGTTCTCTGTAGTGCTTTGCCTTAGACTGGGTTGTGTTTCTGGATATTGCTCTACTGCATTTGAGATGAATGCGATAAACATCCTTTCCCCAAGTGTAACTTGGATATAGATCACGTGGTGTGTTCAAAACTCAGCCACTGTAATGTTTACTCTGCATTATTTTTAAATGTAAACAAAGCAGATAAAGCAGAATATTTGTATTCAGTGTCTAGTATTCCCATCTGATTGTGGATCTGCAAATTTGTACTTTTTGCCTGCCTTTCCCAGAAGATATGTTGGGATGAACTGCAGTTATTTATATATGATACAGAAATGTAATCACAGTATTTCTCTTTGTAAGACGTTTATGGGACTACAGTCAGAAATACTGAGCCTTTTGCAGTTGCAACCTCATTTATATCCACCTGTATCTCTGTATTACCTCACCACAGACTGGACTATTTTGTGTCGTGATAAGCTGGATCTTGCTGTCAGCTCTGCTCTCTCCTCTTACCGTGGCACAAAGTAAGAGTACGTTGCTTTGCCTAGTGAAAGCACCCTAGGGCTGCTTTCAGTTGCCTGAGTAGGGATGGTTAATACGGATATTGCCTTTTCTCTGCAAGTACAGTTTAACTTGGCCCCAGAATCAAGGTCCATTTTGTGTAAAACAGTCACAGATACAAAGCCATTCAGTCAAAGCCGTTCATAGCAAGAGTGCTTCTCTCACTGTTAAATTCCTTTTTTTTTAAATTTAATTTAATTTTATTTATTTATTTTAATTTGCTACTATTATTTTTTAATTTTGGTGAAGATTTCTGGTTGAGAGAAGAAACAGGCATGTGTTTGGCCAAGCTCCTTGCATGCAGATAAAACAGGCCCTTAGAAAATCTGAAAGAAATGAATAATATATGCAGGTAAGTTCTGGTGGGTTCTGTTGTCATCTTTTGGGACACTGCAGGAATATGTCCAGTATCCAAATACCAGCTTTATTGCTGGTCAAAGCTGTTACTGGTCCACCTATCTAAATGCAGCTTTGACCGTTCACAGCAGATCGTCTGCTCCCAAATGTGTGTAGTGCCAGTTCTTAATACAAGTGAATGCAAATGACCTGTATGACTCAGTGTAATGCTCCAAAAATCCAGAATTTTGACTTTTTCTGGACTTAGCAAAAACATCACCATAGGTTTTCAAACGGCCTAATGTTTATCCTCAGTCTTACAATATGATGAAATTTCTTCAGAGGAACATTAATCCTGGAGCTTTCAGATAATTGTGCTCACTTGACAGAAAATGGTTGGGCTCCAAGTTATGGCTTTCCCTATTTACTTGGGAGTCATTTCTTTATCAGATACTGTCATGATTTTGGCTGGGATAGAGTTCATTTTCTTTTTAGAGGCTCATATGAGGCTGTGTTTTGGATTTTTGATGAAAATAGTAGTGATAACACACTATTGTTTTTAGGTGTTGCAGAGCAGTGCTCACACAGAGCCAAACACTTTTCAGCTTCTCGTGCTGCCCTGCCAGTGAGGAGGCTGGGGGTGCACAAGGAGCTGGGAGGGGACAGGACCAGGACAGCTGACCCAGACTGACCAAAGGGATATTCCGTACCATAATGCATCATGCTGAGCAATAAAAGCTGGGGTAAAGAAGGATGAAGGGGGGGATGTTCGGAGAGATGGCGTTTGTCTTTCCAAAAAACTGCTATGCATGATGAGCCCTGCTTTCTTGGCAGTGGCTGAACACCTGCCTGCCTGTGGGAAGTGGTGAATGAATTCCTTACTCTGCTTTGCTTGCACTCACAGCTTTTGCTTTAGCTAGTAAACTGTCTTCATTTCAGCCCATGAGTTCTCGCATTTCTACCTTTCCGATACTCTCCCCATCCCACCTGGGGAGAGTGAGCGAGTGGCTGTGTGGTGCTGAGCTGCCTGCCAGGGCTAAACCACAACAGATGTGGTTGAGAAAATCTTTAAGAAAAACAAGGAAAACCTCTTGAGAGAAAAATATGAAGTAAAATATAATCCTGTATTAGTACTTCTTAACAAAGACTTTGCAAGTCCCTTTGCGCAGGAAGTCCCAATCTACATTTAGATTGGGCCATTTTGAAAGCACGTTCTGCATAGGCACGCGTGGGTCAGTTCTCTGTGTAAGAACAATAGGGACGGTAAAGTTTTATCATGCAGGCTGATTGATACAGAGTAAATTAGACATTCAAACAGAGGCAGATCATATGGTGAAAGATGCATATGAAGCATAAACCACTGAATAGCCTGATGCTCAGCAGGAGCTATGTCTGGTATCTTTGCGTGCTAAAATTGAGCTTAGTGAATGTCTAGGGCCAGTTCCAGCTTTCATTCAGTCAAACCAAATGTGTCTGCACTGGAAGACTGTGATAGTCATGCAGTCGAGTGCCAGTGAACTCAGCATGTTCCTAGAGCAGCTTGGAAAGTGTTTGGCTTGGCATTACCTCACCTAATGTGCAACCAGCATTAAAACTTCCCCTGATGCGATACATTTAATTGCGTGCTCTGCCGAAGAAAAAGAAGTCTAATTGGTCCCAAATTCATTCCATCAGTAAAGACAAATTATTTTCTCTTTTTTTCTGATCTATATACAAAGTATTTAGAGAGGTTTCTAGACAACTCGAAATCTTTCGTGAAGTTGAATACATCTTGTGTTAGTTATGTGCATCTTTACTGCTTATACCAAACAATAGCTTTTATTGGAAGTCTAATCTGTTTTTCTCAAGAAAATCCTAGTTAAATACTTTGCATGCTGTATTCTAATACGATTAAGTTGGCTGTTTCCATTATTGCCTTATCTTATTTATTATCATATACTGTCAGGAAGAATGCTAAATTTATCTGTAGCATTGTTCATTACTGTTTTAGCAAACAATGACAATATTCTTTAAATTGGGCTATTGTGTTAATTCAGGGGTGGATTTTTATTCTTATGGTTCAAGCTTCTCAAAAAAAAAAAAAAAAGCCAACAAACAAAAAACAGCAAGAAAGCTGGGCCCTTTTTCCTTCCTATTCTGTGTTTAAAGACCTATAGCAGCATGAATGAAACATCACCAAACAATTGCATCCCCCCCAGGCCCCAGGGAGCTAATGTATTTTTATCAGCATTTACAATGAAAAGAACAAATATCAGAATCTCAGCATTACTGTGACTTCAATTTTCCTCCCCCTACATTATTATTTTTTTAAACTCATTTTAGAGAGCTGTAGGTTGCAATTCCCAGCTCTGTGCAGGAGAAGGTGTAATAATGGGTCAGAATTCACACACACACACATGCATGCACCCCACGTACATGTACACATATATATATATTTTTCATGGTATAGCAGAAGATGTTATCTTGGTAATTCTCTATTCACTGTGCTACGCCTCTTCCCACTAATCCAATGCAGAACCAGATTATGAACCCAGCCTTTTGAAGCCTTGATGTTATTTTGCTTGATAAATTGGGCACAAGACTAAAATTGAAAAGAAATCCTGTTTTTATTATTGGAGACAAATCTAGCAAGCAGGAAGCATATGTTGTGCTTTGGACCACATGCTGGGGAGAGGGAGCTAGAGGGCTCTCACACCAATCAGTTACTTCAAACAATACCCGGCATCCACCTGGGACAGAGCCTGTGCCATTAGTCTTGACTGGAGCAGCCCTCTAATGCCACCAGGCAGCCCCAAGGAGCGGAGAAACCCACCTGACAAAATGTCACAAGGAAGAAAGAAAAAGAAATAATCAATATGTTGGGTATTGATTTAAATTTTTTTTCCTTACAATTTGATACGGGAATAGGCTGATCAAATGGGGTTGGGGGAAGAGGCATGTTCTAGAGGCTAGCAAAGGGCTTGTGTGAAAGCTTTATTGTTCGTGAGCTAATGCAAGGACCACAATAAATGTGCGGACCAGCAAGCACTGTATTTTTCAAAGGGCAGTGTTGAGTATTGATCTGTATTAGAAATGATAATGAGGTTATTTTGTGCCTTGGTGAAATACCTTAACTGTTTCAGTGCTTCAAATACATCAGAGTTAAGTGCTGGAGCCTATGAATTTTTAATGCCTCCAACTCCAGTTTCTAAATTTTTTCTGTCTTTCCAAATAGCTGTTTCAGTTTTATAATCCTGGGCTATTGCAGCTACTTCTTCAGACAGTTTCAGCTTCCCATTTCAATGTAACTGCTGGTGAAATAGGAGTTACTGAAATCCACTCCCACAGAAATGAGCTTTCCTTTGCAAACATCTTGCAGTCTCTTTCATGTTTAAAATGTTTTAAGTAAACTAAAGGAATGAACCTTTCAACTTTTCCAAATACAGGTGAAGATCAGTGCTTGTGGAGAACATGGCACGTTCTTGGTGATTTATTCTGAAATTACCTTGGCTTGCTTTGTTTTGATCAATAGAAGACATTTCCTAATTCCGCGTGACTCTTCTGCTGATTTGTGTATATGTAATGGTCGCTTGGTTAGTGAAGCGATGTGAATAAATTGTTAATGTGAAGGCCAGATTCTTATTTAGTACAGCAGCACAACATTTGTAATTGGACTAGCCGAGGTTAGCAGCAGCAACGTATAGCATGACATGGAAAGAAAGCTAAGAAAGCTTTGCTGCTGCAACTTTATGCGGAAAGGTGAAAAAAAAAATCTTATATTATTCCCAGAATCTCTCATTTCTGGTGAATATCTTTTGTTTTTTCAATTTATTTCCAACAGTTGGTTGGAAAGCAAGATATAAGATAGGAGAGTCAATTAAGTATTTCACCTTTGGTGCTGTATATTAAAAGATTTTACAAAGAGAACAACTCTGTTTTTGTACTGATACTATTCAAGTATCATAAGCCTATTTGCACAGCTAAAAGTATAATCCGTGTCTAGCATTCCAGAATTCAGACTCTCATCATTCCTTTTTCTCTGTAGCTGCTCAAATAAAAAATCAACAGAAAACTATAAACAGTCATTTCTAGGCACTCCAGGTTAAAGCCTCTCTGTCTTTCATTTAAAATTAATAACTGTCAAAAATAGTGCAATCTGATTTAAAAAAAGTGCTAAAATCAAGACAGGCATGTATATGAATATATTACTATCTATATGATTCTGAATCATGTAGTTAAACTTTAAAAACATACTTTTGATTTAATTAAACTGATCCCCAGTATTATAGAATGTCAGAAAAAATGCTTCGAAAATGTGAAGCATTTTTCACATTTCACCATTCTTCACCATTTTCAGATGCTGTTTGTTAGAACTGTAGTGAAGCAACAATGATTTACACTGCCTGTTGACCCAGACTTGTGGGTTTAAGTGGGCAGTATTTTCTCTAGGAAGTGTTGTTTCTAAATAACAAGAACGCATTACAAACGATATCCCAAGGGCAAGATATTAGAAATGGTTTGTGGGAGCTGATGTTTTTATCACTGATGTAAACAGGACTTAGGCACCAGTAAGCGCTTCTGGGAATCCTCCCGTTAAAATTCTTTCATTTCCTTTTGTTGATGAAATCAGAATACTGTGACTTGCTTCTGTTTGTTCTCTTGGTTATTGACTGCTGTATTTCCCTGCTTCTAATTTAGATTAGTTTTCAGACTGCGAGTTGCAATCTTCCTCTTGGTGCTCCTCCATCTGTGATTGTGCATGTAGGGGGTGATGTGCAAAAGCAACCATGTTTCTTTGGTGTTATTCTTGACAGGGCCTGTGACATCTGAGGTCATGCCTAGCTTGTCTTTCCCAGCTACTTTGCTCTTTCTGCACTAAAATTAGTGTATGTGAAGAGTTATTTGTGGTAAGCAGCTGTTGCAGCTTTTTGGTCTCTCCAGGGCAGAAGGTTGGGAATAGCAGGAGGACAGAGTAAGGGAGGTTGCTGCCCTCAAAGTAGCTTTAGGTATGTGAAAGAAAGCAAAAAAAAATCAATTCCCTAAAGTGCTAAACAAGGATCACTGTGAAGTATCTGGTTACAAAAGCCCGGCAGAGCCCTGCCTTCCCCTTGTCAGCGGGATCAGAATACAGAAACAAACAAGTCTTTTTGATTTAAATAATCAATTCCTCATGGATCAAAAAACAAACAAACGAACAATGCCCCCAAGCTCTAACTTTTCTTATGTTAAGTTTAATCATTGATCAAAGTTAGTTGTGCCCAATTATTGCATCATGCTTGTTGACGTAAAGTTCACACTGGTTTATAGCATCTCAGCTATGCTTTCCCGAGCAGCCATGACACCCCATTTATCACTATCTAGCCAGAGATATTTTGAAATACAGATAAGCTGTTAGCTATTAGAGCAGCAGTGTTCAGGAGCTCCTTTTACTGATTTACAGCCTGTCCCTGTATGACTAGCTATTTGCAGAGGTCTGAGAATGGGAGCTGGTTTTCATGAGCCATGATCACGCTTTCCCATTGATTTCACAGGGTGCTTTGGGGGAATAAAAAAAAAGGCAGCAGACAGGGTCCCAGGTTATTCTTGTCCCAGGCATATGGTGTGACCCCACAGCCCTGCTCCTTCTTTATTAATAACTATATTGAACCATAATAGTTTTTGTAATGCTCTGTAGGGTGTCCTGTTATTAACTTCTCTTTATTGTAAGAAAAACTCATTAGTTATAACTCTTTGTTCCCTATTATTTAACTGGGTTTTAATCCTTAACAGGACTTGCTCTTTATCCCATGCTTATTTGTTCCCTTTGATAATCTCCAGTGAGGGATCCTATCAAAAGCTCTTTGAAATTGCAAATAATTTACACCCACCACATCCCCTTTACCCATTATTTTACGAACCGTTGCAATACAGTCTAGATGGCAAAGGGGCATGATTAACTCTTACGGGAGCTCTGCTGGTGTCATCCGATCAGCAGATATTTATCTACGTGCAGTATTTCTCTGTTGATAATTGCCTACTCCCGTCTGTTTCTCCACTAGTGAAGTGACCCCTTCAAATTGGCGGTTGTATGCTTGCTGTAAAAGCTATTACTGGCGAATATCCAGCCTGGTTTTAGGTAGGGAGAGGAGATCTTGGAAAAGAACTTGGCTCAGGTGCTCTGCATGCAGCAGAAGTGGAAAGTCCTGCCATACAAATGATTATGCAAGTGAAAATCTGTTTTGGTTCGTAGATCTGTGCTTGTACAGGAACCGGCCCTGCCTCTCAGGGTGTAGTATGGTGGATGCTTGGATTGTCTGCCTGAGGTGTAAAATGACAGTTTTCATTTCTGCTTGATGCTCTTTTCTCACTATCCCACAGTTTAGCAAACTAGGAACCTTGCATGGGAAACCTGGATCTGACCTGGAGATGGTTCCCAGTGTGATGGGAAATGGAGTTGTACTGGGGATAATGAAGAGCCACTGTTTCAAACCTTTCATTCATCTATGGCTTGTGGATGGCTCACTCCTCCACTCCTGCCAGCTCTCTGGGTTGTCTCTGGGCTCTCCTCCCTATATGAGCTCCCCAGTCAGCTGGGTGCAATCTTTCTTACCCGTATCTCTCTTTCTGAGGCCTTCTTTCTAGTCTCATGCTTCTGATATTCTGTGGCTTTCCTGGCAACGTCAGCATTTGCCTGGGCTACCTTTTAACTCAACGTTACCAGCGTATGCTCCCAGTCCTGCTGCAGATATGCTACTCCAGGGTGTCTGTACAATTTACCTGGTACCTGAACTCCTCAGTTTCTGACCCAAGCTTTGGTCACCTGTGGGTGGGCTCCGAGTGACGGTCAGCGACTCAGCTGTCAGTCAGCTTCCTTCTACCAGCATCGAAGTGCTCACTAAGCTAAAACCCCCACTGAGAGATCAGGCATTCTTCTGCTCTAGGCCATCAGCCATGTGAAGCCTTCAAAGGGGACTGGTTCTGTCACTGACTAGCATTTAGAAGTGAGGATAGAGGAGAGGCTATTACTTTAGATCAAGGTGGGCTCTAACCTGGCATCGCTGCTAAACACAGTGATGTTTGGAAAATAACGCTCTCTGCACACTCAAAGAAAAGCAGAGAAAACATTTGAGCTGGTGCCAGCTCCTACTCTGGTGCAAAACACGTCTAACAACGTTACCTCCAGCACAGCTGTACCAGTTAACACCACATAAGCACTTGGACTTAAAAAGTAACTTTTCTTGTAATTCTGCGGAGTCGTGCATCTGTGATGCATTTCTAAAGGGGTTTATGCTATAGATGCATTGTTAGTTTCTGAAAGGCTGGAAGATTTCAAGCAAAGATCTTACAGAATTTCCTATAAGCATTTGTACTAATTAGCTCAAATTCAAATTTTTTTTCACAAAATCAAAGGGGAATTAAGATTTTAATTTCTTTCTTCCTTTTTGTTTTTCTTCATTATTTGACAAAGCCTAGAGACTAATCCTATCTTAAACATGAATATAAAATAGACCTAACAGATGTTCTGTCTGCTGCAAAACTTTATTTAAACAGGCATGGTCTGCATGTAATATGCACATGAAGGTCAAAGCTTGTGGATTCTGGTACAAAAACACAAAGCCTTGACACTATTTAATTATTTTTATTTGTAATTTTTTTCAAGTGAGTTTAGTGAATGATTAATGGTATTGGCTTAGAACAGGTACAGCGCTGGCAAGCACTGTGCAAACGTCAACATTGTGAACATACCTCCGTCCTGACCCTCAGCACCTTTCTATTCCCATTTCCCATCTCTCTGGAACAGATCCTGCCAGCCCTGTGCCAAATGGTCTCCTGTTTTTCTGAAGCACGCAACAGCTGGAATGAAGTTGGAAAGATGTTTGGACTCCAAAGCCTGGGATGCCTTGCTTCTGCTACTGTAGAGTGGAAGCAGCTGGATTTTGGGGTATGGCCTTCCTTCAGGTGAATTGTGTTCTGCATGGACCGTGCATGTTTTATGTGTTACCACCTGCATTTTGCTGTGGTATGATCCCAAATTAAGAGCTAAGGAGTCCTGTCTATGCTGTTATTCTGGAAAGGACCCCTCAAGCAGATGGAAAGGAGGAATGGGATATGGACCCCACCTCTAGTGTCGTACAAAAGCAAATGTGCTTGGGATTTTTTAGTCAAAAGGAGTGTTTGTATTTCCCTTCCCCAGCCCTCCACTGGGGCAGTGTATTCTGTGTTGTACAATGTGGGGACAGACAGGGCACTGCAGCAGCAATCTGTTCCGTGCCCTTCTAAACGGCTTGGCTGCATTAGGTCCTGCAGGGCTTCTAGACCTGCTGTCCCCTTCCCCACAGACTAGTTTTGCTGAGAGCTGTGACCCAATTGCTAAACACTAGCTGAATTTTGAGGGGATTGAAGCAGAGTTGTAGCTGTGCATGGCTGCCATGCAAAGCTCAGTGGCTTTGTGTGAACAGGAAAAGCATGTTGTTTTGAACAGAGTAGGTCTTTTTCCCATTCCTTTTCTTTTTTTTCTTTTTTCTTTTTTTTTCTTTTTTTTTTTCTTTTTTTAATTTTCCTCTTTAATTTCCTTTGAAAAGGGAGGTAAAAAATCTGAAAAAAATCCTGTGTTTTAAAAATTTATATCATGTGGACACTTCTGAAAACTGGTGAGAAAACTGGAGCAGAGAGAAGGGAGAAAGAAACTCCTGACTACTGTTTTACTACTTCCTGCCTGGAAGAAATGTAGAAAGTATTTGGAAAATGTGAAAATGCTATATTTATCTTAGCATTTCTCACAGCAGATGTTTTTTCCTGTCCATAAATTTTCATAGGGAGATGCTTTCTCAGAGTTCTGATTGGAGATTCTTATATTTTAACCATCTCTGCTTTGTTATGAACAATTTACTGTGTGGTTTCAGGATTTTCAGGTGTCAAAAATTGAAAGGACACTCATGCCAACCTGCTTATAAATTGTGTTGAGCTTCAACTAGCTCTAGTAACAAGTCTGAGTACACATCAGCCATAGAAGTCAGAGGCATCTGGATCTAGATTTCAAACAGTCCAGATTCAAAGTCAGTCTCAGGCCTTTTGGTTTGGCTCTAGCTGTGGAATTTAAATCCCTTATTAGGACTTTGAAATCCTTTGTTTCAGGCCATTCAATTTGTGTGTCCTCCTCTTTTTGTGCTAAATACATGTTGGAGTGTTGTGTAAGTTATTTTGAAAAATATCCATTGGCTTCTAAGGGGTTTGAACTTGGCCTTTAACTAAACCATTCTCAGATGTTTCTATTAACTAAGGTTTTCACTAAAGTTTTATTTTCTACTGTTTTTCATGTGCATGTAAGTATGTGTGTCCATTAGTGGTGTAATTATGCATTTCCTTTACTTTTTTGCTTTTTCACTTATGACAGAGTGGTTGCTCAGGATGTTGTACACTCTTCTAAAACAATTTCAGCTTCTTTATTGACTTTTTTTCCATTTTTTGCCAGGTTTTTCATAGTTGTTTTAACAACAGCAGGACAGAGCCTTTCAGACTACGAGGGAATTTGCAATCTGATCACGTACTGTATGTCTTTGAAAAGAAGAAAACACAAAGACAAAGACAGAATGTGATAGAATGTTATTTAATGCATTGGCATGAAATGTAAATACATACTGCATACAGATACTAAACTTTCCTAGTTCTGATATGAAATAATTACCCTGGGGACCTCTGTGTAAAGTAAGTCCTATATAACCATTCAAATATGGATAATGTGATTCAGGTGACCTCTTCTTAATACTAAAGGTCATCCACCAAGTGTAAATGCGAATGTGGCGAATGTGTACTTAGTAACAGATTTATTTTACCTTAGAAAATGAAGAGAACTTAAAAAAAAAAAGTTAATATGAATAACTATTATTTTAGTGACACACACAAGATACCAAAATATATAGTATCAGTCATACCATTTTGTTTGTGAGCCTGGAGTTTAATTTGGCTGACATTCCATTCACAGACTTGGTGTCCTCCATGAAATAGGGGTCTCTTGAACAGATCTGTGGCCAACCAATTAGTATCATCAGAGGGCTTAGTTGTCACATTTGTATTTCTAAAATATAATATTCCATTCACAAGCTGGCATTGTTCTTACAGCCCCCATTCTCTCATGGCAAGGTAATTCCTTTTACATATGGAGAATGGAAACTAAGACTTTTGCTGTGTGCTCCGAGAACTACGTTTTGCATGCAATCTCTAAAATTTGTAAAGAAAATTTGTAAAATTTTGCTTCTGGCTTTTTCCTGAAATCCTCAAAACAACCCCCCAAATGACCACTTTTTTTTTTTTTTTGGTAGTGGTGGGAGGTGTATTATATGCAGTTCAACTAGTTTTCTGGGAATTTGGGATCTTCAGCTTGATTTTTTCTTTGAAACTTCTGGCATATAGAGAATCACTTCACCTTTCTGTGTCTTGGTGTCTCCACTGGTAAAAAGAAGCTAATAACATTTAATTGTATCTAGAGAGCATCCGTATCAGTATATACTTATTTTTTCCAAAGAGCTTTGAAGGTGTAAAATGGGATATTCTGTGAGTGCTGAAGAGCTATTATAGAAACTGAAGAATTGAGACTTTTTTTTATGATTCAGCAGGATTTAAACTGTGGCCTCCTGGTATTGAAATGGAGGTTTATCATTGACTTTGGTGCTAAGCAGATGTGGGTAGAATCAAAGTCCCATGCAATAGCCACCTGTACCATTTATGGCTAGCAGTCTGTTAATCTGGAAGTGAAATGAATTTGCTGACAATCCTCTCCAAGGCTTATCCTCTCTCCCAAAATGGTGTGCTAGAAAATACTTTCATCCTTATCAGTAGCTCATTAAATGCCTTCTTCTTCCATTTGTGATATTTGCTGTCTCCATGGCAAGTGGTAGGGGATCTCCTATCTGCGACTGAGCCAAGCAAGGTTTACTTCTAATCTTTCTGTAGGGTGGCAGTCCACATCTCCCAAATTCTGCGCTTCCATGAAATCCTGTTGCCAGCTGATTTGCTTTTCACTGTGGCAGCATTGTTTCTAGTCACTTAAGTAATTCCTAGAGTGGCAGTGGCAGCTCTGTACATTATGTTTCAACTCAAGAATGGATCTCGAACTACTGGCCTTACTGTAGTCCTCTGAATACTAATGTTACTCAAGATAGGCAACTTTTTTTTTTTTTTCGTTCTTTCTCCAGTGAAATCTGCTGGAGCTGCCACATCTTTTCCACTTCTAGACACTTAAACATCTCTATTCATCTATCTTCTCCAACTGCCCAAATTCTCTTTTATTGGAAATACACAGACTGAAGATATTGGAAAAGACAAAAAAAGTGTTCAGAGGATGACTGTGAATGCTTCTGTAATTCTAATTAATTTTTAGGGCTTATTCAAATTCAACTCAATCTTTGTATTATGTTGCAGTGGCCCTGAGATGACAGAAGGCCATAGCAATGGTATGAACTTGAAGTTTTGATTATAAAGGAAGACAAGAAGCCAGCAAAATTTACAGTTACTTTAAACGGGCTATTTCTGTGATTTGAATCAGATCTAGAATCAAAAATCAGTGGGAATGGAAAACTGTTACAAGATTGTTGGAGATGGAAGCAAAAGAAGGAAGGAAGAGAAATAAACTTCAAGGAATTTTGAGGCTTTGCTTCAATTCTGTTCCATCAGGGTCAGCAAAGAGATAGGCCAGAAGTAAAATTATAGTACAGAAGGATCAAGGAAAAAAAAAGAAAAAGAAATCAATGGTAGGGAAAATGTGAGTCTGAAGAGTGGAAATGGCTCTGTGTTTTACAAGGGGGAGAAAAACATGCTAAACTGGCTTGGAATGATAACTGAGACCATGCTTTGGAGAAAGGTTTGCCTTTCTGGAGGGAAAAAAAGACTAGGAAAGCATTTGGCTAGTTTACCTGCTTGTGAGAAACTCACTTACCTCGAACCCTGCAATTGGCAAGGGTAAAAAAAAAAACAAAAAACCAACACCAAAAGCCAGTGTGAACTTCAATTTATATCTGAATTAATAACACATGAGAGGGAACAGAACATGGAAGATGGAGTCCCAGTGGGCACATAAAAAAAAAAAGAAAAAAAAGAAGGGCAAATGTATCAATTTGTTTTCCTAGGTGCAGGAAAAAAAGCAGGGGGCATGTAAGTTTGAAGGCTGAAATAATGTCAGAAGCCTAGAAGTCTATGAAAAATAAAATCAAACAAACACAAATGGTAATGCATAAGGGGCGTATTACTGCCTGATGGCACATACATTCGACTCCGACAGGAAGCATGTGCACAGCCTAAAAGGAAAGTATGTGAGCTTCGGATTTCATGGAAAGTGACAGTACCATATGTAGTGGTTAATGAGTTTGTAGTTTGCTAACTAAGCCTAAAAAAGCTTATACAGCTGCTTAGTGAGATCAGCTAGAAAAAGCTCTTTCTAATTCTCTCGGTGGGTAGCTGGTTCAAAGAAGGAAGCACTTAAACTCTCTAAAGCTGTTATTATTTTTATTTCTTGTAATAGCATCTAGAAACTTAAGGCTTTGGCCCATTGTGCTGTGTTGTACCTGAACTGGACTGCACTGACTGCTCCAAGGAGTGTGTTTTCTGAGAGTTTCTTTCTCAGTAACATACAGTTATGTATGTTTCTCAGTAACATACTGATGGGCTGGATATTGGCTGTGGCTCCACTGCAGACACTGGTAGGCAAAAAATAATGCATACATTTGTTGCCTTCAGTGGAGTTCAGACATTCACACCAGCTAGTTATGTTGCTGTATGAGTTCAGCAGAGCTACTTGTGTCTTCAGCAGTCATGTTAGCGTTGAGTCAGAAAGGACAGGGATGTTTGGCTTTGACAGAGTTGTGAAGGTTCAGTATTTTGGAAATCAGCTCTCTTTGTCAGTAGAATCTTGGTCTTTGCTTTTCACATTAGTGAGATTGTAACAACCCCCCTGTAAATATTTATTACAAAAAATCAAGTTGTCTGCAAATGGAAATGTGATCAGAAGAGCTTTCTGCAGAATATGACATCAAATTGCTGAAACAGCTGCAAGAAAGAGCAGAGAGATGTGTGATGTATTTGGATTGCAGGGAATTAACAAACAAGATTTTGATTATCATAGGCAGGTGCAAGAGATGTGCTTTTCCACAGTTACTCTTCAACATATATATTGACCACATGGTGCATGAAAGTGGATCAAGTAAACTGCAGCAGCAGCGTAAAAAACACATAATGACTGTACAGAAAGAACAATCCAAGCAGGGAAGAATAGATTAAGGCAGTCTGATTTGCAAGTAATTTGTTCCTTTGTGAAAATGCTGAAGATCTTAAAAGCCTTGGTAAATGCCTTTAAGGGAATATGACAGAGAAAGGACCAAAAAAATCAATAGTCTTGATTCTTTTTCTCCTAGTTTGCATTAGTGTAACCTACTGGCTGAGTCTGTGTAATTTGGATGTCATCTAAATTTGCAGTTCAGACAGACTACTAAATGTAGCTCAACAAGACAGAGCCTTGTCTGTCTGATTGTGACTAATGTAGAGAAAATGAGGTGTCTGATAGGGAGCTCAAAACTGCCATTCCTCATGTAAACTGGAGGTTTCAATTTTTCATTCCTTTTCAGTTAGAAATTACATCAGGAAACAAAGCACACATGGAAAATGCACAGGAAATCTGGCTTTTGCATTGACCATTTTTTGCAAATGCTGCAGCCTTCTTTGATGTCACAAAAGATTAACCAATTAGTGAAATAAAGAGAAAAATGATTTTTTGGGGTGTCATTAATCAAGATTATTTCCTTTACCCTGGGGGGAGGAAATACCATAGGCAACAAGCTGTAATAATGCTCAATGAGCTCTAATTTATTTGAACTCCTTTCTAGGCAGAAGCTATGGAACTTCTTTCTGAGCACATTTGCAGGACTGCTCTCTAAGCTGCTTAGGCCTGGCCAAAGAAATTGTGCAGGAAATTAGTTTCTGCCACTTTAATGGCTGGGGTGGGAGATGAGAAAGCACGTCTTTAAGGCAGTGATGAAGAAATGGGTTGACATAATGACAGCCTCTTACACATCTCTTTTTATTGAATACAGGAAGACATAAGATCCTTTTAATTGCTCATTTTCTACCTGCCATAGAGGACAACAGGAGGAACAAAAGAAAAAGCAACAACGCTTGTCAAGTGATCCTAAAGATCTAATTCTCACAGAAGCTTGTCCAAAGGGACTTTGTAGTTCACTGACATGTTATACTACAGACCCATCTTGTCTGCTGAATGCCATGAAGAAGATGAGGACATGCTAATTCCTCAGACTGCTGTCTCATGATGAATGGAGGCTCTGATCTGAAAACACTTATGGATACGCTGAACTTACACAGGCAGGCCTGCCAAAGTCTATAGTTAAGTAAAAACAAAATGGTAGGGTGATCATTTGAACAGTCTCTGACATTAATTTAGAAAAGTAACTGACTGACTGAATACTGGATACTGTTTTAAATCTGCTGAAACATTGGCTGAATAGCTAAAAGAACAGTTTATTCTGTATATAATTAAAATGGCCACAAGAAAGGCAATTGGGAAAGCTTAATGTAATGGAAAATCTGGTGTCATGTCTCAGAGCAAACTGAAGTGTTGCATTAACCACAGCATTGCTATGCTTGGAGACTGCTCCAAAACCAAACTGTGCAAAGACTTTCCTTGGATTTAGTAAGCACTGCAGGAGGCACAAATAAAGCATCTGAGTATCCAGTGTACATGGATGAACTAGGAGCAAGAAAAAGAATTCACACTAGTTTGAGATTGGCCAAGGGGAAGAGGAGATTTCCTGGCTTTTGGAAGCATCCGGTTATTCATTAACATGTGTATGTTTTATGTGCTTTTCCCTTGGAATCCATTACTTGGACAAGTTTTGGAGATTTTTCCTCCTCCTTTTCCTTCCTTCCCTTTTTGTTACTTCCCAAGATGATGCATGATTTCCTTCCATACTTCTCTACCTTTTTTTTTTTTAAAAAAAAATTCTGGCAAAAAATACTTTTGTTGAAATTGCTTGTTTTAATGTTCGATTGTTTTTAATGTCAATTCATTCCTTATTGGAAAGTGGTGGCTGTAGAAGGCACCCTGTTTTAAGAGTATTTTGGGAAAATTTTACAAATTTGTAAAGTTACTCTAGTATGACGCTTTTTTAAATAACTTTTTGCTTTAAAATATAAACCAAGCATAGTATTTTAAAATAGTTTGTCAGAATATTGCAAAAATTTTAAGAATTCTCAAAGAAAGAATGCTCTGATCATGGTGGTGAGACAAGATACATAAAAAGAGTTAGTATCTTTTGTTAAACCAACTGACATAGCTGAAGAGAACAGCCACTATGCCTAGCTGGTGTGAAGTGGGTATAGCAACCCTGAACTCCAGTTTAAGAAATATTGGCTAGGAAGAAAAAGGAAGTTACAAGATGATCCAAAGACTATATCCTTGGAAATACATTTGTATATTTTTTATTTGAATTTTCAACTTTTTGCTCTGCTTTATGATTCTATTTGTCTAAAACTTCTACCCAGGGTGGGAAAATTCTCCTGCCCCCATCCTCTCCCACTGTATCCACATGCCCATATAGCTATTTCAGCCTATTTTGGACAAATGAGGTGATGGATGTCACCTCAACCTTAGCCAGAACACGGTACTGCCTTCCAGTTGGTCTTCAAACAAAGAATCACGTACTGTGGGCTTGTTCCTTTAGGTTCAAGTGACTGAGGGTAGAAACAGATATTTCAGAAGGCAGGGAGATGCTGAGGGTGACATCTCTGACTTGGTTTCCCCACCCTTTTCTTCTTGGTCCCTGCAGACAGGACTTTCCCCTGATATTTCTGCTCTCGTTCCAATCAGCGCCATTGGGCGCAGCTGAAGACTGGAGCCGAGGCTTTGCTCACTTCTTATTCCAACAGCATCTTTCTGCCCTACTGCTCCCTAAAGGCAAGTGATGAAATGCCCCCACATCTGCAGCCTGTGCAGTGACAAGCTGTGGCCTGGAACCCACAAGGGGAGAAAGGGAAAAGGGCTCTCATTTCTCTGTAATATTATTTAGTATTAAAGCCACAAAGATTCTTGCAGCTGACTTGAAACAAAAGAGCTATTAAAATGTCAGTCATTTCAAGTCTTTTTGCCTTCCAGAAATGCATGCCATGATTAGCTCTTGTTTCCAAAAGTTTCTTTCCAATGGGGAGTGCAAAAAATTATATTAAGCATTTCAGATTCTTATCTAAAGACAGGTAGGAGTGTGACTGAGAAGAAAACACCTCCAAAATATTATAATATCCATCTTCACATGCCTCTGTTTGCAAAGACTCAAATGGTGGCACACGTGGCACTGTCCTGTGCTCTGATTTCAAGATCACAATTGCTTCCTCTCCACATTGTATGAAAGCTAAGCGAAATTCAGAGGCTGAAAAGTTACTCTCTTGCTGTAGCTACTCTGAGCACGCAGAACTGGCAGTGTCACAACTCTTTTAAAGCCTCATCCAAAAGCACTTCAAAGGCAAGCAAAAAAGTCTCATTGAACTCATTGCCTTTTGCACTGGACCTTGGGGATATACCGTGCATGAGTTCTTATACAGTATATATAAAACTCCACTAATGTATATAGGTCTTTTTTCTTTTGTCTCTCTCTCTGTGTATGTATCTGAATGCAGCAATGATTTCATTTGAGGTTTGGCTGTGTTCGGCATCTGAGTATCAAATACAAAGAAGGAGGAAGTGGGAGATAGAAAAGGTAAACCAGAGATGAAGCTTAGCTGCAGTCCTGCTTCTGATGCAGTCAGTGGGAGGTTTATTTTGTGTGTAGGCCTTCATTTAGTATAAAAGCCACCCACTTCTGTCAGCCTCCTGTGGTTTTTCAGGGCTTCTTCATTTTCTCATACATAATAAAACAGGCTTATCCTTTAGGGAGAAAAAAATGATTAAAAAAATGACCTCATCCATGAAGAAGACTATGGCTGTCTAATTCAGGGGGGAAGCTCAGAAATCCAAGCTAGCTCTGTGACAAGTAAGGAACAGTTGGTAAAAACCCGTCTGTCCTCAGCATCGAGCCCTTGAGTATAGCAAAGACAAATGACAAATACCTGTGCCCAAAGTTAAATTCCTGGAACTCAATTTCCTTACTGGAGAGGGCAGGTGAAAAAGTAGACTTAGATTCTGCTTATTCCAAAATATTGGTATTTATTTCTTTTTTCTTCTTGAGTAAGACTATTGCTTAGCTCATGACCAGCCTAAAGCTAGAAAGCATTGAGTCATTTCCACCTTTGGGTGGGTTCATTTTCACATAGTAGCTGGTAGTTGTCCCTCTCCCTTTCGGAGAAGAGTTTGTCTGAGAATGATATTCTCTTGGCGAGTCCCAGCCAAAGGCAGCCTGGCAGCATCTGAACTGGGACTTGTTAGCAAAAAGTCTTATTTTTTGCACTATTGCAAGACACTGGCAAGCCTCCTCACTGCCTATTGACTCATCGTGCCTATGCAAAACAATATGCAAGCACAAGACTTGCATGCTGGAGAAAGATGGTATTTTCTGGGCATGCTGCTTGTAACTTCTGTTCCTTTTTAAAATCTGTTAGCTGTCTTCCTCCCCCCCCCCCCCCCCCCCATCATGATTTTAATGTTGGATTCTTTTGGGGTTGGGAGTGTTGTCAGCCTTAATATAGTGCTTTGCACTTTGTGTCTTCTCCTATCTTATTCAGCACAGGGTTTCTTACTTTTTCTCCCTCCTTTGTGCTTTATCTCTGAGTTCTGTTCCCTCATTCTTCTTATCTCCAATTTATTATCTCTACTCTTCTGTACATTTTCCTGGTATTTTGATTTTCCTGTATTTTACCTACTTTTATTTTTCAGTTTTAGCTTTTTTCCCTCTGCTCCTGTTTTTTTTCACAGTCCCTTCTCTTTCCCTCCTCTTTCAAAGCTCCATTTCATTGATAACTGTACTGAGAGGAGTAAAAGGAGTTGACATCAAACTCCACCGAGTTTACTAAAAACTTGTTTCCCTCTAATAGTTATGCTTATTATGCATCTGTAAACTATTTGTAGTGGAGGCTGGGACTGTTCTGCTTGCTTTATCTTTGTCCGATGAATTTGAACTGTCTTTATTCGTTTCTCTGTGCACAGATTAACTTGTTGTGTCATTGTTCTGCTGTCCTGTGTGTCCTTTATTTCATTGGCATATTTATAACTTCTGAGCTAAAATTACTTAACAATAAACAGTTGAATGTGTATGAAACAATAGTATTTAATCTCTCTTTTGGGGGACGGGGAGGTGAGGGAAGAAAACAGGACTCCTTGATGTTTCAGAGTAGTCTATCTGAAGAATATATTTTCCTCAGCTTTCTGTATGGGCTTGTCTTCACTACAATGCCATTTAGAAAGGCCTTGTAATGAATCCTGGAGTATGAATGTGCTGTAAGGGCTTGACTGGCTCTGCCGCTCTGGCTTTCCTCTGTATGGCACTGGTTGGTTTTAGAATATACAGGTTTCTGAACTAGCTGCTACCTGGGAAAGATGCATCTCTGAGAAAGGACCTTGCCGTATACCACTTCTAGCAGCAGCACGTTGCTTTGTAATGTTCTTGCACTAAAGCAGTGATTATTCTGCCTTCTCTGGAGTTTAAAAACAAAAACTTCAATTATAAAATGCTGCCAGTCTTGGCCAAATTCTGGAAGCAAGATGCAGCTTGGTGACTTTTTCAAAATTTATTTTAAGAGTTTTAATTCTGCTTGCTGGCTATGCAGCTCCCAAGGACATTCTGCTTGAGAACAAAGCCCTGGGCTGGGTCCTAGGAAGTATACTACAACATACTATTACTTTGTTCAAACAAAACCTTGCTCCCCATTTTGCTCATTCCTTAATGTGAGTCACCTGTAACCAGCTCCCCTCTTGCAGTCAATGATCAGGGGATGTTTGGGCTTTTCCTAAACTTCAGCTCCTCCAGCCTCCTCAATGACAACAACAACCCTAAATAAGCTATTTTTCTCCATTTCTCTGTCTCCTTCAACCCCCCTTCTATGGATGACAGTTTCCCCAGGGCATCCCCACCCACAGGAGAGGCAATGCGTGGAACCCCATGCTGTCCTGCAGGGTATTCTTAGAAAACCTCCTGGGTGCATCCCCTCATCCCTGCCACTCATCTTTTACCACCAGGTATTTGCCAGATAAAAAATGGCTTCAATACCAAAGCCTTAGTTTCATATTAATTTTGACTTAGAATTTTCATCTTCTGAAAACTGATCAGCAAAACAATGCCTTTGTTTAGAAGCTACTTAAAAATGTAGCCACACATTCAGCTCTTTCCTTTTAAGTTCTACTCCTTTGACAGGCTACTTTAGGAAGGTCTGACTGTACATGATAAGGCCATAAATCTGATGCACAGATGGTCCAATCGTCTTTGTAATTATTGTATTGTGCCATTAGATACACAAGGGTTTCATTTGTTTAAGATATATTTTTTCTTGTAATTGGAATCTGTCATGGCAGGTTGGGTTGTCTGTTTGCTGGTGGACAAAATGTTCATGTAACAGGTTTACTGGGATAGGTTTAACTCAATGAGAGGATATTTTTTCCCTGTCTTCCAATAAAGAATAAGTCATGTGTAATATATGATACTGTTGGCTGACCTAGTGTTGTCATAAAGATAATGCATCCGTTGAGGGAAGCATTCTGCATGAGGTTAGTGATTTGGTTTTAGAACGAGTTTCCTATTAACATTAAATAGAGAAATAGTAATTATTTGTAAACTGCTCATTTAAACCCACAATGAAACATCCCCGCTTGCTCGGGGTAGAAAATAGTATGGCTTCAACAAAAAGATGATAAAGAAAATACCGCTTAATCATTTGGCTAAACAAAAACCCATATCTGTTTTTGTCAATTCCTGAGATTTAATTAAAACTCAGAGGTTGATTCCAAACCAAACCAAACCAACGCCTAATTATCACAAGTGTTAATTACAAGCCTTGCTTTAACTGAATGACTAATAGAACAGAATGGCAAATGCCTTCCCAACAGCAAACAGATTTACTGACAAATGAAGCAGGATGCAAATTGAGGGCATCTTCTAGCCTTTGAAATCCTGTTTTACCTCTGCTGTGAATAATAAGTGGGAATTGTTTTAGCCCATGTTGGGGATTGTTTATCATGAAATTCTGCTTTGTATTTGAGGCAATGAAAATAGAAAATGAAAATAAGGTAAACACCTTTATACCTTTTCTTTCCAGTAGCATATTTTAAATATAAGAATACTGAATAAAAGCAGGAAGTCAGTCTGCTGGGTGTATACTTCCAGATAGCTACTGAAACCAAGCTGAAGGTAAAATACGGATTTCAAATGTGAGTACTCCTGGGAGACAAACATTTATGAAGAGCTTATAACTGGAATTGGTTTTGGACAGCTGTTAATGCCAAAACAGTGCCTGTCATCAGAAACGGTATTCTCTTCCCACTCAGGAAAACTAACTGAATTGCAACCGTAGTAATGACAAGCGTTATAGCTTTTCACTTTTGAACTATAGAGATGAGGGTTTTTGTTTCCATTCTTCTTCTTGTCTGTATAGAAAGCTAACCTACTATTTTGCTTCATTCCAGGGATTTGATGTGAAACATGGCATAAAATTTCAGGTCATCCAGGAAATGTTACACTAATTTAGGGACAAGGGAATCCAAATATAGAAATAGGATAGCTGAGACATTAGTTGCAAAGGTGTGAGGGAATAAGTATGCTTAGAGATGGAAGAGGATTTGTATGGTTACAGATTTCACACACGCTGTCCCCAGTCTTGCAAATATTGCCAATCTACTTAATCTTGTGTTTTTGGCATATTTTGTGAAGGTAATAAAACAGTGAACAACCAGAAAGACAATTGCAAACAAAGCATTTTTTGTAAGGTTGGAGATTGGATCCAAAGATCCTTTCCACTTCTTTAATTTGATTATCTATGCATCTCTGTATCTGTTTGTCTTTTCATCCCTTTATTCTTGTTTCCTGTCCCAGATCAGAATTTATTGCATGTTCTAAGTTCTGTAAGTTTGTTACAATTATTTTCATTTATAATTACTCCCTACATATTTACATAGTTATTTCTGTAGTGTAGAATAAGGAGGAATTCTTGTATTTCCCTTTAGAAAAATATATTTCTGGGTGAGGCTGAAGAATTTAAACATAATAGCTGCAGTATAGTGATACTTTACATTCATATTGCTACCTGAATTGGAGCACCTCAGAGCGTTTTGCAAATATTAGTAAGTTTAACCTTAAGCTTCCCAGGGAGGTGGGATTGTTATCACCATTCTACAGACACAGTGAAATGGTGGGCTGAATTACCCTAAGTCTACACAGCAAATCAACAAATAAATGTCTATAAATGAAATCTGTTGACTCAAAGTCCAGTTACTCCTGATACAGGCTTTTAGAGCACCCTATTCTGTGCTGTAAAATTGGTTCCATTCTTTCCTGCAGTGGACTTGATGGCACAGGTCAAAACGATGGTTTTACTGAAATTCAGCTGCCTGACTACTGTCCACCAAAGTCTGGGGGGCTTGTTTTAAAGGAAAGAAAAACAACACTAGTGGTTTAATTTGCTTTTGTTGATTACTAGTAATGATACCAGAGCCCTCTGACCTTAAGCTTACAACATTAAGCTTAGGAACCACTTGCGATTTGGTCAGGTTTGGATCTATGTTTGGTTCCTTGCACTACTTATTGCTCCTTTGCTAGACTGTGAGAAGTAAATCTTTGATTCCTTTCTGGGTGTTTTTCACCAAAGGCCTGGTGCTGCGTATTGTGGATCTAGCTGGGAGTTGGNCTGACCACCTTCACAGTAACGAAATTGTTCCTAATGTCCAGTCTGATCCTCCCCTGGTGCAGCTTTGTGCCCTTCCCGTGTGTCCTGCCTCCAGCTCCCAGTGAGCAGAGACCGGCACCTCCATCTCCGCTTCCCCTCCTCAGGACGTTGCAGGCAGCGGTGAGGTCACCTCTCAGCCTCCTCTTCTCCAGACTGGACAACCCAAGCGTCCTCAGCCTCTCCTCACAGGACATGCCCTCCAGCCCTTTTACCAGCTTTGTTGCCCTCCTCTGGATGCATTCAAGTATCTTAACATCCTATAACTGGTGGAGCCCAAAACTGTGCACGGTATTCAAGGTGAGGCTGCACCAATGCGGGAGACTTACCTTTTTTTGACTGACTTGATATGCTGTGTTTAATGCACTCCATGTCCCTTTCATGACAACTGTTGCAAAGAATAGCCTGCTTTTTCTCTCCTCTCTCCTCTTTTTCCCTTCTTTATCTTGTGGTATTAAGTTCCAGATATTCTATGCTAAACGTGTTAATTTCAAGTCTTAATCTGAGTGGCACCATTGGGAATTGCAGAATGTGCTCCTCAATGGGAGCAGGATTGGTACATCAGCCCTGTGGTGTGTTAAAGCACTACATCAGCTACTTATCAGCAGCATTTTTGTACTGTTTGTATTCAGATGAGATTAAGTCCCAGTATGATTTTATTCTGGCCTCCTCTAAATTAGATTAGTGCAAATCAATTGAATCTTTCTTCCAAAGAGGTAATTTGTTGCAGATATCTTGCAGGATCTACTATTGAAACGGGATCAGTTGATACAGCATTCAACAAGATTGATCAACTGTACTGCAGTTAAGTTAGTGGTTTGGTATTCATTAAAAATGTACTGCTTCTGTGGCTGATGAAATTCCTTTTTGAGTAAGACACTGCATCTGACAGGAGTAGTCCAAAGGAACCCTTATTGCTTACTGGTGTCAGATATTCATTTTGGAAAAGAGCTGAGTTAGAAATCATGCAAGCATCTGTTACATAGTTAGATTAGATAATGTAAATGTTTAGAAAATGCAAATGAAGCTCACGATAATTAGTAATGATGCTTTTCTACTGTTATTAATAAGGTAGGGCTTCTGGCAATTACGTTTACATTTCATATGAAGGTTCAAAGCACTGGAACAATTTCCAGTGTAAAAGAGCAGAATTCAGGGTGAACTTACTTACAGGGTGATTTGTATCATGGACTTGTTACAGAACTGGAAACTACTTGTCTTCATTTCTCATCACTGTACCATTGCCTTTTCTTGATATATCTGATTCTGGGAAGACCAAGAACCATAAATGATTGTGAATGATTGTGTCAGACTTTGTGTACAAAGGCTGTTGTAATAACATTTTGAGATAAAAAGACAGCCCTCTGTGTGTTACTTTTAGGATATGCAAACATATAAAGCAACCTTGATATGGCATACTTCTTAATTTAAATGTATGTTTGCAAAAGCAAGCCCTTTCTGAAGTGTCTGGGACCCACTCAGGGTTGACATCTAAGTCTGTGCTGTTGGCATAAACCAGTCCAAAATCCTGGCAGAGACACAGAAAGGGAAGAACACTGAATGTTAACAAAGGCTTCATTAATATTGATGTGTAATTCACATGGCAGTGAAAAGCTTCATTATTAGCCACTGTTGTTATGGTTCTGGCATTAATATTCAATGAGGTTGTGTGGGTATTGAAATTCCCTGACTTCTGGGTACCCCAGTGGTCCAGTAATAATCACAAAAACTATGCTAGAGTCAGTGGGAGCCTGGTGCTATCCACGTGGTAATCAAGCTCTGCTTTGTTTTATGAAGGTTTCTGAGCTCATACTGATGTCTTGTGGAATGGGGGGCACCTGTACTTCATTCTGCCTTCAGGAAGGTCCTGCATCTACGGATGAAGGTAGCATCCCTCCTCTATAGCTACTTGCTGAATCTCTGCTGGAGAGAACTTTCACTGGAGATACTTTTATACCTGGTTATCTGGGAAAAAAAAAAAAAAAAAGACACCTTCTTTTGTTCTAGGAAGCCATTTATGTGCTACCAAATCGAATAGCAGTCCTCGTTTCAACTTCAATTATAAGTTAATTCTTTTGGAAGATGTACACTCGTGGAAGAACCCATTCACTCTTAGCTTTTCTTGAATCAAATCTTTGCTCATCTGAGTTGGCTATCTGAATGTGTGAACAGGGAATCATTTTACCATTTGTATATATAAATGAGATTGTGATGCAGTATTTGTGCACATGTGCAGGCTATGATCCATTGAAAGAAATGGAATATAACTAACTATACCCGTGAAAGTAATTGCAGTGACATCAATGGGGCTAACTGCAATGCATAAAGACAAGTATATACATGAAGTCCTTGCAGGCTGAAGACTTCAGTGTGTAACTTAAAGGCTCCTTTTTGAAGACTTAACTGAGGCTGTATTCTGACTGTATCAATACAGTGTTTTTTCCCTGAATTCTCTCCATCTTTCTAAGACAGAATTTCATTTAAAAAACAAATAAACAACTCTATGCATCTTGAAAAGCCCATTGTCTAGGAACAAAACATAAATTGTGTGGGAATCTTATTTATTTATGTTACAAAATGCAAACCTAAGGCCTTTCAAACAAATCACCAGGTGCAGAGGCCTGACGGAATGCTACAAATAGGTAGATGCATTTAGTTTTCCCTAAATATCATTGATAGCTACTGAAATTAAACACATCCTTGTTTCAGCAGTTTATAGAGACAAGGATTTCTTTACTCCTCCTTGTGGCACGTGCCAATGTAAAAGCAGACAGGGTTCTCCCCTTCTGAAGAACCCCCATTCTTACTTTTGAATGGCAAACTTAGTACATTAGAGTGAATCCCAAAACACAAACCAAAGCTCTACTGAAACCCCAGTCTCAGAGATTGGTTGTGACTGTACTGTAACATGCCTGTTGTCTCCCACGCCTGCTCCATGGCAATAGTGGATTTAGTTTTCCCTTTTCATCTTGCTCAAAGACTTCTGCCAGTGTTTCCCTGCTAGGCCTGTTTTTGTAGGACAACTCCGAATGGCTCCCTTACTTTTTTCTCTGGAATAGTCTAGGGACTCTACAGTTTTAGGTCCACATCTCTAGTACCACTTCTACCTACTCCCAAACATGAGCAGGTGCAACACTAGCAAAAAGCCCCAGTGGTACACAGACTAAGCAGAATGAGAAATATCAGTCTTTTGGGGTGATGTATTATCAAGCTGGTGCTTCAGTGAACTGCTCCATAGTGCCACGTACACAAGTTGTGGCGAGACATCTGAACCAGAGCAGTGTTCAGAGATGAGTTAGCAGCTGGGAATGGGAAAAGAGTTGGGACGCATTGTCACATGTATTTGAAAAAGTTTTCTTTAGTGCTTCCATGCTATTCATAATTCATGTTGAATAATAGTTATTTGTACTGTGCCACCAGCTGCTAGTTGTTTTATAGTAGTGTCATTAGCTCACTACAAGAAAATGACAATGAATACCAAGTACAGCTGGAGTGTCAGTGCAGTAACATAATGCATGGAAAGAGACTGAGATCAAGTGAATATGTAGAAGCACTTACTCCAGGATAACTATAACAATTAATAGCATTCTGGAGAGCCTTATTCTACCCTTGAGTAGCAAACTGCTTAAGCATTATTGCATGTCCTGAACATTTACGAAGATAGTCTGCGTTTCTTCTCACCTTCAAAGCCCTCTGTAGGCATTCAGTATTTACTTTTGCACCTCAGTCATCATTAACACTTGTTCAATAACAGCTTTATTTCTAATTTTTGGCCTAGCTCATACTGGCTGATGGAACTTCCCATGTGGCCTTCACCACATTGAAGGCTTGCTTTTTGGTCTGTGGAGATAATTGATGTCATCTTCTCCAAACCATCTGAAAATGAAAAACAGGCAGATAATCCATCCACACTGATTATTAGCATGTCTGTGTCCTACCTTATTCTCTTTTGTCCACAGCTGGTCCTCCACTGTGCTTTAGTGTGTAAGTCTAAGCTTTAACAAGATATTTTCAAAGTTATACCAAAACAGGACTCACAATGTCTACCTGCTTTTAGCCTCTCAGTACTTACTACACTTCTCAGTTTCCCATATGTATTGTATATCCCCATCTCCAAGGGTATATATAAAGCTATCGCTACTGGTCTGCAGTGATACTACCCTTAGTTTTTTGTAGAGCACTTTAATATGCATGAGTGGTGGGTTTTCTTAAAGAAAACAAAAAGTAGTGCTTTGCTATAAAGAATGCTATGTGAGACCATATACTAATGTCTGGGTAGTGGTGGTCCCTAGTACTTTGCTCTGAAATGAATGCTACCCAGCCTGGTAGTTTGTGCAAAATCTAGCTGATGATAAGTCTATTTATCCTTTTGCATTCCCAGCTGAGATTCTCAATGCACTCTTTTAATCAGAATTTAAAGTGAGCAACATGCAATCAGGGAGGGTTTTTAGAGAACAGTGAGATGCTTGTCATTTTACTTGTGCACTTAACATGAATTCATTTTTTTCAGCAAATAACAATGGCACTCGCAAGTGTAAGGAGAGGAACCTAACAGGAAACACTTAGCTGGGCTGTCTAATGGTGAGCAGGACATTTTGCTAGGGCAAATTTGCAGTATTTCTCTGTAGCTGCAGATTGACTCCAACTTGGTGTAGTCACTGGCACTCTGGGGCTGACGAGAGCTCAGTGCTATCCCTGAGTTCTTTTGTAATTACGTGATTAAAAGTGTTTTACAGAGTAATGGCTGCTACTGTTTCCATCTCATTTTAGGGGTCTGATTTTTAAGCCCTTTTGGTATTCAATGCCAGTAAATCAGCGTGTGTTAATGCTCTGTATCTGAACTGTGAAAGGAATGTGATCTCTGGGATGGAAATAAAGGGTTTCAGTACTGTCGTGACAAAGTAACCAACCTTCAGAGGTAACCAGACTTCAGAGCTGCATACCTAAATCTTCAGGTTCATAGCTGGAAAATGTGCTTCTGAGGTTAGAGAGAAAAGGGAAAGGGGAACCCGGACAGTTTGCAGGAAAGAGATACCAATGATTTAACTGTAGTCTACTCCCATGCTGCAAGGGCTCCCACTCCTCTGTGCTGGTTGAGGGTCAGTGTGCAGCCTGTCAGCCTTCGTGGTCACTCTAGGTTTGTTTCATGACAGATGGATTCACGTTACCCAGAAACCTACACGGTGGTCTAGGTGGACATCCTTGTTGTTGATGCGGGAGCTGCGTGACACTTGTTGGATAGCCTCGGCTTTGCCACCAGTGTGGTCTGCTTGTCCTTGCTGCCCTGAAAGACCCCTCTCCTGGGAGATGCATAATGTATATTGGAGATAAAAGCAACAAAACAAGAACAAAAGCAAATTTGAGGGATACAACACAGTGCATATCATCGAGTCTGTCTTGAAAAATGGCAGGCAGCTCCAAGACTTTTAAAGATACAGCTCACAGTAAGGAAAATCACAGTAATTTCATGCGCCACGTGAACTGGGGTCTAGATTTGTGAAAGCAATTGTTCTGTTGTGATTTCTTCAAAACTTCTTCAAAATATTTCAAGAATACCGTATAATTTTAGTGTAGGCAGCTCATTTTCCCTATTGACCAAACTGTAGATGTATAGAACAGCATATTACTAGGAATCATACTTAAGCCTATCAATATTTCCCAGTGAACCTGGATATTAATTCAAATTAGACCTCCTACTAGTTTAATTCTGTAACCTGAGTAAAATACACTCTCAATACCTCATGTCTTATGAAAGATACATACCAAAGATTCTGTTAAGCTAATCACTATTATTTTTCACTTGACACACTGCATTTATATTTTTGATAAGACTTTGTATCACCTATCTTCACAGCTTTGAGAAATACATAAATCAGATACAAAATTTCTCAGCAATGTATGTTTTTCACATAACATTTTAAACTTCAAAAATATTTCATTCTTCTGGTTAACTTTTTGTGTCTTTTTGAATCCTGGTATATGAGTGAAGTTCTGGTAAGAAGAATAAAAATAGTTTGCTTAGAATTAATAATTCTCCTTTAGATGCCTGGACACTGAAATTATTTGGACAATCCTATTTCTCTCCTGAAAAAAAGATGGTAGAACATACAGTTGCCAATTTCTGTGTATACAGGAAAAATAGCCCTTTTCCTGATTGGCCGAGTGACTTAGGATCTTTAAATGTAATTTAAAAACAGTCAAATTTAGTTAGCGTTCAAGAGGTAGTATTTCCCAGATAAGGATTTCTTAAGGATGTAAGAGTGCTCAGGTGGCATTTGCCTAACTTCTTCTGCCTACAGGCATGTACATACTCTGGGATGTCTCACAACAGCTGTTTTTGAGGGACAGGTCTGCTCAATACACTTCTGTGGAAACCTTGGATGCATTGGTGGACCAGGAGAGGAACAGGTAAGGCCTGAAGGGAGATTAAATCAGTCACAAACATACGTACACACACCCCTGCGTAAAACTTCCTACATGATTTTTTTCAACTTTTTTTCCCAGCAAAATCAATCTTTATCATCCTTTGTAAATATTTTAGCTCCCTCAGCCACTTATCTGCTCACTGCCTGTGATGTAGAAGGGCCAAGGAGGACAAAAATGAAAGTGCATTTGAATTGTAGGCAGGAATTAAAAAGCCCATAAAAGCTGTTTAAAAATCCAAAGACAGAGAGGACAGAAAGTGACAAGTTTTTAACAGTAGACAGATTTTATGGCAAAGAAGCAAAGCATTTCTGTGTTTAACTGTGCTTACAATTAATCAACTTTTAATTCTGTTCATTAAGCTTCATTATTTATGAAGCAGCGTATTATAGTCACAAAGGAGTGGATTTGATTAAAATTTGAAGTGGAGCAATTCAGAAATAGTACTACCATCTAACAGAGCTAAGCAAGATTCACACATAGAGTTCTGCCACATTAAATCTGAAGAGAGCTACTCCGTCTTTATCAGATCAGAGCTGGGCTGTAGCTCCTGGACCTTATTTGTGTTATAAATATGTGGTGTGTGTGTGTTTATAAAACTATATAGTACAGTTTCACACAAAGGTACAACATTGATTTATCTATTGTAAAGCAGCTCAGTTGGCATTGTGATAGTGTTATGTTGTGATATGTAAACAATTTTAGTTACCACAACATAGACATGCAACACAGCAATTTGCTCAAGGTTTATTTCCAGCAGGAAATTTCCTGCTTCAAGGAGTAAGTTCTGAAGCGTTCTCTTTTAATTAAAAGCAGTCACCATGTGATTTTTCTAAATGTCTAAATCAGTTTTCACTAGAAAAAAGAAAAACAGAAAATCCAACCCAGACCTGGACTGAGTGTACACATTGACTTTCCTCACCCAAAGATGTGACTAGCTACAAAGATGTAGCTAGCTTTGAGTGCCAGTTCCAACCTGTAATATAGAATTTGCTGTAATGTTGAGGCAAAGCAAAGTATTTTGTTGACTCTTGATCCTATAACAAATGTGAACCCAAGCCCAGCCAATACCTTTTTCCATTCCTGCTGGATGTGTTAAGCTCTTTGGCCAACTTTGATGCTTTCACTCTTAATGCCTCTTGACTTGTTTCAGAGTCCTACAGACTTGGTTATTCTCATTGGCAGTGCCCTCATCCTGAAGATATACTGCAGCTGCTTCCCCTTGCAATGCACACATTTGTTTATTATCCAACGAAAATGTGTGTGGTAAATCTCCAATGCTGGCCATTCAAGATGCTGGGATTTTCTTTTCCAGTGCATGCTTCAGGTTGTGTAGGATGGGGGACTGAAGATGTTTTAGGACCTGTTTTGACTCTGGTTCCCTTTCTGTGGAACTTTATGCCTTTCAAGTGCATGCAGCAAGTAAGAATGCACTTGGATGTATGAAGCCAAACATAGTCTGGCCTCAGGAAATCCATGGCTCTAGTTTCCTCTGGATCCCTTGGGAAAATGAGTCTGTTGTGAAATCTTAATGATGTCCTGCCTTTAGGAATTGCTCCTGCTGCCTTTCTCTCACTTACATAATTACATCTCCTCTGTTGCAATCTGTAGTGAACAATATTCAGGACAGGCCAAAACTTGTTTGCTTTATTGACACAAACAATCACATGGACAGACCTGGGATTATTCATGTAAATGAACTCAGCAGGGTGTAGCCCACTCTCTTACTGTTGTAGCACTTGATTTTGGGGAATATTCATAGTATTTCACAGATATGTGTGTGTCTCACTACTGAGGAGTATTCTCTGAGATCACAGACATATTTCCCCATTTAACTCTTGACTGTGAGTTCAGTGCGCTGTCAAGAAGATGCTGTTTCTTGCTTAAAGATTCTTTTCGAAAACAAAACCTTACTTTATATTATGCCTTCAGGTGGTGATAATGGCCTTTCAAATGGTGCTGAAGAGGCAAGATCAGATCTCTGCTCTTTTGGGTTTGGAATAAAGTCAAACACACATCTCTGCTGGCCTGGGTCAGAGCCATCACGGCAGGGCTATGGAGGCAGCTGCTGGCTGTGGACTGTGAGTATTGAGATGTGTAATGAAGTGGACTGGCTCCAGCAAAAGCTAGGCAGACTGAGTACAGCGCTGCTGAGTGCAGTCAGGCTCCTAACTCAGGGGTGTTGCCATCCATATCGTTTTATTAATTCTTTACTGACAGGGCTATCCTAGATTTGTCAGGACTCTTTCCAGTGAATTTCAGTTAGACTCAAGAGAGTTTGATCAAAACTGGTTCATTTCCAAGAAACGTCAATTCTTCTGGAAGTGTAATAGCAAGTATGTCTTTCAACCAGTTTTACTACTTGCTGTATCCTTTGAAACTAGTTCTGTCACTTCCTTAAAGCCCAGTTTTTTTTTCCAGTTCATCAACATTTAAGCACAGGCATTTTTTGTCTAGATAATTCAAAGCTATGAGGACTTTTAAGTTAGCTTAGATTTCTTTCTGATTTTAGAAGCCTATGTCTTACTGTATATGCTGTACTATAAAGGATTACGTGTCTTTTATCCATGTTGGATGGGATGGCAGCATACTGTCAAGACATCTGGGAAGAACTGGTTCTCTGAGGAGTTACTTTTCTTGCTGAACAACCAGTCAAGCCTTCGTGATGGCTTGGGACATCTAAGGGCAGGGTATAATACCTGATATGAGAAATAAGCCACAGTAGGAAGGATTAAGAACATGGCACTTAAAAGATCAATATTTATTCAAGAAAAATTAGAATAATAATTTGTCATGAAAACTGACAGTGGGAAATTGCCTTTTTTCAACTCGGGTAACAGGAACTGGATTTAAATTTGGATATTAGCACTGATGACTGGTACAAGGTTAGTCTTTCATTGAACAGCAGGTAAAAAAGCACACAGAAATAATGACATAGAAGTGATTTTTAAGGCTGAATTCTTTATCAGGATGTATGGGATATTCAGTGTTCATGAAACCTCTTCCCGTAGATTTGTGGTATGAAAGTAGAAGCATAAATGGTAAACTATGAACACTAGTTTATCCTCTGAGATCAGGGTGGTAAAGTTAGGTAAAATGCTGCTATGGAACAATTTTCCCCCTCCCTAAATTACAGAAAAAAACTTAGTAACATGAATGCACAAAGAACAAAACATTGAGTAAGATCCCCTTATATCTCCTTCCCCTCCTTTCCCCCAGGACAAAAATGAAAACCACTTTAGAGGAAACTCTTATATTTATATAAAATAATTTTTTTTTTCTGCTACCATCTAATTTCCAATGAATAAAAATTACTTTCATGCTATGTCAGAGTCAGACGGGATTTTAGTTGAATTTACCTTGAGCTATATGAGCATTAGAAAGTGAAACCTTTTTTCCATAGATATGAGTCTGTTCATGGCTTGTATATTACAGTTTGCCTTATTACATCTCATGGATTGAAGCCTAAGGCTCTGTAAGTGAGTTGCCCAAAACTGAAGGACCCTTACAAGCTTTGACAACCAACAGCCTGCATTAACAAATGATGTGGATATTTCATTTGAAGTGGGAAGAATAAAGAACATTGCTTTAAGTCAGTAAGGAAAATGAAAGACTTAATGTAGGTTGAGTACAAAAGATGAGTCTAAACCTGATTGCTTTCTGTAAGAATAATTAAAAGGAGGCACTCTAAAAAAGATAAACACTTTAACAAGTTCCTTCTTCAAGTGTTTTTCATTTATTTTCTCCATTTCTTCTCCTCTCTCAGTGCATGCTGATCCACTGCCTGCTACCTTCATTAGCAGTTAAATTAATGTAGTCTGACCAGGACACTTTTGCTGAGGAACAGACCTGATAGACTGAGAGGTTGTTTTGCACGGTAGTCATTTGGAAAAGTGATGTTCTTGTCTTCACATAAGAAACTTATGCAGTGGGAGGTGTTCATAAGCTATAGCTGTTGGGACATAGGACTTTTAGAGAAGTTTTTGAGCACCTCCATTATTTGGCATGATTTTCACATACCTCAAGTGTGAAGCTGAGTACCCCACTACATGCTTACTTGCCTTCTCTACAATCAGCAGCTCTGAAAAGTGAGCATTTGATATGTCCAGCTATAATTCTACAGGTCTTATGGTGCAAAACCTTAACTCCATCCTCAGTGACATTTAAAGGTATGTTAAGTGTCCTTGCAAGAAGTGTGTGATGTACTAATTTCTCAGTGAGAAAGTTTGGGGCTGGGATGAAAGGTTTTGTACAATACAAAAACATTGAGGAATGAGGTTTATTAATCATGAAAATGGACCAACACACGAAAAGCAGAAGATGGATAAGGTGCTCCCCTGAGATTACAGAGTACTCAGGTTCAGCTCATATACCATGAACTATGAAATGTGGACACTGGTTGGTATTATCCAGCAATTATTTTGAAAAAATAGATGTTTTCTATAGTTCTTCATAGCCTTTTTTTGACAAAAGACCATTTTGTCTTCAATGTGTGGTTTTTTTTTTTTCTGGTCTCATGAGAAGCATGAAACAGGAAAGCCTTGTGTCCCCAGAGAATGAAAATAATTGTCAAAAGGTTATATTAAAAAAAAAAAAAAGCTGCCAAACTGCCATGCACAAGTAGACTCTAAGGCCCAGGCAGCTCAGGAAAGGAAGAGTTTTCAGGACAGAAGACCCCTGTCAGGTAGCAGAAGACCTGCTTGTGGTTAGCCGTAGTGGCCAAGGATATAGAGAATTGTATAGGACAAATGTGTGGCAGGGTTATAAACTCCTCTGAACATTCATTTTGAGGTATCTTTTAATCCCCCTTTTTTTATTGGACCAGTTTTTTAAGACACTTCGAAATACAAAGATATAGATAAATGCCGAGGATGATATTCAAAAGAAGCTAGGTGCCAAACTGCTATTGGAAATGGTAGATATTAAATACTGATGTACTTTATTTAGGCTCCTAAGAACTTCTAAACATCTGGCCTTTTGGATAAGGTTCTGCACCAACCGAAAGCAACAACAGCATGGATCCAGAACTGTGCCCTCCTGGTTTAACCATAACCAGGTAGCAGTGGATAGAAAAATAGTAGTAAAAGATAGTGTTCAGGCTTCACTCATGCAATTCCTATATTTTTAAATGATTTTTACAGAAGCTTTTCCTAGTTTGGAGTGCAGGGAGAAAGCAAAAATCCAACTGCTAAACATGTTACCCTCAGCTCATTCTCCATCACACCCCTGAAAACAGCTTCTAGCTCTCAGCAACTTGCTGACATGGGCCAGGGTTTTCACGTGCTACAACTGCTTCCCATCCTGTTCCCTGTCTCTGGAGGATCTTGCGGTTTTTCTGCCTATAAACTCTTTTTTTCTGTCTATATCTTTGATGCCACTGGCTACTGTGATTTCTAGTATTGCTGATGTCCAGGACTGACTATTGAGGAAAGATGGGGTTTCAGATGATTTTGCCTGTATATCTTCAATGTGGTTAGTTTGTTTTACTTTTAATATTGATGGTTTGGAACCAACTTCTAGAGAAGAAATTCTTTTGCATTTAAGGATGGACCCAAATCTGAAATGAAAGGTTTTGTCTCCTGCCTAAGTATGGCTGAATTTTTCACTAGATATAAAATACGGGTATTAATACACTTAGCATTTTCTTTTTTTTTTTTTTTTTTTTCCCATTGATGTGTCACAGCACTGCAAATATTGTGATTTGTTCATTATTCAGGGTTATTTTGCCAAGTGAGTAAGAACAGCTTTTAGGCATTAGCTCGTTTTTTTGTTCAGACCTCATAAGTCACCTCAATTATCAACAGAAAAAAATATTTCTTTCTTTAAAAAGACATTTTGATATTTATCAGTTCCCATTGTGTGGTATTATTTCCCATTTTGCACTCTAGTTTAAAGGTCAATAATGAAGTCATTTGATATTTAGTCATCCTAATGTTTTGGTACTTTAATTTGGCAAAAATGGTTAAGAGTTGAATTTGTTGAAATCTGTGAGAAGCAAAATTTGGTTTTTGCTCTGTTTCTCTGTTCAGAACAGTTGTGGAGATTTATTTATTTTTAATGATTCACTGTTGGCTTTGAGTTGCAGAAGGAATTCTGAAGCATTCTGAAAATTCAGAAAATAAACTAGTTGGAATTTTTCAAACTCTTCTGCAAGCTTACCAGAATTTAACAAAATTGACATTATGAACGGAATTGGTATTTTGAAAATAATATGGAACTCATGAGCTGCTGAAATAGTCTAATATTCTGCGCTCCTACTTCATTTTAGAAAATTCTGGAGTTCTTTTTTAGGCAAAATCAGCCTTGGGGGGAAAAATCCACTGAAAACTGGAAATACAGAAGATTTCAACCATCTCATTGCATTCCCACTGATGTTCATAGAAGGTGCATACCTAAATTCCAGATTATTGTATTGATCTTTGTTCCTTTGTTCCCTTAGAACTAGCCCCTAACTATAACCATTTTACAACTGCTCCGTAGGAAAACTCATTAGCACTTGATAAAGAAAAAAAGATACGTTAGGGTACAAAATGTGAAGAAAGAAAGTGCGAGGACTAATAAGGAAGAGATTTGGAGAAACCAGCAAGGTTAATGTGTTGCAAGAGGACAAGCAGAAAGGAGGATTACTATTAAATTCCTGCCACTGTTGCATTATTACATCGTACCTCAATCCCTTTATTTGGCAAATGGAGAGTGATACGTTTTTGCAAAGCTAAAAAATAGTGTCAATTTAGTGCACAGACAGCTCATCTTCAGTGACAGTCATCAAAGGGAAAGTATGATAAATGAAAATTTTTAGGAATTTACATGTTGCTGGTAGGTCTAATGCTGTCAAACTGTTCATATGTAATTTGGGAGTAAATAGAAAAAATCTTTCTTTTAGAGTAACAGAGGGAGTGTGTGAGTGACAGACATTCTGTTTTACTTTATAGTAGGGAAAAAAAAAAGCCAACAAATTCTGAACACTTAACAAAACATAGGTCTTGTCTCCAGTCAGCCCTACTTACAATTATAGATCTTGAAGAGCTGAATCTTAGAGCAGGATAAAGATGACTTCATTGCTGTGTGCAAGTACCTTCACAAGGAGAAAGTGAAGGTACTAAACAACTCTTTAGCCAATCTAAGAAAAGCCTGAGAAGAATCAATTGTTGGAAACTGAAGCCAGATGAATTAGATTAACTTTTTAACTGTCAGAATGATTAAATATTGGAATATGCCCCGGGACAGACAGATTCTCCATTTCCCAGGATTTTCAGTCCAAGGTAAGAGATCTTTTGAGAAGCTCTGTTTCAGCTGAGTACAAGTTATTTCTTACACAATCACTAGCCTTAGCAACTAGATAAAATTTAATGGTAGGGATGGTCGTGTAATGACCCCTTCCAGCCTCAAACACTATGAGTCTTTGAAAAAACAGCACTTAGAGCTGTGCAGATGAAAGCTCTTATGTAGGTTAGGACACAGCTAGTTTTACAACTGTCTTTTGATTTTGTCTTACAAACACTGGTAACCATAGGTGGTGCTGCCACATATTGGTCTCACACAAGCATTTTTATTGCTACAGCAGCTGGTTTTCTATTCTGTACAATGAAACTTTTTGTGTTGTTGTTGTTGTTGTTGTTGTTTTTTCTTTCCTTGTTTCCAAGGTCTTTTCTGTCTTATGTTTCATGTAGAGGATTTTCCCTCACTGTCCTTGGATCTCCCTGACTCTGTGAGTTGTGCTCCCATCACCCACAATGCTGCTGGCCTGTTCTCTGCTCTACCCAGCCACTTGCCTCAGTGGCGGGACTTCCAGAGGCTGCATTCTCTGTTTTCTTCAATTTCATGTTTTCCAAAGAGCCCTTCCTCACCTTTCCCAAAGTCTCAGCTATTCTTGAAGTCACTCCAGGTAAGGATGAACAGCACTACATCTGGTAAGTTTGCCCCAATTTCTGTGCTCTGCCATCCTGCAGCATTTCTGCTCACTTGCCATTCCTTCTTTTTAGGCTGTTACCATCTTGTCCTGTGCTTTTTACCGACTGGGGGAATGCATTGCATGTAACCAACAGCAATCTTTCCTTTCTCATCAACTAAACGTGAGGGAATAAATTAATCTGTGAGTGAGTTTGAATTTCTTCCCTATTTTATCTTTTATGATATTACTTGGTTTGAAATCACTGTAGTAGTTGTGAAGGATTACTAGAACGCCATGAGTAAGAGAAAGTTAGAAAGACTTTTATTCCTTTACTTTGCTCATCTGTTACTTTAGATAGCTCAGAAGAGCTCATAATCAGGTTTCCATACTACTTTTGTTACTGCAGAGTTTCTGGAGTGCCATGCCCTAGGATAACAGCAAGCAGCCTTTAAAGCTCCACAGTTAACTTTTAACAGCTGTCTGATGCCATTCTGTACAGTTTCAAGAGGTTCATTATGCAAACCCACATCACACTTGCTAGGTTAGGTAAGGCAGAAAGCAAACCTTTAATTCTTTCCAAATGAGCTGGTAAAGGAGAAAAATGAGATGATGTAATTTACCAAAACTCCAATGTTTAGTTTGTGGTAGTAAGAGCAGCTGTGCCATGCTGATGGGGTATGAAATGAGAATGCTGTCTGCCAGGCAGCACTCTTCACACGTGCCAGCCCAGCTTTTGATCTCATTTATGCCATTCTGCACCCACTGTCCCTTTCTTGGCTTTATTGATGCTCAGCAAATGAAGAGTAAGAGCTGAATTTGTGCCACTTCTGTGTCTAGAAAGTAACTTTCAACCAATGCTTAAAAAGTACAGATCATTTCTTCTGGGAAGCACTATCAGTGCAATTCATCTTGCCTATCTTCCATCATTTACAAGCACGCATCTAGCAGAAAACGAATTCTGAAGATCTATTCCCAGATTGAACTGTGGACACAGCACTCTGCTAACAATTGTACTGCCCATTCAGTTTTTCTTATAGTTGTCAATGACTTTTACATCAGCCCATTTTCTCTATTACCAGTGTCAGCGCTCCTTCTGTGGAAGGCATTAGCATATTCAAAGCGTCTTCTTCTTTTGTTTTGTAAGATGACCTTAACGAAATCTCCAATCTTAAACAAGAAGAAACAACTGAAAGAGCATACTGAACAACTGAGGATAATTGCAACAGATACTACAAATACTTTTATGCACTGTTTAGAGCCACTTAGTTACCCTCAAATGCTTGGTTTCTAACAATACAATAGGTCTGTTGATGGTTGTACATTGATAAACCATAACTGAATACAATTACTGATTTACTGAATGCGAGTGAGAAGAAAGCACAGGTTCCATATATTGAAAACAGAAGAATTCTTTTCATTCGCGTAGCTAAAATGAGTCTCCTATTTGACATGATTTATAGCAGTGAGGGCAGGTCTGATAACCACCCAAGTTCAGACTATAGCTCCTAGAATAGAATAGGATAGATTATTATCTTCTTTTATTAAATTCATGCATGGCTTGCTGTTGAAGCTGTATATTAAAAGGAAAACAAATACTGTATAGCTATATATCCTGCTATCAATTCAATGAACAGACTTCCTACCATGCCTGATCAATGGGGAATTTGGTGTGAAATCAATGGCCAGCTCTGGAGCATAGTAGTTAGTTCTCCTGAGAACAGTATATCCATGTTAATGTCACATTCAAATAAGAGCAAATTCCTATTACCCTGGAAATCAGTGAACCTTTTACTGTTGATTTAAAGGTGGGGTGGCTGTGGGGGGGTGAGGCCCTGACACTTTGAGTAGAGTTTAAAAGGCTGTTGTTCTCTTTATTCCTAAAGGTATGACAACTTTGGTTTTACAATCTGACAGGGAGCTGAAAACAGCTGCATCACAGATCTATTCAACTATGAAGTCAGACAAAAGAATTAGCCTTTCTACACTCTTGGTAATTTTCCAGTATCTTCTGTACTCACTGACTGTACAAGGATTTTCCTTTTTTTACATCCATACATCTAACAACACCTTTGCTAATACCAGTTTTTTATTAGGGGCTGGAGGTACTCACAACCTTTACATGTCAATACCTGCTCCATTTCTTTTCTGACCACATGCACCCAGTCATAGCAACAATGGCACCAGATGCAAACTTTCAGCCTTCCATTTGTTTTGACAGATTGCATCAGTGACAGATACATTACATCATTCTTTAGGCTGTTCATTTCCTGCCAGGGAGGCGTGGAGCAGAAATGGCCTTGCAGACAGGACTGCAGAGGTATGGCTGTTAGTCAGCTGGAATATCTTCTGCACATCTTCTGTTTGGAGTGACACCTGAAGACAGACTTGCGTGGACATCATTCTTGGGACTGTAACAGGTCGCAGGAATATCAGAAAGGCTGACACATTGGCAGTGAAAACTTGGCTTTCCAAATTTTGGCTATA
>VXAL01005124.1:39445-108944 GCA_013399475.1 Chauna torquata | reverse complement strand
TTTAAAAATAAATAATAATAAGCATTTGTAATTTTGTGTGGACATTAACCTAGCTTTTAGCTAGCTAAAAAAAACTTCCAAATAATCTGCAGTATTATTATTCCTAAAGATAATGTTTAAAAGTAAAATATCAAAGGAATCAACACACAAATTAAAGTTTTAATTGCCTTTCCAGTATGATTAATTTAATATGGATATATTAGGCCAAATTCTGATCTCTTTCATGGTGATTTTACTGGGATTAGTCTACATTTAGAACAGATTTCTAAAAAAGTTTGGCCCCAAAGCTTCCAAAAGAAATTAGCAGAGATAGAAATTCAAAACTATTGGTATTAAGTGCTAATATAGCATAGAGAGATAGAGTGATACTAACAAAGCTCAATGCTACTATGTTTCTACTCTGATTTCTTTGCTTGAAGCTACAGTCTTTCACCTGAATGCAGAACACACACCAAGTTTATGTTAAGGTGCAGCAATAGCTTCTGCTGACATCTCCTGCCACTATGTGGAAGTGTGACGGATGGCAGTAAGACAACACAAGCAAGGCTTCAAGGGATTTTGCCAGCATCAGCCACACCAACCATACGTCCCTAACTTGCACAGCCAAACTTGGCAGAACTCTTATTATGGTTCATTTTGTGGTCTCTGGAGATCCCATGTTTTCCTACAGAGGAGCATTACCACATTAATTATAATAGGATTGCGCTGCTAGGCAAATGGGAGCACTGCCAGGATCCAACAACTTGGCAGCTTAGTGCTTAATATTTAGAACAACTCAAATACAAGATGCAGCTGGAATGTCTACTGGATCTTTCGAGTGCACCGTCAAATTTGGATCTCCAGTGATTTTTTTTTTTTTTATGCTTTCAAACTTGAAAGTGAATTCAGTGCTATAAGAAAAGATGGATAAATAGAAATGCTCTGAGCCAGGAACACTGCTGGCAAGGTCTGTGAAAACTCTTTCACCCGTTTCTGTGAGAAAGATACTGTTTTTATCCTGGGCTGTTCTAAAAAAAAACAAAAACAAAAAAAACCAACTGTCCTTTAGGTTTGCTCAGAACAAGATTGGGCAGGGAGTCTGACAGTATTTTAAATTATTATGGAAGTCATATTTCCTAAACAAAATCTAAGCATGTCTGGAGAGAACTCTCAGTCAAAAAGGCTCATTACAATACTTCATTCTCTTTACTGTAGCTCCTAGAGATAGCTCAGAACCTCCTCATATCTTTATGTTAGTGGGCATGAATATTCTTATTTGTCTTTAGCTGAAAGGCTGAAAACAAGTACTGATTCCTGACAAAACAAAATTGTTATGATTAGGTAATGACATAGTGGGGTATGTATCTGGACTAAAAATGAGACCCAAGGTCCAAGGAACCCTAAAAGCGAATTCACTCAAGACAAAAGCAGATTTCCTTCACTCAAGGTAATAAAAATCCCAAACGCAGCCAATAGTTTTGCCATTTTGGACTCTGAAAGCTCAAATCAAGATCTGTGAAGCCAAAGTCCATCACCCACTGAATTCAATGCAGAAGACTAAACTCCATTTTACGTGAGTTCTGCCTACACACATTGCCTCCCTAGCAGACTGAATCTTTCAGCTCCAGTTTAGTACCAGCTGTGAGGAAATATTTAAAGGATATATATGCTTTTTTTTTCCTGGGTAAGGAAGCTTAGCAGTGGTGGGAGTTTTGATCTCACTGTGTTAAATGCAATCTGTATTTACTCCCTTATCAGTCACCCAAAATCATGGATATAGTCCCATAAAAATAACAAAATCAAAGTGAGATTTTAGGACCTACAGTTCACTGAGAGCCCCACTGTAAATGCATACCTTGTTTAATTTGATTAGGAGTCATTTAACATCAGCTCACCACAAGGCACTGCCAAAAGTCAGAACAGCAATTCTGTCACATCATTACTGAAGGGGGATAACCAGCATTCTCACACGACAGACAGACGGCTGTCTTGAGATCTGTCATTGGCACAATATTCTAATAACTGCTTGCAACCATCCATCTTCACAGACAGATCTGTCTACTGTCTGCAAATCATTGAGCAAATTGGCAAATAGCCAAAGCCTCTGCTCTTTCTCTCCCTCTCTTTTTTTGGGGCCAGAAGGAGAAAGGAAACAATGCCAAAACAATCTTGGCCATTTTCCCTCAGTCTGTCACTACTATCTCATTTCAGCCATTAAAAGTATTGTAAGATACATATAAAGACAAGAAGGGCATCTGCATGGAGGGAAAGGCAAATGCAAAATAAGCCCTATTCTTTGCACAGCCTGAAGCTAGTCCCAGGCACTTGAGAGGATCTTGATAGGGATGTTGATCTGAGGAACAGGGAAAGAGTTCACCAGCCCTTTACATGCTTACATGAAGAATCTTTAAGTGCTGTTTCTAAACATATGTAAGTGTATACATAAACAGTTACTTTAGTAAACGCCAAGGTAAGAAGAACACAGTAAACCGTGAGACTGAAACCTTCCTACTGAAGGTAAGAGGCTATCATTCTAGCCTCGAGCATACCCATCTTTTTGCACTAAAGCTTTTAAAGGTTTGTATCAATTTTGTTGACTATAAACCCCTGATGACACTCACAATCAGTGTTTTAAATGCACTTAGCTTAATTAGGTCTCTGTGGATTGTTTGTTTTTCCAACAATCATATGCTTAGGAAGAGGCAAATATAAGCCTGGCCAGCTTTCAGCCATTCTTTTATTGATCCCAGCTCTCTCATATCAAAGGTGGTGAAGCTCCTACTGACATCAATGAGAGCTCTGTGTGTGTGAGAGAGGACTGCGCCATATGTTTATCTAAAAATAAACAAAGGGAACTGAATCTTAGAAAGTGGTGGGGCTCCAGCATCACTATTTGTGAAAAAAAATANNNNAGCTTTATTCCAGCCCAGGAAAGGCACTGGAGCCAGAACAAATCAGTGAATATGGCCTGATTTGACATTATCCTGCCCTGCCTTCAAATTTCAGCTTTGCTAATGGACATTTTTGAAAAGCACAGCCAGAGAGGATTCCTGATTTACTGCTATCCAAATGTTTTCTGTAAATGCCAACCAGTTTCAATAATGACTTTCAATAGCTACAAACCTCAGGTGTTTTCAAGTCCACTGGCACTCTATGCAAAGTTTTTATAGTATAGCGCATCACTAATTGTCCCTAGTCCTATAGACATTTGCACATATGGCATAACCACTGAGAACTATTTTTTTTAGTCACCTTGTCCTTTTCTTTCTAAGAAAAAAAAAAACAGTTTTTAATTAATAACCCCATTTGAAGCTTAAAAGAGAGCCAATAGGAGAAAACAATTACTAAAGGCCAGAGTTAAATTACACTGCTGAAAGTAATAGAGACCACATTTATGTAAGTATGTGTATTTAAGTGTTTCAGGTTTAGGATAAGATCCCCTTTGCCAAAAATGTGGCAGCTATATTTGCTTGTCTCCATGGGAAATGTCATAAAGAATCAAAAGCAAACAAATTTTCCTTTCAAATAAACTTGACCCATATGTTTTAGACATATGTTTCCCTTTGAATCCTTGTCCCTCTTTGATGGTGCTATGTACTTTTCTCCCTCTTTAAGAGCAAATACTTTGTTATTATAGTAAAACTTTCCTACAATTCAATCACATCAGCCTCTATGGTTTCTGAAGCTAGGGCTCAAAGGTCCTCTCCACTACTCCCACACAGCTTCTTCAGGCAGGATGCCCCAAGCACTTTCTATTGTTCTGCATGCAAACTTTAGCTATTGCACTGCCATCATAACAATTACAAAAAAATCTCAGCGGCACATAACTCAGTATAGAGTAAAAACAGGTTCACTTCTGAATTATCTATGAGCGTTTTTCACTTTTCTGTTCTCTTCTTGCATATTAATTGATGTATTTTTTTCTCTTGTTCACAAGGTTTCTGTGGGGAATCAGCTCTAGCCCTCCATTAGCTAGAATGAGATTTTTTTTTTCCTTCAAGTATCTGGGAAAAAAAAATGTTGCCTCACTTCAGCTTACATAAAATTTTTGGGTTGCTAGCAACATACTTATTTTAGAAATGAACCCCACTCAAATTAACACATTGGGCAACAGGTTTCAAAGGCTCCACACACCGGACTGTTCAGCAGAACTGAACACAGCATTTCCAAATCCAGAAGCAGGAAATTATGATTGTAACTGTAAACCTTTGTTTGTTGGCAAAAGCAAATTTTAGATTTCTTTCAGGCCCACCCACCACAGGGCAGGGTGTGTGTGTATATGCAAAGAGTCACCCCAATGTACTCTATCTCCATAATCATTTATTCCCTGTATTTTTCCTAATGTATTTACTGACCTCCACCAATGACCAATTAAACAAGCCATGGTGGCTTTTTCCCCACATTAATTCTACATCAGACCTCTCTTGCTTCTGTTCAGCATCACTCTGCGCTCCTGCAAGCATTAGCACTCCCGCATGAACAAATCTGTATTGAGTCTGGCACTTGAGAAGTTATTTGTCTTTCTGGACTTGTCTTCATTTCATTATCTGTTTTTAACTGCTAACAATTGTGAGGATGAGGAGTTGGAGTGTGGTGTTACAGGCTACTGATCCTTAGCACGGGTACTCAATTGTCCTTACTGAGGTCAATGTAAGCTTTGACATGGATTTAAATTGTTACAGGATCTGATTTTTGGATCAATTGAGATCCACGCCATTAACTGTAACCTTTACATAGCATTTACATGCGTCAGTAACTGAGTTTTATGGTAATATTACAACACACCAACCAATCCTCAGACTGTGAGGTCATTACCTTGAACAAATTCCTACTAATACCTATAGTAAAAAATTATCACTGATTGCAATAGGATTAAGGCATGCAAAGAATGTGATTATTACTAAGAACCAAAAAGAAGGTGCCCCCGCCCACGGCAGGGATTTGGAACTAGATGATCTTTAAGGTCCCTTCCAACCCAAACCATTCTATGATTCAAGATTACATTAAATGAAAAGTGGGATTTTTCTCCTCCATCTTCAGCACTTTACCTGTATAGAAGTTTGTCAGTGTAGAAAGCTCACACCTAGGAATATCATTTCTGAAATTAACATGTAAAAAATATTTCTGGATGAAACCCTTTGTTACAACAGGCATTTCAACAAAGTTCAGAAAAACGCATGTTCCAATGAGGGGAACCAGAATATCATGAAATACAAACACATTGTTAAAATGCAGGCTTGTTTTTTACTAATAAAAATGTTTTCACAGGGCAAAAAAGGCCACAGTAAGGATCCAAGTTCCATCGTACCTGACACTGTACAAACATATCCCCAGAATTTTTTTTCCTGAAGTTGTTCTCCTAGATAATGTGCTTGGAAGGAATAGATACTAGTTAGTCTGCTTTACAAGATGAAACAGGTAACTCTCGGGAGAGATTTGTGATGCAAAATAAATGAGCATGGATATCTAAAATCAGTTTGATGTGTCATCTAAAAGCTACGTTTATTTAATTTCTTTTACACACCAGAGGCTGCAAAGATCTACCTTGCTTTTATTGCTGTTCTTGCTTACTCTCACTTTTGCCTCTTTCTACACCTATCAGGCCAGATTGTGATTGACCTATGTGTATATATCTATAACTATCTATCTATATATATGGAGACATATATGTACACGCACCCAGAGGAAACACGATAAACTTCTCATTCACAGGGACTCAGTCAGCTCTCAGACATATGAATGCATAAGCAGTATCCAGAAGACCATGAGCAAGAGAGAAACCCTGGCAGCCCTCTTCCCTACCACCTGTGCTGACCCTAGTGGAGTTGCTCAGAGCAGCAGAAACTGCCAGTTCCATCTAGATGCAGACCAGCTAGCTGAAATGTAATCTCAAGAAAGACCATTCCCTGGGGGAGAGAGTGATCTCTGCGTGCAGGACAGCCAAGATTCCCTGCAGATGGAAGGTTTCAAGCATGATCTCTGGCCCTAGAAGAAGCAAACACTAGCTTTTGTTAACCCTGCTAGATCTGTCCTCTGCTTCTACATTTTTACTTGATGCTCAAATGCTTAACTATTTTATGTTTAAGCTATAAAATATGAAATATAGAATTTTGTATATGTGAAATATAGAAAAATTGTATTATGATGAAATACATGATACAAATTAAATTGACTGCATTATATTAATACTATATACAGAAATATCTAAACTTAGGCTTACTGTCAAATCATGCAGTCTTTGGCCCAAGTGAATTTTCCTTCAATAACAAAACAAACAAACAAAACCAAAAAAAACCACACACACTCCACCAAGAAAACCTTACTGATAAATGTCTGTCCACAGGGCTTTCACTAGCTGAGTTTAGAATGACAAATGAAAGACTTCAGATCCATTTTTTGTTTTCAATAAAAATCTCATTTAACAGTGTCATGAATATTCATGTTTTTGGCACCGCTCCAAATTAAGCAAGAGCCAAATCAAACACAAAAATAACATTCCACTTGGCTCTACAAAAGGAGGATGCATTGGATTTTGTATGCTAAAGCATACACTTAAAGAACATAAACTTTGCTATGACTGCGCTCAAAGGCAAATAAATTCCCCCTACAACAACAGCAATTGCTTAGTATGCTAAAATAGTAATGCTGAGCAGTAGCTACTAACTGATCCAAAGTCTACTAGCATCAATAGCGTGTCATCTATTTACATCACAGGAGTGCAAAGGTTGATGAACACCTGTTTTGCAGCTGCTCTTCATGGTGGCACCGGTGGTGGAGATGACCCAAAGCAGCAGCTTCTGGAAGCCCTTTGGGTAAAGCAGGTGCATCGCCTCCAGCAGCACAGCAGAATTGTCTGAAAGGTGCTGCATGCAGACCTCCAGCTCCACTCCCCAGTGTGGAGGGGACAGGGTTATTGTGCTTTCTTGGAGGTAACCTAGCAGCTGTCTGGTGGCCTCAAGCAGTCCTTGTTTTTAGCTAGGTCAAGGACTGGATTTGCAATTAAAGCTTGCACAGTGATAGGAGAAAGGAAAAAAAAAGAACTCCTGGCATATTTTTTCCCTAACACTCTGCACACTTGCATGGAAGAGTCACAACCCCTCTCTGAAGGATCACCAGATTTGTTGTGAGCTGGTTCAATGTTACAGTCCCACAGTGTGCCTGTCGATGATGTGCAAGACATGGAAGGACCAAGTGAGTGACAAAGGTTACAGTCTCATCCCTGAGGCTCTGGGGATAGCATCTTACTCCATGACCTATCGCTTTAATCGTTTCACAGTACCACGTGCACCAAGGGAGAATACTTCTATATATATAATAAACATGGAGCTTTATTGTATTGAAGTGGGTGTGTATGAGAGATGCTTGTCTAGAAGACTATCATTTTAGAAAAGTCAGAGTCATTCTCACATTATTATTTTCAAGCCTAACCACATGGAAATTTAATATACAAAATGCTGGAACTATGGTAACATTCTGTCCCTTCTCATAACGTGCTGGAAAGATATTACTCCTCCTGTATACGAGAACCCAAGCAGTATCAGATCAAGATGCAAGTCTTACACTGTGTTTAATCAGACAAGAGAAATTACAGCTCCTACCTCCTTATTTCTCTCTCCAGTGAGAAAGAAAGGGGTGGAAAGTGCAGATAAAGCACAAAAAAAAAAAAAAAACCTGAACAGGTTGCTTAAAGAGAAAGGTTTAGCCAACCAGCTGGGTGCACACGCAACATATATCTCAAGTGCCAGCGTAACCAACACCTATTCAGTTGCGTAAATTTACTCATATCTGAATAGAAAGCTTAATTGAAGTGATCCCATTGGGATCTGCACAAGAAATGTACTAAAAGTTAAACACAAGAAATAAGGTTCAACATGTGAAAAGCTGGAAAGCATCACCCTGTCTCTAGAGTGTAGAAGAAAAGCACAATTTTACAGCTGCTGTTTCCGAATCTCTGTTCCACATATCCACGCCTGACAGTTACATTTCTACAATGACGTCATACTTGCGCCTCAAGGAAAGTCTGTTCTAAATATATTTCACAGCAGGGTAGGGATCCCAGCAAGCGTTTTTCAGGGACTTGTGATAAGTCTATCTCAAGCATGAACAACAGATGGTCAGCAAAACCACTTGCTAGGTTTGAGAGCAATCTGGAGGCAGCAGTGCAAGCTCTGCTGGGGTAGCAGCGCAGAGACAGCCTTCTGCACACACACCCACAGACAAGATGAAGAGGATGAGCTGTCTTTTGCCCAGTCAGTGACTCATGGAGTATTGTGGACAAACCGACACGGAGGAAATGAAGGATAGCGTATTGGAAAGAGTAATTTGGAAACAAGTTGAAAAATAGTAGGTTTTCTAATGCAGAGGCGTGCTTGCAGTTTGATTCAGCCCAGGTTTTTAATCACCTGGTCATTCGCTTGAGCTCAGCATCTCTACCCTACATTATACAAGCATCTCTGTTCTGGATCTCCTGTTTGTAAGGTGTTTCAAAACAGCTTGAAAACACAGCACTCAAATTTCTTCCCATCTGATAAGCCTTATGCAAGGCTCAGATGAGCAACGTGTACTCTCAGAACCTGCCCCTACCTGTCATTGCAGTCTGCCTCAATGACATCAAGATTTTGAGACTCAAACACACCAAGTCACTTTTAATCACAGGTAGTAATTCAGATGTATGGACTGAAAAATAACCAATGTTTGGTTATTAATCACAACCAGCTTTATCTGTCAGGAAAACTCATTTGGAATCTTAGAAGAAGCACTTCTCTGGGTGCTCAAAGCCTTAGGTAACATACTAGAAAAGATATATGAAGCATAAGTGGCCCGGTTTATAAATTCCCTACAAAAGAAATCAGTTCAGGTTCCAATTTCATCTAATATCTATCTGGAATGTATTCCCACAGAAGGATCTTTCCTGCTGTGAATGGTGAAGCTGTAAAATTGAACAGAGAAAATATGAGGAAAGAAGTTTGCCAACCTATTCCTTCCCCACCCCATCCCTCAATCATAAGAATATAGCCAGAGTTGAACTCAATTTGTGTTTCTTATTTTTCTTTCCATTTTTCTGGAAAAAGAGAAACAAAAGATAAAAAGTTATCCATTGAACAATAGCTTGAGTACATAGATATTTTGGATTGGCAACAGATTTTTAATGACTGATTCATTTTATGTTTTTAAAGATTCGATTACTGCAATCCTCCTGCATTTTTTTTCCCCACTCTTTCATGCTTCTGACACTGAAATAGTTGAGTGTTTGGCAGAAAAAGGCAAATCACGGAGACAATGTAACTAGCCCAGGGGGCCCCTTAAGTACCATTTAAACAATTATCAAAGTAACATTCCTTATCCATTAAAGCTTTTTTGAGCAGAGAGGAACACACTGATGTTCAGTTGCTCTTGCCATGAATGTGTTAAATTTTGTCCTTGAATAGCTAGAATTTAAATAAAAAGACATAATAGAAATGAATAGCAGTGGGATATGTGGAGGCGGATATAATTATGCAACACAACAGGACAATCATTGCCTTTCTGAACAATCAGAGCTTCCCAGAACAAGAAGTTCTTGACCATTTCCCATTCCCAGGGATCGCTCTTACATCCAGCCGAGATCTAGCCATGACTCACTCACTTAGCGCTAGGAGAACAAGAGAGTCGTTGTCGCTCTTCCTACTGAGTACTCCTACCTAATGTGCCTACTGTACAAGGTTAGGCAAGGCACTCCCCAGAATAACACCTTTGGTATTAGCTTTACTACAGGAATGAATAGGAGTACAAGGAATACTATCCCCAAACTAGAATAACTAATAGTATTTAAAACCTAGCTAACTATAGGATTCTTTTACTTTTAAGTAACTCTGCAGAAGTAAGAAAGCATTAAATGATCTGCATCAAGTGGGTAAGCAAATAGATCCCTTTCAAAAATATTAACTGCAGTACATAGCACATTTCCACCTGAAGGATTAAAATGCATTTCATAAAGCATGATCTTGATTCTAAAAAGTTACTGCACACATTTAACTTAGCCACAGCACATGCAGCTAACTAAGTGCATGAACAGCCTTTTTGCAGAACTGGGGCTTACAGCTTCTACCCCGCAACCACTTCTACCCATACACAGTGTTTTTAATGTGATCATTCCCAGCACAATGGTCTATCAGACAAAATTGCACTTGATTTTAGTGTAAGGTGGTACAGTCATTCCCTCACGGGAAATCCCTATAACAGCTAATAGAGATGAACCTAAGAGAGCTGTAAAGATGTTTAATGAGGTTCCATCTGAACAACTCTAAAAGCATATAGAATATAATACAGAACATGCAAGCCCCTTCCTGTAGAGTAAAAAAAAATCTAATCTAAAAAAAATTGCTACATTTATTAGATAATTTTGACAGGGACAGGGAGAGCCCTAGAAAATACTTGCAGAAACTATTTTTTCAACAGGATTTTTTCCCTCTGAGAAGAGCCCGACCTACCAGTTCTCCCTGCATGGTGGTGGCCCATGGCTCTGCTGGGTGTTAGTGCTCAAAGCAAATCACCTCCCCTGCTGTGAGGGAGGAACTGTAGCACTTTGCTCTACATGTACATCAGTCCATGCAGCTTTTGAGCTACAGCAATCTAAAGGGAACTAGATGGTAGAGCCTTGTGGAGGGGACTTGGGCTACCAGAGCTTCATACAGCTGGTCATGAGACTTTTTTTTTTTAAGGCAACAAAATAGAAGTACTATCACAGGAAAAGAACTGCTATTCCCATCATTAGTGTTCAGAAAAAGCATAGGAGGGATTTTGAACAACTGCCAAGAGTTCATGGGATCAATGCAGCTTCAAAATGGAGCTGTTTAAGAGCAAAAGAAGAGTTAGCATGCCTCATCTGCTATTAGATCCCAGTTCCCTTAAACACTCACCAACACACAGCCAGGGTAGTTTTCCCCCCTGAAATATTTGAAATCTAATTAGACACAGGTAGGAGTGAAAACAGTTGCAGTAGCTGACAAAATTATGCATGAGCTGAAAGGCAAAAAACAGTTATATACCAGGGCACTAGACTTTCAGCTTATTGCTCTCCATCCACTACAATCATGACATATTTGCACAGCTATAGGATCCATTAGGTGTACATGATGAATAAAAAAAATGTTAGAGTAGGTTTTATGTCAATGTTTACTTTGAGTAACAAAAAATTGTTACCATAGCAATGGACAAAGCACCCATCACCTTAGATAGTAAGAAAATTAAAGAATGCAAACTGTAGATGACAGCACTTTAGTCGTTCTTTAGCAACTTGAAGAGAGGCAAGGCATATTAATTTCTGAACAACTCTTCAGGATTTCTTTAAAGATCTTCCAGAAAATTAGTATTAAAATTAACCAGCTGTAACTGCCTATAGCCAGGTAAAATCTTCTCTCAACTATGGGAATATTTCTGCCCAGCGTTAATTACAATAGTTTTGTCTGGAACAGATAAGAGAAAAATTCTTAAGCTGTACCCTGGAGTCTTAGAAAATGGAGCTCACATATCTACTTCACACATTTCTGCCCAGGCTAGACTGCTGTTTGCAATATCCTTTCCAGGGTTTTGTACAGCTCAATTTGAGATACTAGCACTTCAAAGTAATTCCCCAATGGCTTTTCGTGGTGAAGCTCAGTGTCACCTAGCTCAGACCCTAATGGACCTAACACTGCAAGGTTGCTGTTACTTCCTTTCAGAGACATTGTTGTGAAGTTGAGCTCATTAGGTCTGGAATCACCACTTTCACATGTCATGAGCACAGCAGTATCTGTAAGGAAATCAAAGCCCAGTGTCAAGGATCTAAGTCACCTACCCAAATGCCACTACAATGTCACCTGCAAGGTTGTGTGACCCTCCTGACACAACAGCTGACTTGTGTAATACCACCTGCATTCCGTTCTTGTATTTGTCCTGAGCCTGTCTATTCAGACCTTCTGTTCTCTTCACAATGTACTGAGTAGAGGAATGAATTAAAACAACATGATCCTTTTATCATCTGCTGTCTCAGAAAACAGTATTACAATATACATAAGCATGCATTGTCCACTGTCATCAACATCAACAGCAGACAACCAACACCAACTAAATACACAGAAAAAAGGGGTTTGTTTATCCCCTTTTGCTGAAGAACTGTAAACAGGCAGCTATGGAAGAAAAACAAAGCTGGTGCTAACGTGGTCTCTCATGAATGTCTTGTATCTAGAGGGATAAAAAGCAGCCTGTGTATATTCTCATTACTTCTGACAGGACTTTAAACAGGACTAAATTCAGGAATATTCCTAAGTGACAGACTCCCGCTATGGGTTGGTGTTTCCTTTCCAGAGGAAGAACTCTGTGTAGTCAGGGATTTTTCTAAGCTATACATAACAAGCAGACATTTTTGTTGTTTCTGGTGGTACTTCTATGACCTGCTGAGGCTGGGCACACCACATGATTCAGTGACTCCAGCAACCAGCATCGCAGCACCTAAACTTTTATAAGCTACAGCAAAGCTCACAGCCCTACGCAACCATGCAATCCATAGGAAAATTTAACTTCCTCAAAATGGGATCTACAAATACCCAGTGTGTCAAATAAGGAACCCCTTCAGGCTGGTCAGCAACAACATTTGTGCCTTAACGATCAACTGGAGTGCTGAACTGCCTTCTTCAGCACTCCTGGGGCAAATGAAAGACAATGTATGACTTAAGAGTGCCTGACATACTGGACCATAATCTGTAAAACCAAGTTGTGATTCATGATCCACAACTATTTGTGTGTTCTGTTTAATGACTAATCGGGGAGGTTGAGGAACTGAGCTCTGAACTTCAGCATTTAAATACCACATATTCCCTTTAATGAGCATCTCTCTTTCTACAAAGAGCTCAGTCTCATTGCACTTTGGAAATCAAGGCTTACATCTTAAAGCCAGAGCTTGTAAGAAAAAGTAACTCTTTTTAAGCAGTCTGAGAGCTGATGATGCAGAGGGCTATGTCTGAAATGCTTCCTCCTCACTTTTTCTTCTCTCAACAACCACCACCCCCCACCCCGCCCCAATATATGAGCTATTTCTTGAGTTTTCTTTTCTCTAGCCTTGCTAATTTAAGCAGCAATATGAAAACCTAAAACAATGTTGTTGGGGATGATTAGACCATTAGTGCAAATTAACCCCCAGCAGCTTTGCTAATAGAGACATTTTGTAACACCAGGAACCAGACTAAACAAACAAAAGATGCTTAATTTCCTTTTCCTTTTAAGCTAGTCTGATCTAAACTGTAAATTTATCAGCTTTTCTGTGCACTGAGAGCCAGCAGGAATGCAGCTTCCTTCCGAAGAGGACATCACACACACCAACACACCTCTCTAAAGATACACATACAGGACAGAGTGGTATTTAGAGAAAGCACAGGGCATCCCAATAGGCTCCTAAAGGAAACTAACAAAAGCATGGTAAGATGCCCTGTACCTTATAGAAATGCTCATTTTTCTGTAGAAATTAACTCCTAGACCAGAGCAGCAGTTCCCACCATCTTCATGCCTTTTGTAGGAGTTTCAACTCTAAAGAACATATAAACAATTTAAGTTCCTTGTATATGTGCTGTCATGAGTGAGGAGTGATGATAGCCTGCCAGAAGAGAAACTGCAATTAATCTGACAGTTTGTCTTAAATAATGAGACCCACAAGCACCAATAAAACAATACAGATTAAAACACCGGATTTTTACTGTTCTACTAGGCCAGGTACCTACTCCTGGATTATTCCCTATACCTCCTCCCTCACCCTGAAGTTACCAGAAAACCCTAAGCTCTGACTTCGTGTCCCTTCCAGTATTATTCTGGCAAGTTGCTACTGCTTTTACAGCTTTAACAGATGCACTGGGTTTTAAAGCTTTTTCATACAATTTTTCTCAGGGATACTCATTTCCATTCAGACCTAGAGGCTCACACACTTTCTTGCTCACAGTGGCCTTGGAACCCAACAGCTTGTCAGATAATCACACTGAGGGTTCCCAGGAGGTTCCCTAATGCATCAGATCACAGCCTTTTTTCAGACAGCCAGAAAACATTATCTTGGTTCAACTAAAATCCACTCCCAGTAGTATGAAATTTCCCTCCCTACTGTTGGTTTGGAGGACTGGGGTTTATACGGTATGATCTTTTAACGAGCCACCATTGTTTCTAATTAGGCAAGTAACCAAGGATTTAATTAAATGTTGTAACTTGAGTCACACAAGTGGCTAATAGTCTAAACAAAAATCAAGCAGAGGTGCCTCATATGATCTGTAAGCAGCCTTGCACATGCACAGGCTTTCAGAAAGGTCAGACAGAGAGAAGCTAGCAGGAGGCCTACCATCCCCACAGCAGTGTCTCTAAACAGGAGAAGAGCCAGGGGCACCAGTGTGCATTTAGCAATACGTGCTGCAGCACGCTTGGAAAAGAAGCCAGAAATGACTTCACTAGTTTCCTGAGACTGAAGGGGATGGGGAAGGGAAACTATTTACAGGAGGGGATTTTAACAAGATGCCTTAATATAACATTTCTGAAACTTAAATACATGCATACATTTGCCAAAAGTTAACCAAAAACTTCAGCGCCAGCAATTGATGCAGCATCTATAGCTAGCAACTCTGACTGCCGATGCAATAATTTTCTTCTCTTCCATTTATGGTCTCCCCTTAAGATATTCCCTATCAATTTCTTCTACTTTTCCAATCAGCATACTAGGGAAAAGACTTCAAACATACAAGGGTGAAGAGCAAAAGTTAGAATGTATCTTATAGTGGGGTTATGTAATACTTGAGTTTGTCTACACTCAGATAGGATTTCATACCCTAGTCTGCACTTAGAAGAATGTGTTACCTGTCACGCAACCAGTCACAAGGAGATAGCCCTGCATTTGGCTGAAAGAACCCACAGACTTTGAGCATGCACTGTCAAAATGCCTGCTTTCACAATGCAAAGAATATTCCTACAAGTATTACACTAATGATTTAATAAAGTTTTGTAAGACTTTTGCATAACAGAAGTTCAACTTTACAGGCAGCTGATTAGGGTGTTAATGGTGTTTTGAAAAGGGAGGCGATAACTTTTGATTATCAGTGCTGAGTACTCAGATTTCTATGAACTTCAGCATCATTGAACTTTACTGCTCAGCTCCTGAACATGTCAGGATCGAACATCAATTCCTAGTTCACTGGTCACAAAGCTCTGCTCCAGTGACTCAGTCACAGTCAATCAGCAAATGACTTCCAAAGCAAGAAACAGAGACTGCCTTCTAACAACTAACCTATAGTTTATTCTCAATGCATTGCATGGATGCCAAAGCAATTGCTCAGAAGGTTTCTTGAGCTTTTAAAGACTGTCAAGGGAAGGATACCTGTTTTTTTTCCTAAGCAGGTATCTTCAATTTAAAATTAATAATCTGTTTCTTTTTAAACTTTACCAAACCTGATTGACTGCTACCATGGACTCAAGTGAGCTCTTTGCTTGCTCTGGTGAGAAGCACCTTTTCTCAGTGTCTGTTTAAAAGACACCCTCGCTGACTTATTTTTGAGAATGAGTCAGTTGTTTGGAGGACCCAGCTGTCTCTGGTATGACTCCAATGTCCATGAGCAGTGCCTGCTAAGGCTAATGAAATTAAACTGGAGTTTCACAATTTCACAAATGCTTATAAAAATTATACTGTGAAATATTTACCCTTCTATGTCACTGTCATTCTCTAGTAAACAACAGAATTAGGAGAACTTCAACAGATTATGCTCCCATTGCTTACTAAACCAGAATATAAAAAATGGTGGCATGATTGCTATGAATTATTAACCAGGTATTTACTTCGGAGAAATCCGAGCAAAACACTTGCAAGGTGCTGTTACACTTATTCACAAAAAAACATAGTCCCCAAAGTGTAATAACTCTTGTGTGGTTTATCATCACTTGCATTATGTACTGTACAGGTGCCCTATGGGGACTGGAAGCTCCCTGTGCTGAGAGATGCACACAAAGCAAGGTCCAGCCTCTTCCCTGAATTCTATATAGTACAAGCAAACAGAGAAGATTATGTAAACAAGGATAAAATATGCCCAAAGTAACACAGTAAATCCTGAATAGAAGTAGGAAGAGAATCCAGGTTTCTTGATTACTTAATTAGTACACAACGACTAGACCACCACTTTTTTTTTTTTTAAACCTGCTCCACTGTAGCTGAATTGTATTTACTTTACAGAAGGAAAAAAAAAACCAGCAAATAGTATACAGAAAGAATGAACATTTTACAAGGCTAAACCACTAAAAAAAAATATAAACCCTTCATCATGACTCAAGCAGTAATTCATCATTCTGAGCACCTTTGTAAACCAATTCTGGCCTAGCACCTGATTTTATGGGTTCTACCCAGTACCATAAAAATGACTGGGAAAGCCCTTTGATGGGTTGAAAGACTGAAGAAGGGTTTCTCTGAATGCTGATTAAAGGTTTATAACTGGGTTACTTTAACCTTCCAGGTTTGACTTAATTGACTGTACTGAAGAAGATACAAAGAAAAATGTGAAGAGTACTCTGAAAGATCTTAGCCAGAAAGTTTACATTTTGTTTATTCAGGATGGAAATATGAACAGAGAAACTATCTCAGATGAAAACAAAGGCAGTTTGCTAACTGGAGTGTCTGAGATGCATATTTTTCTCTATACAGCACAAGAATTACCACTTAGTTTTATCTGTACCTCAGAATACAGAAAGCATGTCCAAAGAGAAGGTTTAAGGTACCATGAAAGGAAATCTAGTATTCAGAGACTGTACATATATATTTTCTTTTTTTTTAAATATTCCTGCAATAGCTAAAGCCCTAAGTGTGGATTTGTAAAGATGAGATCTTGTCATTTGAAAATGGAACATGAAAGAATGACACAACAGAAGCAAGACTGAGGGCTTCAAACTACTCTCCTTTCAAGATGTGGGCTGAAATGCTTTTATGTTTAGATCCTTCCTAACAGTGAAATCGCTTATATATTTAAGTCCTATAAAATTGCATAAGGAAATGAAAAATGTTTTGTTGCGACTCGCATCTGAAGACACACAAGTACACCCAGAAGAGCATCCCACCAAATCATTCTATCCCTCTTCGTTACACTCTGAACTGCGTTAGTTTTAAAATACAAAGCAGTATACTAAAGCACATTCCCCAGGAGTTTCACAGTTGGAAATCAACATTCCATTTGTTGTGGAAAATGGGTACCTGGAATAACATGTCACAAATTATGTGTTAACAGAAACCATAGAGTGAATTCATCTCTGGTTTTGGTCTCATACATTCTGGTTAACATCAGCTTCACTTAGGCAACATGATGTCATTTGTGATCGCTGGCAGTGATGTTACTACACTGAAACATTTAAAAACTGACAAACCAACAATTAGTACTGGAATACAGTCAGCTCCTCCAAGCAGTTTACTCCCTAGGGAGGCTCAGATAGGTCTTCTATGCAAAACAGGCGAAGCCGATGCTGGGAGATCCCTCTTTTCTGTGACTAGTTTCTCCAACATGGCTGTTCATGGCCAGATCACAATCTAGTCTTTGAATTCTTGAGATTTACAAGCAAGCAGTACACTGACGTTATGATCACAACGACTTTTCTAGCTATGGTCATTCTGTAGCGCTGCTGTACATGTGCATCCTCTAGGTTTTAACAGTTCTCGACATCACGTAATACAGCCTGCTGTCAATACTCTTTAGGAATTGACATATAAAGCTGCCTCCACTGATCGGTTTAACAGCTTTCCTCACTGCCACATCCTTTATCCTTCTTCCAGTCTGTAGATTTATCATCACTACTAATTATCCATTGTCTTGGGTTGATTTGTTTGCTGGACAAAGGTAATTCAGTAACCCTGTTTAGAGCCTACAACCCTTCAGGTGCAATGAGTTGCACTGCAAAAATCTGTAACAACCTGAGGGGAGGAAAAAGTATCACTGTTTTTCACCTCTTTTCTCTAATTAGGACAGAGCTTCATCCCCTTTTCCATTACTTATCCTGCTCAATACCCCCAGTAAATTGGGTTATGTGGTGGTTCAGCACCTTCTACAATACGTTAGAGATTAGCTGCTGCCCAGCAGAGTAACATAAAGCACTTAGCACTCCCGTATCTTTTTTCTTGGCCCTGTGCTGTGCCAGATCAAATGTGGTATATCATGCCGTAGAAAAACAGATGGAAGGATCCTTTAATGGTGTAGTAGTTGGAAAAGTATTTAACTATAGAACAAAATCAGCAATGCACATAGGTCAAACTTTTCAAAGCTGCCTAATGCATTCAGCTCCCCAGCACTACAAATAGAAATCAAGTGGCCAGCTTCCCAGTTACCTTCAAGTATCTCAGCTTACGCAGGTAGGTACATGTTACTTTCTGAAAGTCAACCTCAAGAATAACTTGTTTTCAGTACGGTTATGATTTTTCCCTCACACACAGCAGGCTACAAATAAGGGCAGTTCACAGAAGCATTCAGGAACAGGGTCTTGCCCTAAGGATTTTGCTTTCTAATCCTTACAAAAGGTATATACAAATGATGACTCAGAGTAGAGAAGCTTGAATACACAGCGATTGGTGAAGTGACAATCAATCACTGTAGCTCTGCAGAAGCCAGTGCTGTTAACTTACAACAGCCCTGGGAAGGACACAGAAGACTTAAGTGATCTGTATTTTTAAGTATTGCTAGTTTTTAATTTTTCTGTCCTAAGTTGATTTTACAATCTACAGGGAAGTTATAATGATGCTACCTTTCTTCTGTTCATAGTTTATCTAACTGCTAGGGGTAACAGGAATTTTCCTTACTGAGCAGTAAGTGCAATTCATCTCTCCTTTGGGGGCCCAGAAGTCCTTGCCAATTGTAGGAAGGCAGTGCAATGATACTTCCCCTACCCTTTATTTCTTCAGTTCTTTTACCAAGATTTTCCCATTCACTCTACTGGTGACAATATGGCGTATCTGAAACCCCTTTTATCACAGAGAGTTTTTAGGAACAGGACTGAAACAGGCTTCACACTCTGAGTGTGATGCTAACCAACTGTTCACATTTTCTACTTTGCAGGTGTTTTCTGTATGCAAAGACTTACCACAGGTCACCCAGCAGGACAGAGACAAGGCTGTGGGAAGAACTTACATCCTATAACCTATCAGCACTGTTTGAACCATTTTCACACTAGAAACTGCTTTCACTGACTAGACGCAAGAGAGGAAGATCTGTTTATTCAGACAGCGTTCCTATTGCGTTAATGTACTCCCGTGGATAATTCTTTTCACTCCCTGTCATATTAGTCATTCTTTGACTTTACTGCTGTTCTTGGGCTGATAAGTTTATGGATACAGTAATAGGATTCTGAATTAAGATACAATTTAAGAACAGTTTCAATTCCGATGATTTGTGTATGAGGTCACAGACCAGTCTACTTTTACTTTTGCCAGAGAAGATTTGTAGCTATTATTTTCCTACAACAATGATCACATGCTGTTTACTTCAGCACTGGATGTTGCAATACCTCAATGAAAAAATACACAAGAAGCAAAAAATAAACCAACCCACTATGCCTGGGGATAATGTGTGGTGTGTTTTTCTTCAGGATGATTAAATGTGAATGCATGTCACAGGATGTAGGGATTGCTCTGCTGGGAGCCCATGAATATGAGAGCATACAGCCTTATATCTAACCAGGCAAATGTCCATGGAGAAGGTTAGAGCAGCTCCTAGGCAGAGTCAGCATATGCAGTCACTACTCCCTGGCTGCTGCATTCGGTCAGTTCTCTCCTACAAGGTATAGTCCCTTCACAGATGCCTGGGTTAAATTCCACACTTCCAAATCTAGGAAGTTTCGCTGAAGACAGATTTGTACCACAGAACCAGGAAACTGATTTTTTTCCAACCTTTCACCAGTACTCAGCCACTAAAAACACAGAAGAAACCTTAGCAGTGACAGAATTGTCTACACAGTTAGTACCTCGCAGTACAGCAGCATTTGAGCTTCCCCAGTGGCTACCAGCTGTCCCTTCCTATCGCAGCATCAGGTAAGTAGTTAAAACAATTTCCATTTCTTTTACATTGAATTACCCTCTTGTACTTAAGCAAAGCTTCCATCTGACACCTTAACAACTGCACAGATCAGAATCTTCCATAGATATGGGAGCAACATGCCTGCAAGACAAAGTTTTCAAAACTGACTGCTGCTTTGGAACATCGCACATTGTCTTGAGATGTAGTATAGGGCTGACTCGCTTTGTAAAATCAATGCTGTTTGGTGTGCTTACTGCCCTCTCCACCACTGAAGGAAAGAAAAACAATCACCACCTTGCCATTCCTGCTGAAAGCAAGCAAAAGACTTAAAAACGTTGGTCTCTTCAGCCTCATATCTTTGTCTGGTTCAAAATAATTTTAAGCAAAAATGCAAATTCCCTTTTCACCAAAAAGGTGCTTCAGCAAGAGAACAGGGCCTGAGCTCTACTTTTGTAGTAACACAGAACAATCAATATACCAACGAATGTCAGACTAGTCACTTAAATAAGTCAGTTACCCGTTCTCAAAACCAATCCATTCTGACCATAACAGCAAGTCACACAGGCAGCTACTGATATCCCACATTGCCATTTCTATCTATTGCACCTCTCAGCATGATAATGATATACCTTTGCCTAGGCAGATTCATTTCAGAGCAAAGAAATACATCATCAGATTGGACCAAGCTTGTTTTTATTTTCAACTCACTCTTCAGGAAGACTGAAACAGACCTTCAAAGGGTGATCCCCTCTCCCGTCCACCCAGCAAATACCTAGTTCATTGCCTTTGGATTTCTTCTTTCACAACATCTATGCTTGTTATGTGGAATAGTATTCTGTTTCTACTATTTCATGAAAAAGGATTTTCAATAAAAGATAAGCACCACAGTCAGAAAAGACTTCTGTAATGGAGGTTTCACAGTAAACAGGTGTCTGGGAGATTCTCTCACCAACTTAACCAAAGCTGAAAACATCAGAATGATTCTGGGATAACTAAAATCCCCCTTTTTTAAAATAAAAGCCTTTTATCTGTCAAATGACACTTGCTGTTCTAAAGGCTATTCTCCTCGGTAGTTGTCAACTATGTATTAATCTAATTCATATAAGCCTTAGAAATAAATACTTTCATGTGCAGAATCTTTTGGGAAACTGATTCCCTGAGGCTTTAAAGAGCAATTGTTGCTTATCACTGCAGAGGTTTCCCTTGAATTCAAAGCCTGATAACCAGAAAAAAAGATACATCAAATATTTCAGTGATTAACAAGTTTTCCAATCTGTCAACCTCAAAGGATTTTCATCTCATTGGTAGGGAAACTGCTAAAGATGAAAATGAAAGTGATCTGAACCAGTAAGGCATTTTGTATGTTCCCAGGTACTGCTTTTGCTGCTCCTGTCCAAAATAATGGCACTCACTCCTAACAGTCCCTTGCAATCAGCAGCAACATTAAACACATTAGGCCTTATTTTAAAGGGTAAATATATTGGCAAAGACAAATGCTGCTCAACCTCAAGTAGATATTTAAACCCCTCCTTGAAGAGTTCTCGTAACAAAACCATTCTGTGTGGGAGAGGCAAAGCACCGTCAGACCACTCCGAGAAAAGCAGGTAATTGAAGTTTTGCCATGTTTAAACTCTGCCTGTGCAATAAAAAGCAGATTTTAAAAGCCTTGTAAAACAGAGAACTTTTCTGGTGCCTTATTGTCTGTCATTCTGCAGAAATGGCCCCCACTGAGGCAGCGAATTGCCATATTTTGTACTTTGTTGCATAATGTCAGCATGCATTAAGTGGCATGGCATACATGTTAAAAAACCTCCTACTGATGGAGGCTTTCAATCCTCTTCACAGTGCTCAAGAAGGAAAATAATGGATTTCAATGACTAGGAGCAATCTCCAGTGCAAGTCAACTGTAAATTGGTTAAGATTCACCCCCTGCCCCTAACATCTGTGTGCTACCACATTAGAAACAGGAAAAAACAACCTACCATACCTGAGTATGAACTGATCCACTGTAGAATTGTTGGCAATTGTCACATAAATGTTCACCACCTCTCCTTGTTTGACAGGCTTTAAGGGCAGCCAGATGACAATGTTACTATCCAGCCGTAGCTCCACAAGTTGAGAAGTCTCCTGGCCTCGATAGAGGCTAACTGATCCAATCCTCTGTAAGTGGGACATGGTTTCATCCATGCCATCTTTTCCTGGCCGGATAGCATTTCCCTTCCTTACATCCTCAGCAGTACACTCTCCCTTCTCATCTCCTGGTTGGATAGTATAGTAGAGCTCCACAGGGCTCCCTTCAGAAAGATCAGGTGTCTTCTTACGGCCTGTGACAACCATGGGGGGGTTAAACCAGCTCGACAGGAGTTCCAGCTCTGCCACACACAACCCCAGATCCCCTTTCAGCCTGCAGCTGCCTCTGACTTCCCGTGTCTCTCGAAAGGCAAACACCCGCAGGCAGGGCAGCCGTTCCGTGGTGCTATAGTCATCCCAGTCCCTGCCCACGATATAGAACAGGACCTGGACTTTGGGCTTGCTCACATAAATTTTGTCATTCATTATGTAGGCCTTAAGTTTCCAGTTATAAGTAAACTTGTTGGCAGATCCAAAGAAGTTGGAAGTTAACATTAGGTCCTGGGGCACAACTTGCTCAATGGAAAAAGGTCCATAGCTGGCATTTAACACAGGTGGCCTCTTGGCTTTATATGGGAAGAATGATTCCACCCTGGACTGCAAACTGGAATTTCTCATGAAGTCCTGGTTGGCTTCTTTGAGGAAGAAAGATGTCTCAGCACTGAAGATCTGGTAGCTCACAGGTAGGTAAGTTGGTGAAGAAGAAAATCTCTGATTATTGTCCAAGACCCCTCGACTCTCTGTCACTAATAAAAGAAAAGGTGATGTGGGTTAGATCGAGTCTGCTTATAGGTTTAAAAGAATGTTTACTGTAAGTTTAGTGGAGCTACCTGATGAGCTAGGGACAATCATTTGGTGCAAAAAATGTACAGTGTAGCTAAACATTTAGATGTAGCTAATTCTTTTTTTGCATTACATACACACAAGAAAAAAAGTGATGCAGACTTTAGTTCTACCTTGCATTTATTTATCATTCCTTTGTCACACATGCACATACACAGGTGATCATTTCTTCCAACATTCAGACTGGAAAACTGAAGCAGGGCACTTTTTTTTTTCGGCCTGCTGCTATACATAATGTCCGCGGAACACTCAGTCCTACAATACAAGCCCTTCAACTGAAGGCAACAGAATCTTGTGCCCATCTAAGTGTGGGATGACCTTCAATATCTCCCCTTCACCATAAGAAAGGAGTAGAAAGGTTTACACACCAGAATCAATGGTTGTCCCACTAGCTGTTTTACATGGTTGAACTGCAGCAGTGCTTTGCTAATACACAACAAAATCACATGGAGGAATTGGCTTCACTGCAGGAATTCACTGAGTACTTTGACTGTCACGTGGATGAGAAACAGAATGACACTTCTACTTGTGAAGTTACATTCACACCTATGCAACATCTGACCTCCCTAACAAAACTTCAAACATGGAGGTTTGCATACACCAATTCTCTTATGAACTGGCCACAAACAGGAGTCAAAGCCTCCCAGAAGCAATTCATGAATAAGTGTGTCTTAAAACACCAGTGGGGTCACTTTCCCCACTTTTTCTGTCCATGTCATCGCCCTCTAAACTTTCCATGTGCTTAGAAACTTCCCTCCTGTCTTTTCAGTCTTTCTGTTCAGTTACAGCATGCATACAGTATTCAGCACATTGGTAAGGTCCACTGAACCCCAGCCCTCAAAAGCCTACTAATCACTGTCCCTGTAAGGAACACTGCCAGGAGATCAAAGATAGTTTCTGTTCTACAGCCAAAGACAGAAATTGCTTTTCTAAGAACTGACAAGTCCCATTTCATTCTCTTCCTCCATCAAGAAACCTTGCCCTTGCACTACTATTTCTAGCACTATGAGCTACCTTTAGAGTTTAATATTGACTGTAAGTCAGCTTCCTATGTTATTTAAACAGACGCACATCACAGGCTAGGAATATTACAACAAGTGCTTTATATATATAAAATACAGTATATAAAATACATATAAATATAAAACAAATTAGTACATTTGTACAGACTGGCCCAATTTAAGTTTAAGCTGAATATCAAATTCCTTTTGGCTGAAATGATGTTTGCCTATTATGAAGATTAACAACATATTGGGGATAAACAGCTTGAAAGAAAACTTATTACCTAGTTAGGGCAGATAACAACAGAGGACAGCCTTAAAATACAACATGTGGACTACTTAATACTCACAACCTGTCTTCCTAACCTATTCTGAAGAGATTAACTATAGGTACAGAGGGTAATTGAAAGAAGATGCATGTAGCACTAGACTGTCTTTAGTACTTAAAAATAGACCTTGCCCTCAGACATATGTCTGTTCCAATGTCCTTGGGGAATCCCGTCAGAGTCAGGATTAAAGGTTCTGTATTTGTTCACCACTTTAAAGAAATGCAACAGTCAGGACAATGCACAATGCTCAGACTTGCCTGAAGCTCAGGAGCACCTAAAGATCTCTTAAAAGCCCTACATAGACTGTTCTGTCAACTTTCTCACAAGGGTCTGCAGTTTGAGGATTTTCTACAAATAGATTCACAGTCCTTCTAGCATGCTAATTATCCAGTCAAACTTAATTAAATGTTTTCAAGTAATAAATAATCAATATCTGTCATTACACCAAATGGCTACTGCTGACAGACAACTTCACTGCAATCTTGTTGAGCATGCACATAGCCAGTGTGCTGGCACTACTCAGTGTTGGGAAAGTGAATAGCTTTGGAAGGCAGGTGTTAGGCAATTAAGAAAAAGGAAAGAAAGCAAAAGTGAAGAGGGAAAAAATCAGAGCTCTCAAAGGATGGCAGCCATAAATTTGAAATAAGGAATTAAGATGCGCTCACCACCACTGCAAGGTAGAACTATTTCTCATAAATGAGCAAACCGCCATGACTGAACAAAAACATAAAAGAAATAGACGGCAAAAAGACAAACAAAGGAAAGGTAAGAGTGAGAATGTGAAAATATCAGCACACAGTGAATTACCAGCACAGCACCCTGTCAGTTAGAGCCACATTTAAAACAGAACTTCGGTTTAGCACACTATTTCAGTCCTCCTCCAGCCCTTGGCATACATTTTAATTCTGCTGGAAAGGAATCTACAGGTGCCAATCCTGCCCAAAGTAATGGCATTTACTTCGAAGTAAGCCAACTTCCCCCAAGCTGAATCAAAATAGTGGTCTGTTAGGGTTACATCCCACAGTGCTTTAGTACTGAATTAAGGAATGTAAAAAAGATACATTTTGGACCATGGATCTTCCAAGACAACAGCAAAGCCTACATATTCCTTCTGGTCCAGGAGCACAACAGTGGTCGGCTGAAACTGCAGCAGTTTAGGCTCACTTTCCTCTCTAAATCCCTTTGCCTGCAACAGATGAGCCTGCTAAGACAGTCAACTTTCTGAATTGCTTTGTAAGAAGCAATCCTTTCCGTTTACGTGACAGATACCACTGTTTCTTTAAAAAAATGGTTTGCTACACAAGAATTCAGTTTCTTGCTGATCAGTTTGGATATTGAATTTAACTTCACAAAGCATCAGAACTTTTTTAGGTGTCCTCTTTTCTAAGGCCAAGAGCCTTGTAATACCAGAGAGCGGCAAGCTGTAGTTCAAGAAAGTGCATAAGTACTTCCTTCCCTGTAAGCATTACTTGACTTAAGCACACAGGCACATTTCACTGAAGCAGTACTCTAGAATTGGCATCTTAACCACTGCTACTGAGGGAATATCTTTGGCTTCAATAGGTCTGAAAGAAACAGAAATAAACTCAGCAGGCTGTAGAGACAAGTGAACTCCTATGATTTCAAAAGGCTGTTGGTCAGGATTTATGCTTGAAACTTAACAGCTGTTTTCCTGCAATTCCCAGGACTTTTGCTGCAGCACATACTCAGACTGACAGTGGTCTCCCTTTTGCAGGCACTCCATCTATCCTGAATCAATCATGTGGATGAGGTATGTAGGATCTGGCCCAATATTAAGAAAAACAGAGACAACTTCCACTTTATTAAACTGAATGAGAACAGAAAAATCTATTTGGTCAGAATGACAGCAAAAAGAAAAAGCTTTGCTTCTTTATTGTAGTCTAAAGCTTTCCACCCACTGTTGTACTGTACATAATGGAGTGCTATAATCCTGTAGTGATGGCTGTACTTTAGACAATCTATTTAAACACTTCAAGCCTTTCACTGATAAAGTTGGCAGTTAAAACTGTCCACTTTATTGTAGAATCCCAGCCATGTGTATCAGCAAATACTGGCCATCATTTATGAGATTTGTTTTATACTTGTCTATACGCAGTAACCTTCATGTCCTGGCATAATTAACTACCAATGTCTCCAAGGAACATTTTTGTATGTTTAATCAGCTCTGCTACAAAGTTTTTTTTTTGTTTATTTGTTTTCATTTAATTGGAGAATCTATTTAACAAGATATCAAGGTTTTTCTGAGTTTCACAACTTGTTTTAAGTATTCATTAAGAATAGGATTACTTGGTCTACTTGAAAAATAAATAAGCCACCTGTTAAAAAAAAGAAGCCATGCCTATCAGTGGTTTCAGGTGTTCCGGAATACATTTCTCAATTTTTAACTTTTTTCTCCTCAACCACCAAAACACATTTCCGGGGTTCATGTTAAAGCAATGTCTAAATTTAAAGTGTTGTACCGCTATGAAAGTACCAGTTGTGGGAGCAGTATTTCACCACCAGTTCAGCCTCTAATGTGGACACAATTGTATCAGTAAAATGGAACTGGGTTTCTGCAACAGGAATGCTGTAAGTGCTGTTATAAAAACTTAACTTATTCACATCAGGGAAGTTCCATTTCCTCAAACAGATTAGCTAAAGGGTGTAAATATATCCTGAGAAAGCCATGGGGGCTTCATCTGAGTGTCCTGATCATTAGAGAACGATGCTGGTTGACCTTTCATATTTGGTTCAAATAAGTAGAACTCATGTGTCACTACAAACCAAGATGGAAATCAAGAATACGGACAAGGGTAAGAACAGAAATGCAGAAATGCCATTTTTGTATTGAAGACTAATTACAGCAGGCCTGACTCTCAAATAGGCAGTAAGTTCTATACCCTTCTGTATTAAATATGAGTCACAAGTTGTCCAGAGATGGATTCCAGCATTGAAAAGATTGAGAACCAGCAAACAAAGCTGCTATTAGCCGAGAACAAAAGTTAAGACTTACAAGTAAGTACTCCTTTGTAACAGCCTAGTGACTTTCTAATCCTTCTTCTGGCATCATATACTTCTGCAGCACTTCACATGAACCCAAACAGGCATCTGTTGAGCACATCACTGGTTCCAGTGTGACAAGCCAGCTCAAATTCCTGTAACCTAGCAAGTCCATTTTTGGCGCTGGATATGAAATGGTGAATTCTGATCTGCATTATTCTTTTTTGGATTCCAATCTGAGAAGAATTTTATTTGGGGGAATTTCACTTCGAGCTGGAGCCCTGGGTGCTGGATTCACTGGAACAGTCATAAAGGTTTAATATATTTAAGCCATCTTTTTTTGAGGCTGGTTTGAGACAACTTCCTTTTGGATTGGGAATTAAAGGTTTCATTTGTGGATGGGAGATTATTGGCCATTGGCCATGCATCTTCACTGACTGATGTTTGATGAGCCACTGAGTCTTCAAGGAAACCATCTGCCTGTCCCCCTAGCCAAAAGGCTCCTATCCAGAGAAAGCTGGTGAGAAGCAGAAGACACATGCCTATGCAAAGGAATGTGAGGATATTTCCTTGCACCTTCCTTGTATGGCCCTTACAAAGGCACATTTACAAATACTCCCTCCAGGAAACAAACCATGTGAAGACTTGGAGACAAATTTCAGTCTGTGTTCTATTACCCTAGCTACATTGGTACAGCTGAAGCTTCCACCAAGACTGCTGTAACTTTCAAGGCAGGATCTTCTCCTTCCTTTTTATAACTGCTTTATCCACTGACTTGTCCCTTGATTCCTAAACATAGTTGTAACTGAATGCTGCATCATACTTAAGTTTTTTTGCCCAAATTCCATGCCACTAGATTTTTCAACAAAAACAAATATTGTTTATTTACAGCACCACCACAAATCCTGCAAACACTTTAAAAACTATCCCTCCTCCTTATATGGACTCCCATTCCCATATTACCCCCACACCCAGAGATGCTAAACATACTATAAGCATATTATACCAACCATCCTCTCATAGAAGTCACCACCCGTGAATTCTGCTCTGTGACTCTTCCAACCAGTCCAAACCCGTCCTGCTGTTGCACGGATAATCATATATTCCAACTCAGCAAATGCGAACAGAGATAAAAGTAGAAAAGATACACTTAAATCATAACAGATGTTTCCTTCACCACAAAACATCAATATTTTCTTGTTCATTTTCCCTTAACTTTCCATATTGGAACCACATTTAGTGAATTCAGAGTGTACAAAAATCTTGCAGCAAGTATTTTTCTTAGAACCAGAGATCAGCAAATACTGCAAGAAATAAATGCCTGTGAATATTCATTTAGATTTCAGGATGACCTTAGCTGTATTCTCAACCCCTCTGAGCTCCCTTTTCTTAACGTCTAGAAAAGGGTATTTTCCCTATTAGAAAGGTCAGGTAGAACTTAAAAACCAATCAAGCTCAAATTAAAAATATGGAACACGTTTTTAACTGTGAGGTTAACCATTGCATAAACTACAGACAGGAGTGATATGTAGTATGTAATCCAGTCTCTTCATATGGAGACTGGATTAATTTCTGAAAGATACATAAGATACTTTTTTTTTTTTTCCCAGCACAAGTTACTGGTTCATGACATGGATAACTGGAGCCTAATATTCCTTTCTGGCTTAAAATCTATGGATCTATGACCATTCAAAAAAATCAATTGGAAAACTGACATGACAGGGTAATTGCAGAAGCTGTGTTTTCTATTTCTCATGCTTGCCCATCAGATATGCTTTCTCATCCAGTGGGAGAACAGAGGGACTCTTTGACTAATTGCACATAGGCAATGTCAAGTGTCAAATGCTTACAGTGAATGCTTGAGACCAATTTGTGAAGTTAAAAATAAACAGTGGAAACAAATCTGTCAAAGAAATCCATACAGTGAACATATTTGAGCATAGACTGTAATTTCCCTCAAACATTCTGTGAGCATCCAAGGAGGCCAATTTTGTCAAATAAATGATTGCTAACAATTTTCTCTTTTTTTTTTTTTTTTTTTTAGAATCCAAGTTTAATGAAACTGAGACCTGAAGTCCAAGGATAAGTATATAATTGCAGTGTTTTGTTGATCAACTTGGAATGGTATATTCCCCATTCACATATATGGGAACAGACACCCTTTGTAACCAACCAGATACATTTTAAGCCCAGGTGTAGACAGAACCTTATCTAGCCTAGGTCACAGAGTTCAATTATGCTACATCAGATTGTCAGGAGACAATACAATCAGTTATTTTGAACAAATTTCCTATTTTATTTCAGTGGGACAGAATACCTGATTTCACTCGGTTTACTGTTAAATGAAAAGTGCAATAATATTGCATTATATAGGCTTCTCTCACATACTGAAGTCATATCCTTAATGAATCTATCTCCTGTACGTTGCAGCAGCCAAAACATTCAGTAAATCTCAGACATTCATAGACTTAGTACAAATAGACATATTTCACCCATTTTTCTCCAGCAGAAGCAGAATGTCATCATTTCAAAACTGTCAGGGAAAAAAATCACAAAAGTACCTAAAATTATGTATAAACAAAAATACACCAGGAACTTCTGCACTTCTTTAACATACAAAACCAAGGGGACATTCAGTGAAATTAAATGACAGAAATTCAAGGTGGATAGAAGAAAACATTTCATACATGGCGCAACTAGATAAAACTCCTTGCCAGGGAGGAAGGTACAGAGGCCAAGAACTCGCCAAGACTTTAATCAAGGATTTGAATGCTTGGAAAGATATGCAGACCATCTAGGGTAATGACATCAACTTCAAGTAAAATTCCTTGCTTTAGTATTTGTCTATTAGAAACCAGGATTAGACCTCTGCAATACAAAGCCTTATCCAACATCTGCTAGGTTGCTCCATTTTCCTCAGGATTACTGAGGCTACAGGCACATGTATCCCACAAATATCTGTTCTGTGATGTATAGCCTTTTCACAAACAGGAAAAAAATCTTTAAAGTCTAATTTGGAAACACAAAATGAAAACTTTCAGAAAACTGCACGTTAGAAATGCATTTCCAGTCTTTTAATGATGGCCTGAAAGCTCTGTTTTTTTTATGGTCACAGTTCTATATATCACCCTTTGACTTACTGCAAAACCTATCTTCTCTATCACCCTCAATTCATATAAGTGAGACGTGTTAGTCAAAGACCGTCTGACATTCAGGACTGAAATCTATAAACTGTTTTCTCAGACTAGTTGATGACCTTAAAAAGCCTGTAAAACAACAGTGTATGTGCAAAGGTCAGTGAATGTTTTAGAAATAACTCCTACTGCCAGTGCTGACATTACCAAATGCCTGTACTGTTGCGGCCATCTGACATATTTAAGCTAGTTTACTGTTTAGAATCAAAGATAAATATCTGGAACTCAAATTTCTGCTAATTAAAGCTTTTGAGAGATAGGGTTCTAAAAACTTCTATACAGACACCATTCAAGTGCCCAAGCTTTTCTCCCCTTGCAGTAACTGCAAATGTCAGTGCCCTGAGAGCAACATACCGTAGGTAAAATGTCATATGATGGCCTTTCTTTCCTACACTTTGTCTCATTGGGGTGAACTCCATGGATTCTGCATTCGTTTATTGTGTCAGCCCACAAGTCCAAAGCAAATAACACTTAAGCTGATTTTGTCTGATAGCTGTATAGAAGGGGTGAATAATTTAGGACACCAGAGTTTATTCCCAGCTCTCCCAAAAACATACGGTAGCCACAGCACAGCCCTGCAACCCAGTTTCTTTATTGACAGCTTCTCTTCTTTCATAGAGAAGTTTGACTAATTTGTGATTAAAAACATTGAGCTTATCTGAAGACTGGGTAAAACACTGACTTTTTTTTTTTAAAGCAGTAGAAATGACCCACTGGAAGCCACAAAGTGGGGAATAAGTAGACAATACGGTCCGGTTTTTCCAACTTAACCAGTAACTTCTCAGAGAGCTGGATTCTTGTTTTCCCATTGAAGACACTGCTAAAGAGGTCTAGTTTTCAAGGAAGTACAATTATGCGAAAGACAGGTTTCAGCAGAATGGCTCAAATTTAGCCCAAGATAGCACACAAAATCCCCCATGAAATTATACAACCTTGGCCAGGATATCCCAATGATCAATTACATGAACATCTCAGTAAAAAATAAAAAATTACTGAAGCATTGCAAAAATGAGGACATGCAAATTACAAACATTGAACAAATAGTTCTGGCCTTGGCAATGTGTCAATCCCTTGTCCTACGTCCCTCTCTCGTTTAATAGCACTGTGCTTTTCTCTGCTGTTTAAGTCATTGTTGGATGCTGATAGGCATCACTCCTCTGTTTAGACATTAAATTGCTTTACTCAGGCTCCTTGTTTAAAAAGAGATTACGGTCCTAGAGTCTGAATGGCACAATTTGCTCAGCACTCTCCACTGCCACAAAAAATCAAGAACTGAGAATACAAAGCTCAGCATGACTAGAGCTCAGATCTATGCAGGACAGAGCTGTGAGCTACGTAGGTGTAGAAGAAGGACACACAGCATTCAATAAATGAATTACAATGCTTTCCCCCCTTACCTTTCAGGGAGAAAAGGGGAAAATAATTTTTCTTGTTAAACAGGTACATTCTGAGAAGCTAATTAAAAACAAAGCCAACTAGAGACACAAACAACAGGACTCTTACATTACATTAGTGCCAAAAGGCCCATACCGAGATTCAGTCTCCATTGTGCTCTGCACTACGTGAATAATAAGGGATATTACTCCAAGAGCTAGGTATAACCTGGCAGCGGAAATTCTAATGTTAAAAATGGAGAAAAGGACTTATCAGATATGGGCCAGGTTTTCCTTGGGGTTAATATACTTCTAGCATGCCTCTGGACATGTTCATAACTGGCATCTCACATTTCAGTGCTTGTACTCTCAGGGTCCTGAACTGTGCCATGAAATGAACCCCTTCCAGATTTATCATCCCACCTTAGCAGTTAAGTGCATAACATATGGAAGAATTTTTCCTGCTATCTAGATAGGTAACTGAGGCATGGAGTGACCAAGCTGAGTTTTCCAGGAGTTCCTGTTAAAGCTAAGCACAGCAGTCAGACATCTTTAGACTCGTGCCTTTATCCACTAACCCAGTCCTTCTATTTCCAAACCTAAAAGGCTGATTGATAACAAACATACCAGATACTATGTGATTTATTTAAGAGATTGGGCAATTAAATCTTACTCCTGCAAACAGCCAATAATCCATGCAAGCCAATGTGAATGCTCTGCAGGAACAGGAACTCCTGATCTGTGAGAAGAGTTGCAGATTTACTGTCACATCTGGGGAAGAATTGTTTTCAAGATCCTGTATTTAAAACAGATCTTGAAGCCCCACGCCACTGGAAATGATGAAATACGCTTTTAGCATTTGAGGCCTGTTTCTTAGTACAAGTATCCAGTTCTAAAGACAAATCTGACTTATTCTTAAGCACAATAATGTTCCAATTGCCACGTGGATTCTCTGAGGGTTTGTTTACATGCTTGAGAGCTTTCCATGCTCCAGACTATGCACTGGTGACTTCTAGGCACTTATGACAAAGTGAGACCCCTTGACAGCAATTTCATTTCTTCAATAGCACTTTCCTTAGACTTGCGATCACAACGGAAGTGTTTACACAAAAGCACTGATGACTAGCTGAAGGGATATGTGACTTGGATTAGTTGCAGTTTTAAACAACTGCCTTCAATAAACCTTTCAGCCCCATCTTACAGCCATGAGGAATTTTCAGAGGAAGAAAAATATTATTAGCAAAAAATATTTCCATCATCCTACCCAGAACTTGTTGTACAGTCCCTTGTTTTGTTTGCCTTAATTTAGGTCCTGAATCTGCAAAGCTCCAGCATAGTAGCAGACCTCTCAATTTGCCTCAAGATCCACACGCAAGGTCCCATGGAAAAGATTATGATGACTACCTAATATAGTGTCTCACCACATGGCAATTGCACTGTTTTGCATTCTGGGGAGACACCTTGGCAGATCACAGAAATCCAACCTCCAATCAAGCATCAATCAACTGGAGTGATAATACTCTGCATATGTATCAGGTTAAACCATCAAAGCAAAACAGACTAAGGAGGTAACACAATGTACAAGTCTCATAGTGAATGCATGAAACTTAGCAAGACAAGGTAACAAATCCTTCCTCTACGCTCTAGTCTGTCAACTTTTAGGAGTAGTAACTAAGCACATAAATCTCCACTATCTGGCATCTACAGAAATATATGCAAATTTCATGTAAAATATCTGATTTGTGGCAAAAATGACCACAGAAGTACTGATTTAGATTAACTGTTGCAGAATTTCACTCATAGGAAAGTTTCTCCACTAGCATAACCAGTAAAGTTCTGTTTAAGTCAGAAAACCTGTGTGCTACACTAGACACAAACCCAGTCCCCAGAGACTACTTTTCTACAAGAAAAATTAAATATTCTTAAAAGAACCTCATTCGAGAGTAAGAGACGACGCTCATCCCTGTTCACTCTCCTCCTACACAGATAAATTTGGAAGAGTAACAGACGTAATGCGTGCACATTTTCAATACTTGCATGTAATGCTGAGACTTCACATGCCAGAATATCCCATTATCCTGGGTACAACTCTGCTAATTATCTCCATTTCAAAAATGCAGCAAGGATTTATGAGGCAATTAATTGAGAAGTGAGGCTGGGGGTGGGCGACAGCCTTGCCCATTCGGGAAATGAACTCAGTGTCACCTTTAACCTCCAGGTAATTCTTCGTCACCAAGCACAAAGGAGGCCCACCATACCAGAACAGCAGCAGGACAGAAACCAAGCGGAAATCTATCTGGTTAAACACCAGATCTGAGGGATTAATTAAAAGGGATGGCTAAAGCACTGGTGGTATTGTGGTCATAGCACCTCTAAGAGCTGCTTTTAAGGTGATATCACCTAAAAAAAGGTGACCTTTTTTGCAGTGCCTATTCAAAATTGCATATCCTTCCCTCTCCATTTCAAACAGCCCCACAGCAGAAGAGAAAGCAGGAAGGGGACAGGGAGGAATCAATACTGAAAATGTACTAAGCCTGAGGAAAACAGGCTTGGCAAGGCAGCTCTAGAAACAGCGTTGCAAAGCAGGCTGTACTCAAGGCTGTTTCGGAAGCATCCCAAAAACCTTGTCTGTATCGGTAAGCACACGCACTCTGTGTTATCCAAATTGGCAATATCCTCGGACACCACGGTGTCAGGTGCTAGCGATACTGCTAAGACCTCTAGGAACAGCATTAACTTGTCTCTGCTATAGGAATTTTGTCCAAGAGGTCAGTCCTTATATAGGAAACGTTCCCAAGATGATCACCTCCAAAAGCAGTGCCAGGCTGGGTCACTATCTTTACCACAGATGCATAGAGGCCCTCTGTGTTCCAAGAGAAAGGGAAGAAACCGCACTAGTGGCATCACAGACAGGAGGGTATAGCAGCCCCTTGGACCTCCCCCTGCATATCACTTCTGCACTCTAGTTGATATTATGAATCCGTGTATATTTAACAGGAAATTAAATGGTTGCATTTTTTGTATCTTAAGAACAGGAACTTGAGACTACCTATGTGCTTCTCAGCTGCCTGATTACACAATTGCTGTTAGGTCTTAGTTAAGCTTGATCTGCCAGAACAGTGTTTTTGCTGAAATCTAGGTTCAGCTAGCAGCCTGGATCCAGTCCAATGGATGCCTCTATCCAACTTATCACCTTTCCTTGAGAGGAGAATGGGAAGAGCTGCACCTGCAGCAAACAGTGATGGTATAGTCCCATTTGGTGTTTGTTCTCAGCCACATGGAGAAAACTATCTGCTGCTGCTAACACAACAAACACCAGTGGATACCGGGGTGAGCAGCCCCTCTCCCAAAACCCAAATTGTTGTTTTTCTCGAGTATATTGTCCTGAGTCACAAAAGCTCTACGGCAGCATCCTGGCTCTCCACAGCAGCCACTGGGTGGTCTGTTTGGTGAACATTGGTGCTGTTGGGAGGAAATAGGAAGGAAGAGGGTCCTTAAGTCCCAGTCCCCACAGCAGGTGAATTTTGACCATTCTGTAAACTGCTCTCTCCAACATACCTGCAATGGGAAGTGAGTAAAGAAATGACAGGAAGAACAAAGCACTACAGTGGTTGTTGTGTTAGGAATGGGCATGGGAAAGTCAAAACGACAAGATTAAAAATGAGATTCGGAAGAAGAAATCCTCCTGATGAACACAAGTAAACCTCGCAGAATGATAAATCATGGTGAGGAAATGCAGAAAGAATTATGCACACATGCTTTTAATTCTTTTTTATTGCTTAAGGTAGAGAGGATGATTTAGAACTTCTCTAAAGTCTATTTTATTTGCTCTAATTGTCTTGCTATCATCTGTCTAGAAAGGGTCAAACCACAACACATCATATGTGCAATACCTGAGGAAAGTGTCTAGGAGAGGACATCTGGCAATTCCAGCTTTGGAATTAGTATGCAAAAACCAATGAGACCAAGTTCTTTTTTGGTAAAAAATTTGTCTTGACAGGAATAAACTCACAAGCCAAAAAAGTGAGGCATGCCTAAGATGAAGATACATTACAAGAACCTGGATCCAGTGTACAAAGTAGGTCAATAGTCTGGTGGCAAGTCTTCAGGAAGGAATGATGCATTAATGAAAGAGACAAAGATGGCCTGTACACCTCTGAAGGTAGAGAGTACATCTATTTTCTGCAGCTGGTTAAAACAGAATCCTTTCCTAAGATTCTTGCCTTGCTGTTGCTTCTCTAGTGTCCTTAAAGTCATTGGCAAAGACAAATGACCATGATGGATGTGAGTTTGTTATGCCAAGTACCACAAAATTACACAGAGCAAATGACTCTTGCACTATCTTTCTACGAGGCTGAAAGTGTCATGCTCCTAAAGCGCTGTTGCTCAAGAACTGGCTAGACCCCCCCTGCAAATCAATGAAATAGAGCCCTGCTATACATTTTGCAAATACTATTTTTGTCCTTGCCTAATATAACTTCCAAACCTCCATCCCCCCCTCACGTCCCTGCCACAGATCCCCAATTCACACAGCTTAAAATACAAGTGCCTCCTACAATTTTTTCCCCAACAGGTGCAGTCCTTAAAGATAAAATTATTTTTTTCCTTTCTTTGAAAAGCATCTTCATTCAGCCTGGCTCCCATGGGAAATTAACGAGTGCTCACTGAATATGTTTACATAAGATCTCCTCAGGATTTATGCTATTTAACATTAGGAGTGTTTGAATCTGCCCCCTAAAGGGCAAGAGAAGCTAATGTGGTTAGCTAAAAACGTCTCAATACAACAAACGCTGTCCACTCTCGCTACCGGCAGCATTGGCTGCACTCACACACTGTTGGCTTTGCAAGCATGCAAGCCCATCGGCTCCAGTGACAAAGGAACTAGCAGCAGAGGAGGGGGTTACAGCTGAATAAATGCAACTGATTTAAATCAGAAGCTTTAAGAGCTCCATTGTCAGTGAGATGCCACAAGACCAAGGCATACTCAAAGTCCAAGAGGCTGTAAAAGCCTGGCTTTGAGCACAGCTTTCATTCCCTGCTACAGCTGGCCCCTGAGCCCTTGCACACGGCTGTCCCCACTGCTCAGCAGCACTGACTCTGTGCTAACACGATGGGAGGAAGCCTCTTGCACTCTTATGGTAACACACAGACAAGTCTGTCGCATGCTTCTGTATGCCCACACATATTTTCTCACATTGATCTATCCTGGGCTCTAACTGCTCGTTCCCAGACCATGTTCTCCAAAAAGCCTCTCTGCCTTAGGAATTTTATCACTGACTGCAAGAGATAAAAGTGGTTCACAGGCAAAATTAAACCTGCAAATTCGAGTTCCTAGTGGACTCTGCAAACACAGCTTGACCTATAGTACCTGATATAGGCTCCTTTTGAGGTTGGAAAATTCTTTTGCTAGTTCTGATTAATACAAAAGTAGTAACACACATTTATGTAGCAAAAATAGTATATCATTATGGGGAAATACATACTTGTGCGTGTACAAGCATACACACAACACGTATTTGTGTATATGCACCAGTAAACGCAGTTCATTCCTGCATGACAAACTGTAAATCGAAGTCTTGACCTCTCAGACTGACTTGTCCTGTCATGTCTGAGCAAGGAAAAAGCCAGATACCTTCTCCCTATTGTAACTTTACTGAAGCCAGATGTCTTGCATCAAAAGAGACTGTGGTCTAGCACAGCTATTGGGATCAAGACAATACAATTTCAACAATGATTAAAGATGCCTGTGGCTTCTGAGCAGGCAAGAACAAAAAACCTTTCTGCTGGAAGAGGGGTTAGATAAAATTCACTGCTGCCTCCACATTTGCAGTTTTGTCTCCTTCATATTTTTAACAAAACAATAGTTACATTAATTCAGAGCAAAAGGTAACTCTCTATTAAGCATTTTGCCATGCACTAATCAAACACTGACCAATTTACAAAGGCTACCTTGCAGCTCCTTTTGACTCCATATTCCCCCAGGTAAAGCTAGCCAGCTGAAGCAGAGTGATACAAGAGCCACTGTGTCATGCAAGTTCAAAAGTCAAAACTTGTATTGAAATGAAAAATGATTCCCATTAAGGCATATAAAGCCAATGCCATCCTAAAGAGTACTGTACTAACACTGGTCAGCTGCAGGGCTTCTGGACCACTGCACATATATATATATTTTATAAGTCTATTTAAACCCGTCTGAATACAAGTTCACTAAAGCTGTTTAGCCACGTATGCACTCTATTCATGGTTGGCTGTAATAAACACCACATGCTGTAACCTAGGCAGGCAATTGTGCTAGCTTGCTGGAGATCCTCATTCAACACAGAAGAGAACGAGTAGTTTCAGAGATGCTGTAAATACTGAGCTGATCACTGAAACTAATGCATGGTGCTTGTTCTCCACAGAAAGGCAAAGCTTACAAGAAGCAGGAGGGGAGCTTGTTTATAGCAGGCTCCTCTGAGCTAACAACTTCTTCAGTGATGTTTTACTTTAGAGGCAATAGCATACATTTGGTTTAAAAGATAGACATAAGCATCTCACACCCTCGATGGATATGGCTCTTAGGAAAGCAGACAATGTCAAACTCCTGCCCTGTGGGCTGCATGCTAAAGAGCAGAATGAGTCTCTTCTTGGTATAAACTTTAAGGGAGAACCTACAATATGGAGTAATCTTCAAAGGACAGGCAGGTTTCCAGTCCAACAACCCTGCCAAGTGTTCCTTTAATCCTTTATTTACCAGTAAATCTGCCACTCTGTTCAGCAGGCTTTTACTGGTATTGGGTTTCAGCTTGAAACCCAAAAGCTGTAAGCATATGCTATGTAGCCTTAATGAGAAACTCAATCTATTAATGGGCAGACCTTCTCCACAGGACCAGGTCTTGGCAACATGAGTCAGTTCCTGAACTTTCACCTCCCACTTGGCAGCATACCAGACTAACTCCACATCTCTCAGCTGGCTTACATTATCAGCTCATTATTAACACACATCATAGCCAGATCTCTTTTACATGCACCCAGCAAACAGGAAACTACACAAGGGGAGGGCTCCTCATTTTTGTCTGACTCTGGAGCTCGTAAAAATGACTAATTAGAACCAGCTATAGCAGAGGCACCGTGCAGATTTGCTCGCATGTTCTCTGCCTGTGCACCTTAGTCCTGACTTGGGCTAAATACTCTGAGATGCTACAGTAGTCTATGGCTGCCTGCAGTAATTAGGCATCCTTTCCCTCTGCCACAATAGCTTACATTTATCACCAAGTGCTGTGCTGCTGTTCTTATTTTACAGTAAAAGATTCATTATTAAGACAATAAATAACTTGTCTAACATCACTCCAAATCTACAGCAAAGAAATGTCAGTTTCTTGGGAACAGTTCTTTTGTGTGGACTCCCCTCTGCAATAAAGAAAGCTGGGGGAGTCTTCACAGCCAATTTCAAAAGAGATTGGTGTATACTTTAGACCTATACATTTGGATTCAGAAACCAGGTTTTCAGGCCACTAGCAATGTACACACCACTCTTCGGGAAAATCATCTCATCAAGCATGGAAGATTAAGGATAGCACTTATTGTGCAAGAAAGTAATGATATGCTAGCATTTGTTATGAGTTGTGTAAGGAGAAAAAACAAATGGAACAATTATTTTTCTTTACATTTGTCCTCTAGTACCTCCCTTTCACCAGTCATCCTTATACTCAGAATAGTTGGCTAAATGAAAAAGCATCTCTCCTCCGGATCACTGATTTGAATCCAGTCCAGCCAAGCAGCAACTGAAAGTTGCATCAACCTGGTAACTGTTTCCATATCACCTGAGCACAGATGCCAGTGGAAGAATCAGTGCCCACATTGGAGAATGCAAATGGAGTCACAGGGAGCAGAACAGGTCAGAAAAGTCTCCTCAGGTCAGAAGGGGGAGGGAATATTAATAAAGTGGATTAAATTAATACTGTTACACAGAGCATGCCATACCTGCAGTCATCTTAGGTTAAGACACACACCCTCGTAACGCATAGACCTCACACCTGTTTTGAAACATTCAAGAAAACTAGCCTTAATGTGAAACAATATGAAATCTGGCAAAACTTAAGAGCCTATGCAAGCCTCTGACTTTCTCTGGCTGCTCGAAAGGTAGCACTTTTTTTTTTTAAGATTAGTTATGGTTAGTATTATTGTTCAGAGCTGATCTCATTTCATAACTTGCCTCCTCTTCAGGCTGAATTTATGCACAGATGCTCAGAGCCAAAAATCTGTTCTCTTTTTATCCAGAGCAGAACAGGTAGAAAGCATATTCCACACAGGTCCTTGCCTTTCTGCTTCAACCTCCCATAGCACTTCAGTAGGCATAATGAACTTACTAGCTGCCAAGTGACCTGCTGTTCCAAGAAGTTTGTCAGCTCTGTTCCTCTGAAAGTTTTCATGCTAATAACTAGAGAAGAACTAATACAAAATATTCTTATAGGACCAAGATCTTTCAAATGCAAAAGAGCTGGAAACAAATTTTATGTATTTAAAATGTACCAAAACTATAGTTCAGCTTTTGATCACTGCAGGTTGTTTCCTTGTAGAAGCAATGATAATTTGAAGCATTGTTTCTGACCAGTTGGTCAAGAATAAACCATACAACTCTCCTCTGTAATCACACTGAGATGGTAAACTCTGAATTAGATGAAGGCTTTGTTATCGTTAAATAACTCCTCTAAGGTAATCCCATAGTAGAGACTATTTCTGCAATTCTCCCAGAATTGCTGAATTACCTTAGGCCATCCCTTTATAGGTAGATGGAGGCACCAAGTAAAATCAGTAAGAGTTCTTTTGCAGAAAGAAATGCCGTGGCCTTAACTAGTGCTCAGAAAAATGGTTTGGGATCTTTGAAAGAGAATGTAAAGAAAAATGGTATTATTAATATTACAAAACCAGAACACATTAAGGTGCATCAGTACATTATGGTCAACTCAAACTTCACAAAGAAAACATTTAAACATTTTTTCATAAAACCTTCATTCATATTTTTGAACATCATAAGATGTCAACATCAATATAGGTGGGAGAATAAGAGAGAATTTGTTTCATGCTGGGTACTTGATACCACTCTCACTATAAAGAGTAGAGAGATTTCATTCTCAGTCATGTTTTACAGTAGACTAAAAGTCTGACTCCTGCTAAGAATAAAGGCATGATACTAATCCAGTTAAATCGGTGAAATTACTCCTAACTTCCTTGGTACTTGGGACTGACACAAAAATCTAGGCAAGATAAGTTGAAAACATTTGGAATATATGAAGTTATAACTTTTCACGTTAAAAAATAATCTGGACTCCAGCAATATTTTCAACCATTTCCCCAAGACAGCTATGCAAATGCAACATGCCCCACAGTGGGCACCTACACCTAGGAGTAGGACCTGCCTCTTTACTTTGTTTTAAACACCTACATATGCAACCTGATTTCAGAGATGCTAAGCTCCCTCAAGTCTCAGCAAAATTAGCCCCATTAAGAAACAAATAAGCCTGGTGCCTACATATGGATTTAGCAATTTTACTTTAGGTTACCCAATTAGAAAAATACTGGCTCTTTTCCTCTTAAATGCTTTCAAATTAATGAAAAATCCACGTACCAATAGCTGAACAAAGATTGGTACTGATGAAATTTGCATATAAAACTGATAAGATTCAATTTTAAACAGGAGCAAACAAGCAGAATGTTTACTGCTCAGCATTTCAAAACCCCACAATCAGCCTTATTGTACTTTTAAAATTTTAGAGGTAATGGATACTATTTTTCTTAATGTATACGATGTTTTCAGTTTGAAAGCTAGAAACACTGCTTTTTGCTGAATAAACTACCGTATATCATTACCAAATCTATCTGCCCTAACACCAAAGCCAAGTACAGCAAACATGATGCTGACTCACAGCTATACTGCTGTTCTTATCTCTTCAGTCTATCTTAGACCTTCCCATTGCACACTGAATTCTGACACTGAAATGACAAACAGACAGCTGGTTTTACAGCCAAGAATCTGTCCTGCCCTGGCTATCAGCCAGGGGAGAAGCCCTTTGAGCAACTCAATCAGCAGTTCTCCTGTAACACGAAGGTTGCCTCTCCAGCAGGGTACATGGCAAAATGAGTTGGTCCACCTTCATACCTCTCAGTTTGAGATGTCTTTCACAAACTATCCAAGAGCAAGTACTGGTACAACAGTTAACCTTTCTCCCACCATTGATTCCTGCACTATTAGCTACTCCATAAGTCTTGCTAGTGCAGAATAATCTTATGGCAGCCAACACCCTTCTACCCACCTGCTCAAGCTCCCAGCAGAGATAGTATTCTTGGTCACAGATAAAACACTGCAATGGTCATTTAATATCATATCTCCATTAACTAGTATAAGATGACAGCTACTGCTATGTCTAGAAAGCAACCCAATTTCACAGGAATTTTGATAGTCCCTGATCACTTTTGATTTTCTTACAAGTCAGAAGAAAATTACCAAGTCTTGACCGTACTTAGTCAGAAAATGATGAAATAAACAATACTATTTCCTATGCCATATTCTTTTTCATGGTTAGAAATCTAAAGGAACAACCTAGAAGTCTAAGAATACAGGAATTTTATTCAGTAACTCCATGCTGACTAGTTACATATGTTACCGATTTCTCAGTATTTTCTCAGCAATTGCCAGAGATACCTGCAAACTTCCAATACTTGCGGCCAAACTGGAGCTATTCTTTCCGAAAATTTATACCAGCCTCAACCATGCACAGTATAGATGACTCATTTTCCTTGGTCATTCTGTCCACCCAGAGTGAAGAAAAGCATGGGTCCTGTGAATGCTGGATCAGATGATGCGTGTGCTTGCCATGACAGGAATAGACCCAAATATCCTTTGGCAAATTTCTGTTCCAGAGCATTAGTTACAGGACCAGCTCTTAGCTATCATATAAACCAGTATCTGAACTTGATGTGGGCTAAGAAAATTTCCAAAGATCTGAAAGTTTTAGCTTCATCTCCTTTAACAGAAAGGACTTTCCCAATTTTCCTTCGGCTTATATGCTTGACTTACTTTATCTCCTTTAGCAACAACAAGCCATAACTGCAACAGATTTATGAAATATTAGCAACACTATTAATGTAAACTGTTTTCTAATAGCATTTTTGAAGTTACTAATACAACAGCATAAATAAGCCCACTTGATGCAATATTAGTTGTATATGTTGGGCAGGAATCCATATCATGATATACTCAGGCAGGTAATTCGTGGGCATACTTAATTCCTGTAACCAGCAAATAACAGCACGAACAACTTTGTCTTGTTAAATCTCCTTCTGTTCTACATTTTCTTTTCATTTCCTTCCAGCCACAACACTATCACCAATTCAAGGAGCTTCTACTGAACCATTACAAACCTCACAACAACAACAACAACAAAAAAAAACTCAGGAACTGAGGAAAAATGTCCCTTTGGCTTTTTAAACTTCTGCAGCTCTCAGAAATGCTGCCAATCGAAACAATCCTTTAAAAGATAAGCATGCTCTAATGGTCAGAGCAATAAACTGTAGGTTAGCACACCTGGATGTTATTCCTGCATCTCTAGATTATTCACTAGGACACTAAACACTGATTGTTTTCAATCTCATCTATGTAGTAACTACTTATTTAAGATCTTGCTCTTCACATGAAGCAGGATGAAACTCTCACCATGACTGACATGCAAGCTAAAAGCTTCCTGCTAACCTGAGACAATATCCTTCCTAGTCATAACTCAATTCACGCTTTCAGTATGCCATGGAAAAGTGACAAGCAAAATACACAGCACTACTACCTTTTCAGTCCGTCAGAGTATATACTCTGTGTATACTCTGCAGAGTATGCAACCTTCACAACAGCCCTTCCAACTGAAAATATATTCTCAGCAGTAAATCTTCAGAACTAAATATTTCACCCAGTTAATCTTTCTTTCCAAGCCCCCTCAGATCCCACCTTCTACTTACAAATTCTTATTCCCATCTCCCAGAATTCCCTCGCATCTACTGTGAAAGCATTCTGAAACACTTGATGGCTGGGGGAAGAAACTCAAAACAGCTGACCAAAGCCAAAATCAAACCAGCATGTTTCTACCATAGGTTTAGGTCTGTCCAGTTCCCCCCCCCCAGATATGAGGGGAGCACTGGGTGTGTCAGACCTTACCATATGTGGCAATGAACAGCAAAGGAATAGCGTACAAGAAGCAAAAAGACTATTGCTTCAGGAAAACGAAAAAATAAAAAATAAAAGCCAGCCCCACGAGCAAAGAGGATGAACTTGCAGCATGTCTCTCCTTTTTCAGCATGCCTGCGAGATTGAATGAGGCACTTTAATATTTCTTTATTTCTCTTACAGTATGCCTGCCAAAGAAGTTTTGAGAAATCTGCTCTAAGTATTTCCTAACAGGTATCTGGAATGTAAGAAATAGTAGAACCTGGCCACTATATACTAAAAAATTACTGAAGATTTAACTGCTAGGCTACCACCAAAGTTAAATCCCATATAGTAGTCCAACATGTTAAAACTGAAACAATGTTTTTCTCACTTCACACTGCTAGCTGGAGAGATGAATGGCATGAACTGCTTTCCAGAATCAATTCTAGATTTAATACACATGGGAAAAAAATGTAGATTCATCCTAGAACACGAAAGATAATACAGAGACTTACTTTCTGTGGGTTTTTCATTATTTACATCTGTCCAACTTCTGCATACAGCCACTGTTAGCATAAATGTATTGGTACGTCTGTACCTCCACAAAAAAAGAATATGATAAATGTGCCCTTTATCTAAAAGTACTTTCAATCATTTTGTTTAGTAAAATCTGAACAACTGAGATATATCAGCCACACTTAAGAAATGCAAACCTGATGCAAATACCTGTTATACTTCAATACCACTTCCCTTTGCAGTGGAAGTCAGTAGCATTTTCAGTTTTACAGATGGTGAAACTGAAGAACAGGTGAAACCTTGCCCAGCTCATGGCAAAAAACAAGACCAGAATCTATGAGGAGCACTGGACAGAAGAACCAACACAGCAATTGCACACAACTTCAGCCATCAGGAAGAAAAACAGTTTTGAGCTGTTCTTCTGTTATGTAAAGGACAGTTATGCTCATATCAAGCAAAAGAACTTCATTTATTTTACTTGTATCACAAGAAAGCCTCCAGATAGCCACAAACCACAGGGAAGTTAACAGATTTGAAATCGAAGTCCTATCCCAACTATTTGCAGGATTTCCCCATTTCTTCCTTCACAGACATCTGAGATTATTGCTGCTCTGTGTTCTTGCCCCCGCCAGATACTTAGCTAGTCTTCTGGGTATATAATCATTGCACATTAACGTGCCAGGGAAACAGAAGGCTGTTCTGGTGTTAAATTCCCTAGTTACCCAGATAACTGCTTTCTCTGTTCATTTGCTAGTTGCTAGGAATCTGAAGGTTCCGTGGTAATTGCAGTGGTTAAAACTTCAGTGTTACTGGAAATGAACCAAAGTCTCTGAAGCACAGTGGGAGGCACTGACTACCCCAGGATTTTCATTGCTTGTGCTGATAGTGATGGGACGGAGCTAAGGATTTTTTTTTTTTTTAAATGGGGGGGTATGTCTTGAAGTTTTTAAGTGATCCTGGAAAACACAATGGCCTCTTGCTTCAAGAAGGCATGCTCAGAAAATCTGGAGAAAAGAAACATCCTGAGGGTAAAAAGAAACACCTCTGACCTCAAGGATGATATAATGATCAGACAAAAGAGCAAATCACATCATACATTTGCCTGCTTCTTTTGGTTACTTGTATCACACCAGATTCAAACAGAAGAACCAGTCTGCCTGCTGTTGTCTGGCTCTAGCAGAAGTCTATGTACTCAACATTCAGAGTGCCCAGTGTTTTGGTTTTTAAATCATTCCTAATGTTGTCTAGGCACCTCTAGATCTTCTCTACAAGAAGAAAACAGAATCTACTGAGGACTTAACACCTGAATAAGCACAGTAAGACATTTGCTACACGTACCACCCACAGAAAAAGTGAAACCAGTCTTCAATATGGTTGCATATATGCTATAGAACATAATACTGAGTATATATTCAAAATTACATATAAAAACCATGCCAAAAGAAAGTTAAAAGATCGATAAATTAGAAAGTGCAAGAGTTTGATCTATGTGCAATTTCCTTCTGCTGTGCATATGTAATGCTAGATTATATGACTACCTAGCATCTTCACAGTATCCATGTTCATTGCATAAAATGGTATGAAAATAAAGCAAGGACTTTAAAAGTGTTAGGAAAGTTTGAAGCATGAAGGCTTTGAAGAATCTCAATGAAAATTAAGGTATTAATAAAAAGTCAGACAATTTTCCTCTAATTTCTTTCTCAAAAACTGAATACTGTTCACTATTTCAAAAGTAAAAGCCACAAACAACTAGTATAGAAAATTCTAGTTCCAATTATGATTTATTCACAGACAGCAGAATAAAGGCCCAACAATATGAAATAACGGGCAGCCTCAACTCCAGACAGTGCTGCCAGCTCCTCTTAGAATTCATCAGCTTGCTCAAATGTATCAAACTCATTGTGGCTTAAGATTGATATTATCTTAATGCAGTCAGAAAAGTATTTTTACTGAATCGAACAGAAAATTAGAGAAGCCTGCGTTTAGTAATTCTAAAAGTGACTGAATAGTTAAGAAACTGTACTTGTTTTGTTGAGAAGTATTATTATATTCCCAAAGAACTGAATATTTATTAATAATTAGAATTTATATATTCCTAGAGACTAATTAACTCACTGCTAGTAGGCATGAACTGTAAATATTTAGAATTCATACTACATTGAGTAGGCACAGGTCAGATGGTACAATTTCATTTCCCCAATTACATTTATTCATGTTAAAACCATGAGTGAATGGCAAATTCCTCAAATACAGCATTTCTATTTTGCATTCCATTACTGAGTTAATTCATTCAAATGGGAAGCCCAGAATACCATGATTCCTTACAGACTTAACCAAAACAGCTGCTGAACAATAAGCCCGATTTACTTCTCATCTACACTTCTGACAAGGTGCTGTCTTTTAGGAGGTAGTTACGTACCCCACCTTTGCAAAGGTCATAACTTTCAATTTCTGCTGATGCTGCTACAAAGGAAAGAAATGTACTGAAGAAGCAGGTAGAGCATGTGCTTATCAGGTTGGGAAATGAAGGCTTTCAGGATGGTGGAGGCTGGAAGCTTGTGACCTCTAGCACCAGGAGGAAGGTCTGTCTTCACCTGCTGATCTACAGCTACAAGTTAGGTTCAGTGCCCTGTCAGCAGAGGAGGGGCTGAGAACTCTTTCCAGCAAAGCATCAGAGCTCACTAAGCCTGAACCACGCAGGAGCACAGGGTGTAGTGGGAGATGATCTGCCGTGGGGGAAAGAGGCCCCCATTTGCCAGCCTGATCTGCCATCTAGGGAAATTTGTTGCTTGCAAGGGACACTGCAGAAGAATGCCCAACGCTTCTCTGGCCCTGGGGCTATTACCCTGTATGGCTCTTTCACACAGGCACCAACAACACTGCCAGTGGAGACCTGGAACGTATCAAGCATGACAACATAGCTCTAGGGATGAGGGTCAGGGGCACGAGGGTCAGCAACTTTTCTCCGTGATCCTGCCAGAGCATTGGTAGCAGGTTGAGTGAGGCGATCCTTCCCCTCAACTCAGCACCAGTGAGACCACACCTGGAGTACTGTGTCCAGTTCCAGGCTCCCCAGTAGAAGCCAGACAGTCACATGCAACATGACTAGTAAAGGGCCACTAAGATCATTAAAGGAGTGGACATCTCACATACAATGACTACTGCTTCCAGGCATAGCCTTCTGGCCACTTATCTGCACTGACCAGATATCATTTGACTTACAAAGTAGCTTGCAGTTCCCATCATGACTCAAAGCTCTCTAGTCCTCACTTCCAAAACGAAGAGCAGCACCTGAACAGGCTCTCCACGAACTGGCTGACTGCTGTAATTACTGATCACTGAACAGGGAAGGCCGACAGTAGGAAGATGGGTGCATAAAAGGAAAAGCTGAATGCAATTTAAGCATCTAGAAACATCAGTTAGTGTTTATAACACCCAGATCTCCTAGTCAAGTCAAATAAGTATACACATAATGGTGCCCTTAAGTCATACACTTTAGAAGCAGATATTGATAGAATATGTACATATTCTTTCAGTTTGACTATGATATTTGTTTGTTTTTTGAATTTATTACTGCTCTGCCACATTTCTCTATTGTTGAGAATCGAATCAGTAACAGAAAAAGCTCGCAGCACTAGCCAGAATTGATATACATACTACCCGCACATTTCCAGGGCAGATACCAGGAAAGGTCTGGCTGCCTTATGATCTCACAAATGACATCTAACTTCCAGAAGAAAGATAAAATACACATAAGTAATACCTGGCTACTCAGGTGAGTATGACTAAGATCTGATGACCTCCTTTTCTTTCTGTCTGGGAGTTCTGTAATGGTGTCCACTGTACGGCAGTGCCTTTGATAATACATTAAAATGCTGCTTAAGTCTACTTCTGTGACAACTCTGTTTCAAATGATTATTTATGAAATAGCAGCAGCTCATCCCTGGGTGATGTTATCTTTGATACAGCACTCTCAAAGTCAAATGTGAGTGGCATTTAATATAAGTCCTACACTACATATGATCACATCTCTGGCTAATTAAAGTGTAGATGAACTGTCATTAGGTCTGTAGGAGCTAATTGCCCTTTCCAGGGACTAAAATTCAAGTTACAATATATCTAGGGTGCAACCTTTTAGGCATTACCTTGCATCACTACAGCCAACACCCAGACACAGTAATTCTGAAGCTTAGCATACAGGGCTCTAGAAATCTGGTCACTTCTTTCCAGGCTTACTTGAGGGCTAAGCTCTTTTGAAAAATCCAGCACGAGGTTTAAAATTCAGCCTGAAGTGTAGGCTCTTATTTTGCAGTTGGAAGTCTAGCTGATGTCAATGATTCGTCCACATACTGAACAAGCAACTGACATGCAACACGGCTGTTCACTACAAATGAGGAATCTGAAGTACCCATGGGATTTTTTTTAACCCTTCTATTTCTAACCTTACTTGATTTTGCAGTATCAATATTAGTTTACTGCTTTAGAAAAAGTGAACTCAAAACTGCAAATTCTTTGCCTAGACCTAAAATCCAAGCCTGAAATTGTTGTTGGAAACAGCTTGGTTACTAAGCTAGGGAAAAAAATCCATCCAGGACCAGTAATATCTCAATCGGTAAAGTATAAAGGACTGGCTGCAAGAGAACATAGTATAAAATGGTCAGGATGTTATGCAGACTCAATGGTTCACTTTTAAAAAAAAAAATCACCTGTCTTCCCTGCTTTCTCCCCTATACTACTTGAAAAATCACTAAAAAGACTTCTACTGCCATGATTGTTTAGGGTTTCAAGCGCAGGAATTTCAGAGAAATTAGAGACAGGTAGTTAAGTACTGAACAAACGTAAATATTTAAGGTAGATTTTCCATTATGAGCTACTTTTAACAAAAAATCTAGTTTTTTCCCTAAATGTTTTCCATTGATTTGGGCACTTACAGGAAATACCGAGTCAGAGAACCACACAGATGTGTGAACGCTGGCATTGCCTAGTGATAGCCTCTGTAAGCTGTACGAATGTCGCTTACTTGCTGCTTTCAGTGGAAGTTTAATACATCCATCCACAGCTAAATCCACTTGCCTACATTCATTCATTTACTTTTAGTTTTGCCTCTAAGCATCTCTAGACATCTGAAAAGAAAGATAAAGCAATTACTTGATTTCATCCTCAGGATTTTAGCTCTCAGCCTCAGCATGGTGCCTCTTTAGCACTTGATTAGTGTCTAAATTCTCCATAGCTTAAAAAGGGTTGTCTTCTTTCTCAGTGCATTACACACACAGAGAAAACAAAAATCAAAGGGGTCCAACCTTCCGCAGGCATAAATTGCCAATTTCTTTCAGCTCTGGAGAAGGTTTGCCAGTTTATACCTGCTAAAGATCTGTCTCAAAATATTTTCAACCAGATATGTGCATTTAAGTAGGCTATAAAATCTAAGCTATGATTTTAGCATCTGAATTAATTCCATAATAAATAGCCTCTTTTAAAGAGGTAAATATGCTCTCATCAAGTCAGCTTCTAGAATAAGCTCTACAGGATGTTTTGAATCTATGCCCCAGAGATCACTGACTAAATTGGAAAAAGAGAAATGGTTTGCTCTATACATGAAATAGGGCTGAGCACAGAAATAATTAGAGAAAGCTACTGTTGTACTTCTCTGGTTTATTTTTGTCTGAAAGTCCATGAATAATGATCCAAAACACACTACTGGCGATTACTGTTTCCCAAAGATTAATCAGCTGCAAAATTGTCTTTTTTTCTTCATCTCCTTGAGATGAGAGAGGAAAGCCATGCAATAGCTTTTTGAAACGAAGCATTTTGTTTCAGCTGCTCTGTATGAATCCCACATAGGCCATGCATTCCAGCCTTCAGCCCCTTTTACTACTCTGAAGTCCTTAATCTGTAAATTATTTGTACAAATGGGGATTAAAAGGAACTTGCACTCTTTGCCCCCATTCTCTTCAGAATCTGCATTTTTAAGACAGCTTTCAGAAGCACTCCTTTTCTGCTCTGTAGAATTTATACAATTGTAACAGAACTCAGGTGTGGGAGGGAATGCCACAGATAAGAACTCTCCTAAACAAATTCCAGTCTCACAAGAGAGATCAGAACTGGCCCCTCCAGCTATTTCCAGATCTCTCTGCATCAGAGGACTGTGGTGTAAGTATTTCTATGAAATACTGAGGTCCCTAAACTTCCAAGGACCACTTGAATTCCTTCAAAGGACTCCTTAATTTACACTAGCTATTTAAAAATAACAGTAGTGAGTTCAGATATTCTTTTTCTGATTCAACTGCTCATTTATTCTGCTATAATTATTAACATTTTATCCTAGTATCAAGGAATCGTTTCTGTTTGACTGTAGGTATACTAATATAAGTGATGATCCAGTCATAAGTTTGTAATAAATATTCTATTATAACAAATTCACAGTTTAGTTTTTCCTTTTTTTAATCTTTGCTGTGAACTAGTAGTTTATTGTCTTTTGGAAGGCCCACAAATGAAACAAAAATCAAGAATCTTTATGTGTAGTCCTATAAGTTTTAGTAATGCAGCAATTAAACATGAATGCATAAAATATGGAAGTGATGCTTCCAATTCATTTTGCTTACCATGGAGTATTATGAGCTTGCATTGTATTTTTCATTTGATAATCTGTTTATCATAGAAAGATCTTACTCCTAGTACACCAACGCGCACTGTGCAAACTTGTATTACAGAAGTTTGGGAGGCGGTCTAGCTGTATTCCTACTCAGGAGAGAATATCAGTCTGTACTTAGAAGCTTTTGCTCTTACCAGTGAGGAAATTCTCACTGATAGAAATCTCCCAGAGTTTTACAAGCCATTCAGAAAACAGAGAGGCTATAAATTCAAACTCTAAAATCTTTATCTGCAGTACAGTTTCAGACAGATAATGCGCATACTTGTGAGAGGCTCAACCCTGCTTTAATACCAGAGGGACAGGAACACCACAGAAATAAAGAAGAAACAAATGTTATCCTAAAATTACATCTCTGACAAAAAACTCAAAAACCTTTAGCTTTTAGTACTCAAATCACTAATAAGCTGTAGGTTAAACAGAACAAACTCAAATTTAATACCAAAAAAGCTAAATACCCAGAGCTGAACCTTATGAGGAAAAAGACAGGATGAAGATTTCAAGAATGAGAGCTGTAAGAGAAGTCTGACAAGCATTTCCAGCCCCACAGTGCAACTTTACCTGATGTTTGCTATTTCTAACAATAATGGCTGCAGTTAACATATTCCAGCTGGGAATTAGTGGTAGCATGATGTTCAAAAACTTATGCCTTTGATGTCCTGGTGAAACAGACCTTGAATTTTTTTTCCATACATTTGCAAACCAGCTTTACAGAGCAGACTTAAGTACTGTAATCAGTCTGTCCTTTTGCTCACCCCCAGCTGGGAACAGAATTATGTGACCATAGGATAACTCTTCTCCATATCCTGGAAATACGAAAACAATTAATAAACAGAGGTATGATTTATAGATGGAAAAATAAGGTTTTTAAAAGGTATTCATAAAGTAATAACTAAACGTCTAGGTTAACAACTTTGTCATTAAAACATAGCATATTATTTCATGGGAAAAATCATTTACTTCATAATTTCCACAATAACTGCCTTAAAAAATACTCAGAGGTGTTGTGTATTTGTAATTTGAAAGGTACATTTCAGCTTGCTACTTCTGTCCCTGAAACTGTGACAAAAAATTGCAGAACAAAAACTCTTCTAGTGAGCTGTTGACAGGATTTTGTTTTATTTAGACACACACAAAAGTCACAGTGAACCTTTGTGCTTCTCTCCCTTCCTAACATAACTTGACCAGAGAATTCAAAGGGGTCAGACCACACAAATACATGAATCAGGTTTGATCCTGCTTTATACAAGTCAGTGGAGTCCCACCACAGATGGCCTTTAAATCTGCTCTGACCTGAAGGACTGATCAAATATACTGGTTGAAGTACACTGGATTTTTTTTTTTGCCACTGTCACCACAGTATTATAATCTTGAACGTGCTTAGCTTCAAAACCTCTGAAACTATTATCCCTTCTTGTATCAGAACAGACAAGTCTTGCCCAAGGATACACAGCTTGTGGTGGTGGAGCAGGGGAATTATCTACATCATCTAATTTTACATTTACAGATCTAATACCAGCAGAGGTAGGTAAGATATAAAATTTTTCATATTCATTATAGGGAGCCCTTTGAACCATTACTCACAGAAGTTGCTCACTGGCATTACACACACGCAGGATCATGATCATGAGTCTACAGCCACACTCAACAGCATAGAATTTTTTATATATATTCTTAGTACAAGAGCCTGTAGGAACTTGAAGTTTTGATTTAACATAGTCTTAGGAAGGACTGCTCCAAAATAATTCAGATCCATTTCAATTCTTATTTATTCGTTTTAGGACAAAGTAAGCATAAGCAGCATTAATGAGGTAAAAATGTTATTGTTATGAAACTCAGCCAAAATGAGCACTAACCTAAGATCAGAAAATTAATGTCATTTCAATTCAAAGCCACAAACTCAGATCGGATGCTTTTATACCTTAACAAGACTAGTCTAAGCTGGAAATTTGTGATGAAACTCAAAACCAAAGTCCTATGTGTTGCTGCCAACACAGTCAAGAGAAAAAACATAGTCCTAGAACTGTAGCAGCATCCATCCTTTCAGAAAGGAAAGCCCATGCAATAGGTGCTAAAGAGAAGACAAAAAAATGAGGGGATAGGGGAAATGGAAGAAATGCAATAAAAGAAAATAAATCCAATTACAGAACAAAACAGTTCCCCCCCGCTTCAGTTTTAGATATAAGGATGGGTCTATCAGCTTTCAGTAGAAGCTAGGTGATTTTCCCTTCTAGTCCCCCTGAAAAATTCCATTCCCATCTTCTCTACAGGTTCGCCTACTCTTGCTCCAAACGAATTATGCCAAAGATTTTTGCTTTTCTTAAGAGTCTACTGAAGTGAGTGTACTCTTGAACTGCCCTCACCCCATTTTCTATTTCACTAAAAGTAGAGAAAAAAAGTTCAGTTTAATTTTCCCTTCTTTTAAATCCACGTTTCCTCCCTGCACTCAGCAATGGGAAACAGATTCAGACAGCCTTGAAACACTATCTCAGCAACAAAGCATGCAATGTGCTCCGTCTCATCTCTCCACTCCAACTGAGTTTACAGCAGTGGGTGGCTTTCAAACCTAACATTTGATCAAAATGAAAAACTGGGCATTCCTTTCACCCTATGACAGGCAGGCCGATATAAATCACAGTCTTCCCAGCAAGGGCTCTTCCACAGACAATGAATTGTGGCAGTGTCTCAAAGCTCAGCCCTGGCCATTGTAGGAGAAAGTTTTAGGTTTTTAAAGCTAGCCAGGGCTTTTTTACAACAGCACTAAAACCAGAAGAGGGAGAAAAATTATGGTATGGTTGTTTGTGAGGGGTGAAGATGATGTTTCCCCTCAAAAGTTGTATTTTCAGTGCATTGCTCCTGGTAGGTTTGTACCAGTTTATGCTTTTATTATTCATATTTCAATAGCACTGAAAGCTCCAAATTAGGACATCCTCCTAGCATTTTACACACATACATGCACCGATAGGGAAAGGCAGAGTTCATACATTGCTCCTTCATTGTTTATCAGTAAACAGAACTGCTTCGTTAATTACCACCTCTGGAGAAAGCTCTCAGATCTGTTCTCTCGAGGATTGTATTTCATAGATTCTCTGGTTCTGATTTAGCAACACGGACAGCGTAGGTAAGCAGTAAATAACAGCTATTAAATCAGCGTTGCATGCACACGTGTACACACAACAATGCCTGATCAAAGCAAAGCTGATACCATACACAGCACCGACGTTTTTCCGTGCTAACCCAGTAACCTATTAGAAATGCCCTCCAGTCTCAACAATTTTAAGCCTTAACTTCAAAAGATCAGCTTATCCTTCAGGGCTAAGCTGACTGACAGGTGGGGGTCAGGAAGAAATCCAGTCCCCTCCCTCCAGCCCTATCGTATAGAGTTGCACAATTGGCCAGGCACGTTAGGGGGTTTCTTCTGCATTCCTCTGAGACATTTGAAAGAGGCCACCTCCAGAGCTTGGACACTGTGTTTGATGGACCACTCGTCTGTTCCTCTATCCCAGCTTTGTGTAACAATAGCTACGTTTACATCAAGGCTGTACCACGAAGAGGCAAGAAGTTGGTGCTATTGTAGAAACTAGCTATTATGTTATTAAAGGGAGCTGCAGCAGTTCATCTGCCTTTAGATACCCACATACCTGCCAGAGGCAGAGGGCATACGAGGTTTGAACAGCACTGCATGCATCAGCTGGTCCCACTTAAACAGATGCTGGATTCCTCAAGGTTTTTGGAAAGCAAGAATCTGTAAGGATATCTATCCTAAAATCTACTATGCTGCAGAACAATAAGCATTAATAAGAGTACAACGAACATAACGATTGCGGATTAAAGGAGGAACCAAGAAAAGACAGACAGCCTAAGAACATACACTAAGAGAAGGCAAAAAAATGCACACAATTAGGAAAGATGAGGCACATGATCTCAGTGCAGAGCTTCTAAAGAGCCATCCACTGAGGAGCACATGGAGAGGCACTCAGAAATTTTCCCTTGGGGTATATATGCATCTGTGATCAAAAGGTCAAGAACTACCACAGACACTGTGCCACAACTGTCTGTCAGGCTCATCCCCAGAAGGAGAGTCACAAGCATTATACTCTACAACTTCATAATGCATATCACATAAGCCACACCTCGTCAGCATTATTTCTAAAGAAGCAAATATCCTCTAGCCCCACAAAGGCTCCAGTTGTACTTTCCCCCCATTGCCCTCGAACAGAAAGGATGTTAGGACAGGGCAAGAATCTTACAGAGCGTGAGACTTCCAGACATCAAGTTGTACTTCCATACTGAGTTTGTAAGCGTTCCCTTCTATCAACAGTATTTTTTCCTCCCTTGAGTATATCAGTTAACTTGAAACACTGACTAAGCAGAAGCCAGGGTTATATTCCAATAACACAAGAGTTATTTCCATTACCTGAGAAATTACCTCATCATTTTTGGCCACATTACTAATACTGAAGTAACACATTCTTATGTGAAACACTTGAAAGTGAGAGTAGCAATAGTGTATATATATACACATATGTATATACACCCACACCCACACCAAAATCATTTTCCCAACAAATTGAATACTAAATTTCTCTTCATAGATATTAGAACACCAGCCAGGCAAACAAGGCTAAAGAAAGCAGTGTTGTTTCTCCAGGAAATGAGAATCTGCTGTACAGAAGTCTATGACCACATTTTCTGCCAGAAAAATAGAGAAAACTACAGGAAAACAGAATAAGAAGTTTAGTCCAAATACAGTTTTTATAGGGGAAAATCCAAAATTTTAGGGAAAATATCTTGTCCATCTTTACAAAGAGATACACACAAAGCCAGCTCAAAAAGCCTTTTCTTGTTTTCAGTCATGATTTTAAATTTCCACAGCCCATTGCTACTCAAATGATGCCACAGCTTCAAGTTCAGTAGTCAATTCACCAGAACTTTCCAGTCACTGGCCCTTAGCTGTTTGTCACTTCTGGGAAGGAAAAAAAAAAAACAAACAATAATTGTTTTAAGCTAAGCTTTTATCAAAATAGTCCTATGTGTTAACTAATGAAGGAATATAAGCACAAATCTTGGACCAGTGAGCTTCATGTCCTGCAGTCACAGGCAGCTTGCTAGAGTTACTCCACAAAGGTCCACAGAACAATTCACATGTCATTGCACATCACCATACACATCAAATAACTGATTTTTCAAATATGAATATAAGCATGATGAGCCACAGGAGAAGAGGAGGAAAATAACAGGCATATAACAAAAACAGCTGATCAATTTAAGTTTGTGATCATCAGCATTTTAAAAATCAAGGAACAAATATGCTAGGCTCCCTGAAAACTCATGGGATAATAGAGAATACCTGTTTGTACTTGGATTTTACTAGGTTTAAAGATAATATTTTCTTTCCCATATCAGCATCGTGTCAATACAATCCAGCATGCAAACTGATGGTAATGCACAGACCAGACCCTCAGCTGATTTACATCACTAACTTTAAATAACAATGCATGAATGGACAAAGTGCCTGTTTTATAGCATCCTCCCTTTCAGCATTTCCCGTGTCTCAGTTCATTTCCCTGTGGCATGCTTTGTTCTTAAAGCAGTCTTAACTACTCATACATCAAAATATTTAATCAACTTTTCTTAGTCAGAAAATAATCCTGCTTTAGACTAATTCAGTGGGAAACTCTGCAGTGGATTCAACATAGAAAAGGGTCAGAATGCATTTCCGAGGGTGCTTTAGAAAAATCAATGCTGACATGTTTTTAATGAAAATCAATAAGTGACATTAGATAATGAAACAAACACCTAGTGCCATTGCAGACAGGCCATTTAGGCAATCAGTTTAGGAAGCAACCAGTGAGGTTAATGCTCAAATATATAAGTAACCCATGTTTAAGTACAGTACTTTTTCTTCCCCTTAAAAGAGAATTTCAAAATCTGATTCCTGTGAACAATGACCCAAGAACTTACAATTTCCCTTCCCTCTGTTCCCTCACTGCCCCCCACCTCCAAGTAAATCAGCCTTAGGAACCAGTGTCACGGTTCCTCTAACACTGTCTCTCCATTGGGAGCCACTGACCCGTGCAGCCGCCGCGAATGCTTTGACAAGCTGCAGTGCAGCCTCAGCAGGGGAGAGAAATCCATTAAAAGCTGAAGTTGTGAAACTCTTTAGAAGAGGCCTGTCCCTTCTCAGAGTAATTAATTCTTTGACTGCCACACTGAGATGCAATGAATGAACACATACTCTCAGGAGTAACAACTATGCTAATGGGGAGAAGCTGTGCAGACAAAGAATACAAGCGCTCGCTTGAATTGGGTTAGACTCTATGTAAACCTGCAGTGCTACTACACACATGCCTGCAAATCAACAGGACTCAGAAGAAACCTACCTCATAGACCAATATTTACAGTAGACATTAGTTTGTGCTCATTCTTCATCTACATCCTGTGGGAGCCACCAATAGCACTTCTACACAGCTCATAGAGCCTTTGCATCAGTTTGTAGCCTATAAGGTACATTCCCAGGGCTTAAGATATGGGCATGTGCAAGGTCTCTCCCAGCCACGAGGACGGGCATGTCTCAGTGGGACTACAACATAGCCACCACACCATCAAACACAGTACGCAGACCTGCTGATGGATGCTTGAAGAGCACACTTCATGCACTTTTCGTGCAGGGGAGGAAAGATCCCATTTACTTAGGCTCTGCACATTTGAACAGGACTTGAATGTCATTTCCAGTACTGAACCATCTCTGAACCCAGTCAATATCTTCCTGATCTAACTGTACCCATGCTGGCAACATGACAAATTCAACATGTTCTGTTTACAAGTTTAAAAAGAACAGCTTAGTAGTAGAAAACAAGTCAATCTGAGGAAAAAATACATATGAAAGAGTTACTGATCAGAACACAGAAACAAGTGTTCATTATTAAGTGACCTGCCAAGAAACTTGTGGCTGCAAGAATAATCCTTGCCATCTAGAGAGACACAGCAAACCCTCACCTCTGTGCTAGTTCTGTTTGATTCGTATGTTTTAAAAAACTGTAAAGCTATAAATGAAAAAAGAAAACTAAACTGCAAAATATGAACAGCTGTAGTTGGTTCCACTGTTTTAAATTCCATTGTTTGAAAACCAACAAGGAAACACCCTAAAGGGTACGAAGCATTCATGATTTCCAGGGAAGTTAGCAAATTGGGTAAACCCAAGCACAGATGTAGGATGCATTGTAAGTTTCAACGAAAACTAGCAATATTTGAGGACAGATTTGGAACAAAAGCCTACCCACGGAGTCAACAAGATGACTGCAAGATTCATTACAAAGTCAGACATGGTATTTTGGCTTCTGGCTGGACAGAAGGCTGTAGCATTAACACATGGTTCATTACAGCAGAATTAGAGCCTGGTTATTCAGTACTGCAGAAATTAGGGATGGTACACATCAAACAGATTTTCCCATGAAAATACAGTGCCTCCAGTTCAGCCCTCATAAAACCACGAATTACGGTGCAGAACCTATTTACATTCACAGAATACAACTTCTGTTTGGCAGTTCTTTGTCCTCTTTTTCCACTGCAAAGGATTTCAATGTCATCTTCATGAAAAGATTAGATAGATTTTTTTTTTTTAATATTACAGTAGGAATTTGAACAGGATTAAGATATAAAAATGTACAGTAAAAGGAATGAATTTAACATTTCTTCTTAGCAAGTGTACAATGATGTTTTATTAACAGAATAAATTATTTTTTCACCTCATAAGCAATAACTGTTACATTGAATTACTGTTGCGTTTCAGATAGTTATATGTAATCAATCAAAGAAGGTTTTAGGTCTTTGCTATTTAACGGCTAATTCCTCAAAATACAGTATGTGAGCTCATCCAATTAGTCTCCTACTAAACAAAAGTAATGAAAATGTCTCAAAATATATACATATTTGGAAGTAAAGCAACCCAAAGATCTTGGGGGCAAAAAGGGAGCTTCCCTAGTATTAATAAAAGAGTTTCAAAATACTTCTAACTTGTACATTATTCTGTATTGTTTTCTACTGAAACACTCATGGTGAAGGATGCTATTGAGTATAACGAAGAAAACTGCAACCTGATTTAGCTTGTTAGGATGCATTTGAAGAGTTTACTGAAAACAGGTTGAAATCACCAAGAGCAGAAGCCATAGCTGTATTAATGTCTCCATTTTCTTAAATACTATTTACAGTTGATTACAATATTCAAATATGAGCAATGAAAAAAGGCCTCTTCCACTAAGAAATGCATTAAAAATACACAACTTTTAAGCATCTTCCTTATTAACAGCTTTTTGTATAACATCAGATTCATCCGGTATAAGTTAAAGGGCTCCCTCAATGTTAATAGCTTTATCATCCTCACTCCACCCCACCCTTCCCCAGGTAAATTTCCATGGCTTTTTAATTGTACACAGGTCTTACAGAAGATACAGATAAATGAGGCAGTTGCTCTATAGCTTACATCTCTGGTTCTCTATTTTCTTCTAAAAAAAAAGTCATGTTTTTGACACTAGGAACCCAGTTTCTGCAATTCAGCTTCCACTGAGCTCATAAGCCCGTTTCTAAGTGCCACTTTCCTTAGCTTGCAAATTCCTGCCCATCTCCTGCTTGGCATTGACCGTAACATGAGCTGGCCTGGCTCCTTACTGACAGATGCAGAATAAAGTGACAAGGAATATAATATAACCATTTTCATCATTCAGGTGTGAAAGTATCAGGAGCTTTCCTAGAGCACACAAACCTGAAGAGAGAAGGGGGTAATTTGTGAGAGATGTTTAACAGTACAGAAAATAATATGAAAGGAAGCAACATGGGAGGATCTAGGAAGAAGTGGACTCAAAGCCAGCGTATAAGTGTCAACAACCATTTCAAATTGATCCATGTACAAGTATTGACATGAAAGCATAACAACACCGGAATAAAGAAATATGCTGCTAAATGCTTACTATTTGAAACAACTTGTTCATGGAAAAAATACTAGTTATTACTGTTGTCACTGATCTTTTTTTTACATAGGTTACTTTATCTAGTGGCCACTTGGTTGGTTCTCTTCTAGAGACTTGTTAAACTAATCTGATTAACTAAATTAATCCCCAAAAGCAGCTAACACATTTTCTAAATGGCTGGCTGGCAGGTTTCTCCTGCCTTATTGCTCTAGCTGACTCAGCTGGATGGATGGCCGACTCTCCCCAGAGGATCGCCAAATGAATGGCTTTATAGCCCCCATTCCCCCGGCAATCTGTCATTGAGCTTAAAAGCAACCTTCCAATTCCTTATCCCTACTGCCTGTAAACCAGTGCGTCACTAAGCAAACAAACCTGAAGTAACACCCCCGCCACCTTACAGCACAAGAACAGGTTCTCACATAACTTGTGCATGCCAAATACAAGTCAGGCATAGAAGCAGTTCATGAAAATATTTTTTAAATTGTATGACATTTGTCTATTATACACATACATATATATATGTATATATACATACATACACAGTTTTGCAGAAAGGGAAGGAGCATGGAGAAAAGTCAGGAACACAATCTGAGCATAGCATTTTTTATGCTGAACATACAAAGAGACCAGCTAAATTAATACAGTTTTCCCTGACATATCTTGATACAATAAAGGAAAATGAAACATTTCTTCTTACAAAAGGAAGAGAATAATGACTTCTATAGAAAGTTGAACCACTCCAATGCTACACTAAAGGATACTCGGTCAGTTGTCAATTTAGGTCTTACTTTATTTTCAAGTACCAGGTGGGGAACCACCCAATTATCATATAGCTTACTCCAAGGCATGACTGGAATCTAGCCTCTCACCCATAGCCTCAAGTGCCCATCTGACCCTCTCTGGCTCCAGGATTCCTGAGGTCAGGCCCTCTCAGAGCTCACTACCTTTCAGTATCAGCTCCAGAGGTCTACAGACTCATTAGCAGCTTTGCAAACTCTACCATTTGCCAGCCCAGTGAGATTTTCCAAGTGATTTCATTAAGCAGTAGCAAATGTTTAATTGCACAAGGATGATAAAAAGTTAACTTGGTGCATGTGGAGGGAGCAGTCTGAAGAATTTTTCCCTCTTCCCTCCTCCTCCTGAATAACATGATTCCATTTCATAAAAGATCAAGAGGGACCTTATATGTCAATCTGTACTAATGGAAGAATAATGAAAAAGTCAGTCGCTTCATCAGCTACTGTGAGGAAACAAACAAATTCCACAGAGGAACAACTGAAAGCAATCAAATTCACTTTCTGCACAGTTGGAAGAAATGCAATGCTCTTAAGCAAAAAGGAATTTTTTTTTTTTTTTTAAGAAAATTTGCTATCTTCAGAACCAATCCGTTTGAATAAAGAGAGCCCACCTTTAAAGTACAAGTTGACAAAAGTAGTGAATTACAACACCAAATGCTATGCCCTTCAAAGCTACTATAAAAAGTCCTCTAGGCTTTTCAGAGGTAGAACTCCCTCCATGTCCTCAGCAATCAACATACTCCTTTATCCCCTGCACACTAATGCCATTGTTGTTTGCCTGTGGCTGGACAGAGGTCATAACAAAACATCACAAACTAGATGCTCTGCTGATATCCTGTCTCAGAACAGCAGATATTAGATCAATTTTCTCACAAGTGACATTTAAGATAATCCTCCCAAACAACATCCTGTATCACATATCTGGCCATATCACACCAGTTGAGTGCAACTGAACAGTTGATGCTGAACAAGAGCAGCTCTGCAACTAATTCCTGAGTATGCCCAATAGCCTTTCTAAGCTATTCCAGGAACGCTCTTTTAATGGCTTTCTGGACTTGGCAATTTGGTAAGACGTGGATACTCAGCATTTCTCTAGATCATAATTTCAAACTCTACAGGAAAAGCCCTGCCTCATATGGCACGAAAACACCTGTCAGAAAGGGCTGAGAGGCAAAAGGCAAGTAGCTTACTATGTTTGGCTAATACTAATGCAATTAACCTGAAGCAATTCACCCAATACCCTCACCCTCCTGAGCCACCATGTGGAAGATCCCATAAGAAAAATACATCTGCTGATCAATTAAATCTTCACTGACAGAGACTGATACCTTGTCTGTGGCATGCAGTATTTGCAAATTGTTATCCTGTCCATTCATGCTGGCAAGCTGCCTAGATACCCTAATACCTTCATAGAGTAAAGATATTAAAACCAAGGGATATAGACTTTCCTTAGAACTGCATCAAAGCATGTTTCTTGATGCATAAACTTCTGAAAGAAGAGTTGAAGGTCAGGGGAATAACTGGAGTCCATTTAGCGTAGATAAAACTCACAGTATAGCTATACACGTAACTGTGAAAAGCACTCACTAATGAAATACTCCAAGGGATTGGAGTAGATCAAGTCCTTTCCACACTGAATTCAGACTTCACTAGCAAGCACATTACACATGGGACTGTAAAAAGAGTAAATTCCAGGCTGAGTGAGCTTTTCACCTAGACTGAACAGTTCCTTGTTACGCTGCTGTCACAGATGGCAAACAGGATCATGATAAGAATAGCATTCAGCTGCCATTTCAAAGAGATAAGCTGAAAGTTATCAAGAATGGTGATACCTTAATACCAGGTACAGTGGTATTGCAGGCTAGCCCAATCAAATGGAAATTGTCAGTAAGCATCAGTCATATATTCTCATAAGCCTTACAAACAATGCACTATCCCTTTTCTCATAGTTTCTCCCAGAAGCAATGGGCCTAGTGAAGAATTAGAAGGAACCAACAGATGATCACATTCAGACAGCTGAGAAGTCTGGTTTGACAATCAGTGGTATCAAAGATAGTTTCCATTCCCTTCACAGTTGTTACTATGTGTTACATGCAAACAAAAACTACTCATCTATACATAAGTTTTTGTAAGCAACTACCAAATTATTTTAAAGGTCATAGATTTAGATCTTCACCTGGTGACAGATATCAATAGCCTGGGATTAGACTTTCCTGTTTGGTCTTCATCTCCTTGCCCCATGCTAAGCTGTGCATATCCCTGTGGAAAGAATCACTGCCCGTTAAGTGCTCTCTCAACAGATGAGGTTACAAACATTACTGCAGGTATTCCCAGCAAAAAATATGAAGAGATTTAAATGGCATCAAGTACTGGGACATGGAAGAGGACAGAACAGATTCTGCCAGGAGAGGAGAGGAACACAGCAGAAAGAGGTAAGGTGAGTTCCAATAGAGTAGGGTAGCAAGATGAAGTGCAGGAGTGAAGAGTAAATATTCAACCTCCAGTTCTGAGCTGCTAAAGGTGAAGGGATCTATTTACCTCAGGGGTATCTGTAAGAGCACTGGTGACGAACAGGGAATGATGTGCCACATGCCGCTTGGAACCACTCCTCCCCCTTCTAGACCCTGCCTTCCCCCATTCCCACGTACCTGGCAGCATTCCCTAGATGCTCACCAACTGCTGGAAGAGAGAATACCAACTTTGTGCAATTTGAATGGGGGAGAGTGCAGAAAGGAAGGGAGGGAGGGAGAGAGACACAGAATTACTTTTTAATTCAAATGTGAAAATCTAGAGATACGCATGGTTACAAGTAAGGACAGAATAGAGCCTTAAATATTTAAGTCTTTTCTGAACCTTTCACACTCATCATTTAAGCCAACCCAACATCTTAGAAATCTGAGGAATTATCCAAAGCCTTTCTGTTAAACCAGTTCTAAGGACACAATCAGTTTCTCTCCTCCCGTAGACATCATGCAAAGTGACTCAGGTTAATAAATCTAAGTCCCTATGGTGGATTTTGTCTTTCACAGAGAAAAAAGCTGAGGGAAAAAAAAAGCAGAAATAAGAGAATGAGGAAAATCTATTCACTGATCAGAGGAACCATAGTATGAAATTCATCTGGCAAACAGCAGACTGGCGAAGGACTTATCGAGACTGCTTCCGAGTGTACTGTCACAGCTTTGTCCAGTATTATATCAAGTAACTCAGTCAAAAGGGCAGCATGTTCTTCTCTGCACCCATCCAGCACCCACAGTCAGACCTTTTAGATCCAATTTTTTTTTTATCCATTCAAAACAGAACTATCCTGTGAAAATCCAGACTCTGATTCTAAAATTTCTCAATGCCAAAAATATGAGAAGTGACTCTCAGGCTCATCAATAATTGGCATGTCATTGTGGACAAATCCCAAAGTTCCATAACAGAAGCAGTCCCGAGGTGAAAGATAGTCACTTCTCTTCAGCACTGATCTCTCCAAAACAATTCACTGTAAACCCACATCTAGAAAGAAATTATGAACCACAGAACAAAGAAATCTTTCCCCTATAAAACAGAGGATTATAAACAAACTCAAGCACAAAGATTTGCTGAAGAGTGGGAGGTGTTAAAATCTGCACAGAATGAAAAAAAGCTTAAAAAGCATTACTTCAGTTCACATTAAAACACCAATTTCAATCCATTCGTACCTTCAGAGGTATTCTGGTTTTAATTTCTCTACTAAAACCAGGAGATGTCCTTACTAATCATCAGAATGCACATACTGCAGCATAATTAGCTTGTTCAGGACACAAGTTATAGCATACATCATGGCTGCAATGCACCTGAAGAAATTATGGAATCTCAGAGAGGAAGCAGCTAAATGCACAACTTGTTGATTACTCAGAAACACAGCTTTCAATGTTGAAATTGGGAGGGGGATGGAAGACAACAGCATTTATGAATCCTGAGCAGTGTTAATGTATGAACACAACAGGGAAAAATGTACATAATCGAGAGGCAAAAATCTTCAGAGAGAATCATTACCTAGTTACTGTCATTGCATATAATCAAATAGCTGTTTTGATACTGAGGCAACATGTTAGAGACAGCTGTAATAATTACAGCTTCAACAAGCTCTAACACAAAACTACGATATGGCAGTGTCATGCTCATCTTCACTCAAGCTGTCCAACTACAAAGGTAGTTGTGCTTATATTAGTACACTACTTATCTAGTTTCTAAAAGCAGAATTAAAACCTTCTGCCACGTGCTGACACCTGGCTGCTGTCCAATTCGTACTTCATTTAGTATTATCACTGAAAAATGGAAGGCTTAAGCTGAACTGGACAGAGATGAAAGACAGCTACCCATTACTGTCAGTTTATTCCATGTAACTGCTTCTACAGCCTTCAGGAGATATGAATCCTCCAGAAATCACCTGTCGAGAAAAATAAACTTTGCTGAATTCACAAATTTAGGCTACTGGCCCCTTTCCTTTGTCCCCCAAAGCTTATCAGAACATGAGTTCTGTTCTGTAGATGTAACTTTGATCTCAGTGCTCAATACTCTAGGTCTGTAGTATACACTTGATGCATAAGCAGCATTCCTGCAGTGTATTTCCTGACTTCATAAAACAAGATGAGAGTATTCTGGAAATGCAAATCCCACAGGTAGACTTTACATAAGGTTTCTGACATTGCTTCCTACCAATTGACTCCTTCTATGCACAGCACAGAAGGAAGTCATTCAGCTCTATCCCAGTGATACAATGAATATAATTTTTCACTCTAGGCTAGACTGAATGCGCTAGCTCAATGACAAGTAACAGTTTCTAGCTAATAGGTTTTTTTAATTATTATTATTATTTTAACCACAATGTTTCATGGCTGCTTCACTGTTAAATCCTCTTTTCCCATATTCCCAGGAATGTGGGAAATAACATGGTAGAAGATTTACTGTTTAACTAGTTTGCGAGCATCTCTGTTTCCTACGTTCCAGAAGTTCCCAGAACCTTGGCAGAGCAGCAGTGTTTTACAGGCTAAATCTATCTGTATTACAGAAACATGAACATAATGATTTGTTCACCAATTTCCATACATACCCAGTAAGGTTAATACGAGGAAAGAACATAGCAGTCCATAAAAGAAACTGAATAAAAGATCAAGTGGGCAGAGTCACATATTTCAGCAACATACCCTCCCTGTTTATTAATTAAAAGGGACAGTTTTTCAGAAACCTTATAGCAACAGAAGCTCTCATCTATTTAACATGAGTGCAATTTAACTGCTACAAACCTCTGCCTGGGAGAAAGTATCTTTGATGTCAAGACCAAAAAAGTCTCACACTTCTGAAATTCTTCTCATTTCTGGGGAAGAAAAGACATCGAGAGAAGTACCATCTTAGTCTATCATAAACACAAAGATCCTACACCAGAGGGAGGAAATCTATACCACTGTCGGTTCTTTGCTTTTTCACCTGTGGGATAACTTATTCCATGAAGCTATGACTTTGCAGCAGCCATTCCCACATGCCTAGAGATTCAAAAGAAAGTAGGTCCGCAACATACATACACCCCAAGAACTCTTTTCCTCAAAAATACCATTCATGGAGCAAGAAGATATAAGCCCTGCCCATTATTATCCTTCATTATTCTTTTCACAGTCAGAAAGTAAGCTTGAAGTGCCCTCCCTTTATCCAATCTCACCCTTTCTCTCGTTGAGCATGTTTAGTGCATGGGGGTGATTAAAGCTTTTTTTTTTTTTTTAAACACAATCCAACTGACAGTCTGGTGCTCCATGAGCTACAAGGATATTAAAAAACCTGCACACTCCAGAAGGAACTGCAAAAGGCCATAACAAAATATTCAGCAGTCACCTATATCAGCATTCTTAAAAATCAGGAAATGCACTCTGCAGAGGTTTTTTCTTCCTCCCCTCCACTGATTTTTGTATTAAAAATCAAATCCAGTCTCAAGTGAACAAAGATAAGACCATGAACGTTCTCATTTTCCTCTAAGCATTCAATTTGCTAACACATTTTAGCTAAAATTCCTGCTTAGTCACGCCTGACACAATCTAGTCTTTTAGGCAAACATTCCCTCCATTCTATGTGCTATGGCTGCCAGCCAGTTTGCAGTTGATGTACCCAGCATTTCTACTTGTGTCCAAGCACAGCGAGATCTCGTAAACTTGCTCTCATGCATCATTTTTATCCTTGCATATGCTCTCCTTTTATAAACAAAGCATATGCATATTTATGTATAGGCAATTCCAAATACACGCATGTTAATTTTGAAGATATCAACCAGAAAAAGTTAGGTACTATAACTAAGGCTACAAACAGGAAATATAACTATGTCCTGAAAAAAAAAAAGTCTTTCTGCAAAGAAAGCAATATTCTTCATCCTGGAATTAAAGCTTTGTTGCAAGTTGATTTAAATAAACAGCTTTGTGTATATATATATAATGATTTCCCCAAACAACTTTCAAGTCTTTTACAAAAGGAAAGTGAGAAAGAGGGACAGATCCAAACCTCCTGCTTATGTGTTAGCCTCAGAAATGTGTGTTGAAAATCCAGTTCAGAAGCATATTCTCTGATAACTTCTTTAAAATCCAGTTCTGCTCAAGATCACAGACAAGGTTTTGTTGAACGAAAGAAAAGATGGCTTTCCCACTAAGTAATAACTGCTCTCACTCCCAGATCCTACCTAATTTAGCTAACTACTGGGTCTTGATATTAATGGTAGGAGCAGGCTAACATTTTCAGAAAGAAAGAAAAGAGGAAATAGAACATTTTCCTGTTACCTGCAGGATGGTAGATTGCAAAGCAGCCTCCAGAAAACTCCTGCAAATCCAGGTAGGCAGATGGGCCTTGGAAAGCATGGGCAGGAAGTTCAAGGAGTCCAAGTCACAACCTGCACTCACCAATGCTGAGGTAAAACTCTTCTGCTCTTGGCAGCTAGCATATAATTCCACTGGAGTCCAGAAAAGCTGGGAAAGAACTTCTCAGCTCTTCAGGCCACCGGTAACCTCTTCTGTTCCTGGTACAATAAGGCCATGCCCTGCCCCTCTCAATACTCAGGAAAATCATCAGATTCCAGTTCTCTTCCTAGGACTCTGATGCCTGAAGCAGCAAGGATATCAAGTTTCCTTAGGTTGAAAGAGCACCCAATACCCTCAAACATTCAAATCTTTCTTCTCTTCTATGAGCAGCAACTCCTTTCTTCTATCATGCCTGCTCAAGGTTTTTCCAGAAATGCAACAGAATAGCTCCTGCTCTGGAAACTTAATTGTTCCCTAAAATGTGATTAATTTTGGAGTGATTATTTTAAATATAGTTGGTCTGTTGCCTCAGCTCTAATTACATTTCTCTTGTCAATTAATTAAAACCATGCTAAATGAAATACCGTTTTTTATTGAAAGTTTAGGGGAAAAAAATATCATGGGATACAATTAGATGTTACCAGACGTGATCTCAGCAGGTTTTCAATTATTCCATGTGTAATAGGTCCCTAATTCAATACAAAGCTGTAATTAAGAATGTAATTAACTTGTGGCATTCTACTGATGTCATACACCACAAGAACACATAATGAGCTACAGTTTTTAGTGCAGGATCCTTAATGGATTGGTCTGTTTCATTGAGAATGAATTAGGTACATAAAAATAATTTATTATGGGAACTTGGCCAACATAATGGCCACATTTAAAAAACAAGCAAAGTATAAAACAAGAGGCAATAAACTTTGTCCTGCCAAGGACAATCTGGCCAGAACCCAAATCTGCACCTGGTACCCATGGCATGGAATTGATAGACTTGCCTTCACATGTAACAGAGCTCACCGCCTCTGCCTACACAGCTCTTGAGACAGGTCTTGCTGTGCAAGAAGCACAGCATAACTGCAGATGTGTCTACTTATAATCTGGATGTGGGCAGCCTGAGTAGGAATAGCAGCAAATGAAACTGCCTGATGTTGCTTTGGTGATATACTGAGCTGTTCTATGTACACAGCAGATAGCCCCGTGTGCTTTGCAGATCATCTTCCAGACTTGAATGAAGCAGAGCTTCTGGGTTTACTGTCTGTGTTAAAGCTCCGGATTTCAGCTTGGGTTTCTTAATATACCATGATGCATCTAATCTCTGTGCTATCACTCACTAAACTTATGAAAAACCCTTCAGGTCAATGCTGCCTATTAAAGCAAAGCTTGTGTTTCTGTAACACTGATTACACTGCTGCACTGTCTAAATCAAAGATTTCTGTTCTCAGTTACAATTATTTGAAGACCATCATGTTTCCTTACAGACTTTTTTTTTTTAAAGAAAAAGTGAGAAAATAAGGTAAGTCTGAGGAAACCGAAACAGGTTCCAGAAACCAGTAATAAGCCATCAAAGCTACAAACAACAGGTCTATGGTAATGTGGTGAACACAAAGGAGCCTACAAAGTATTTTTTTCTTTCAGAAAAGTCCTCTTGCAAAAAGCATGCTAGGATAAAATCTTGACTTATCAGCAAAGGAATCTTCTGCACTGCAGTTTGCTGGTAATGTGCAAGTAAGCAGAT
>VXAL01005124.1:23096-37337 GCA_013399475.1 Chauna torquata | reverse complement strand
TGAGATTGAATCATGACATGTCTTTCTGATGAAAGTGGCACCAAAATAATCCGAGTTCAAATCCATTCCCATGTATCCAGGGTCTTTCTTTAAGATTCTTACTCTTTTTCCACAGCTCAAGATGTTGGCACTTCATGAATCAATCTCAAAGGATATTAAAAGCAGCAGGAATAGCCTACAATGAGCCAGAAGGTTTCTTCACAAAAAAGAATGTTACGTTTGCCAAGTAAAGCACTAAAAAAAAAAGTAATAAGGAAATCCAGACTTAAACTTAATTCATCCCCACATACATATGCATTAAGATACAGCCTTTAATGACATATTCTTTCTTCCAAATAACTTCTTCCTAAGGCTGAAAGAATAGACAGCTGCTCACCATTTCTTTATTATGTATAACCCTATGCACTAATCCAATATTTTAAGTGCTGCACTGAACTATTACTATTCTAATAAGCTTTTCATGCTGCTTATCATGATACTATACAGAGCACTTCAGAAATATTAATACGTTTACTTGTACAACACTTTCCTAGAACAGAATTATCTATAATTTTAAGAGAGTGAACTTCAGCACAGCTAAATTAGTAACTAAACTCGGAAGCATCTGCTAATACAGACTCCTTATTTAGAAAACCTATGGCCTGATTTTCTGAAGAATACAGTATTAGAGTAAGTTCAGAGTAAATATCTTGCTTACTTTAAGGACAGCTCTAAAAAAGTATGAAAGGATAATGTAAAAATCTGCTTTCTTTCCAGTATCGCACTAACTCTGTGGCAGGAACAAGGACAGAATATAATTCCCCAGAGTGTTACTAAACTCCTTTAATTATCTTCATCTTTCTACAGTCTTAGCTCCTTTCATGAGCTACAAGCTAACTTGCAAACTTATCCAGCATGTCTGGCTACAGTAAATAAAGATAAAGGAGGGATTCAGAAAACGGAGTCCTCAATTCCAGGGGAAGTTTCTGAGGGGAAACATAACATGCTATGAAACATATATCCCCTACCTGTCTTCCTTTTGTAGTTTGCATTTGGCTCATGAGGAAAATCATGTTGTCTTCCTGAGGGGTTACTGAAAATATGTTCCAGGATACTGTCACCAACACTGAGTATGAAAAACAGTGACAGCCACAGAGGCTGTTTATACTCAAAAATACCAAAGTTCCTCTCTGTATAGACTCAGAAGTTAAACCCAAGCTGAGCCTGTTATATCTACACACCTCGCAGCTTCTGTAACAAATGAAGCAGAAGTCCACGAACAATAACCTCGTTCAGAGCAAGAACTGGGATTTTTTCCCAGGAAGCTATCCATCCTGTATACAAAATGAGACAGCAGACCTGTAGATAACCACCTGTTCCTTAACCCTTGTCATGCTCCGAGACTGCTTCCTCCCCCTTTTCTTAATGAAACAGAAAAGAGGAAGGAGTCATTCTGAGAGCATGCAACACAGCCTCTGTGGCTCCACAGCTTTTGCCCTGAAAAGTGGGACCATGATAGCTTATGACAATTAAAGGGAAACGTCCCCGAGAAAATCCACATGTAGCTCTTACCTGAGATGTAGTATGCTCCACAGAGACAAGATTCTCAGAATAATGTAGAATTGAGAGGGTGGCAGCTGAATTAAGAATAGACTAAACCCAATTTCCAGACTTAGAACTCTGGCAACTTTGAATAGGTTATTCATGGAATTAACTCAAAAGTTATATAGCTTCAAAAACAATTTTTATGTGCTTTTTTAATGCAGGGACATGCTTGCAGGAGTTATCTGCAGTCATAAATCTTACTTAGTAAAAATGAATGCTAGCATTCATACATCATCACTAGTTCAGGAAGAGATTAAGGAAAACACCATTTATCTTTGCCTCTAACAGTGAAAATCACAAGATTTCACCCAACTAGAGCTGGTCATGGAAGTGATTCTAGCTGGCTAGAATTCAATTTCTAGCTGGCTTTGTTCTTGGAAACAACTGTACCACTTCACAGAAACTTTCCCAAATCAGTCAGAAAATATGCAGCGTAGAAAACTTCAGCTAAAACTGTTAGAGCTTGAGAAAGCCGTGTTTAAAAAAGGTATTACTGTGAAGAATGCTAACCAATTAATCTAGATGTGATTTTCTGATATACAGATACCTGCCACTCATAAAATTGTGACTAAACTTGTTTTTTTAAACTACCCATTCAGGCCAAAAATACAAAAATGAATATTTTTCCCTTTTTTTTTTTGATATAATACTGATTCATTAGGAAATATCACATATGCAATGAATTAGACCGCAGACCTTTCATCTCAAACTGCTTTGAAATGTTGCTTAGTAAACCCACTAGAGTTAGTTTTTCAGATGAAGAAAGATTTCTTCACTAATTCCTCACATTCTGCGTATTCCATGTGGTTTGCATTTTCTGTTTCTTCAAAACAGTTTCCTTAAAGATTATGCTGTTTGATTTCATTTTCAGTTGTAAATTATGACTGGCGGGAATGGGCAGAAAAAGCATATTCACCTTACACTCTCATATAGTGCTATTTACATTTATAGTATGTTAGTATATAATTTTAAATCTCAATATAATCATCTCTGAAGACGTCCTTAGGTTTAGAAATTAACACAGACGTCGACAACCCACAACTTGCTTTCAAGAGTGTGGAAGTCTGAATGGTATATATTAGACTGACAGCTTTAAATAATCAAATCCACAAAAACTGAGAAAAGGTAACAGAAAGGTGAGCTTTCCAGCTATGACCTCTAACATTTAACGCAAAGAAATACTAACAGTTGCTTTGATTGTATTTTCAAGTGAAAACATCATATCAATCTGAATCACCCTCCGGGAATGTTCTTACTCCCATGTGACTATGGGAACAGAGTAATTCTGTAGCCTGTATACTTAAGTTAGAGTTTGAACATGAGTGAATGGAATTAGTTTCTAAAGAGCACTGACCACTTAGGTTCCAGGCATATCTACTCTTTGAAAAAAACATCTGAGTTCAATTAATCTCACTTACAGTGCTGTAATATCAACATCCATGTACAGATGAGTTGTTGCTCCCACCATAGTCAAACAGACACAACACTTTCAACTGAAACCCATAGAACAAATCACTTCACTTTAAAGCAAACATCTACATTCGGCAGTAACGGACACATTGATATAGACACTCCAAACTGAAGTGAGCTTTAATCCCCAGCTACCAGTAACAACTAGAGACAGTCAAACTCTGCAGTCTACTAATAAAAATATCATCCTTTGTTTCTACCACCCCCCTTTCATATCGCTCAGCTATTCCAGGTAGAAAAGAACACTAACATCCAGGAGTACTAAGAGTGAAATGAAGACAAAGTACTACATGAACTATTAGTTGATAAAGCCACAGATAAAATGAACAACTGCTGTGCTGACAGAACTTCCACCACAGTGTCAGAGCTTCTCTCTGTGCCTCCTGAAACCCTGTGCAGGGCTATAGCAAGACACAGGACAGATTAACAGAAAGCTCTGGTTACATTTTATTATGTTAGACTCAAACTTTACAAGTCTCTGTTACTAACAAAAGTGGATCCTTTTCCTCTTCCTGATTAAAAAAAAAAATCAATATTAAGTACTCTTCAAATAAACTGCTTGCATTTTGTGACTCTCCTGAACAACATTGCCTGAAGGCATGATTTTTACCTCAAACCAGTTCTGACATTACAGCATTACACGATCATTTTTAAATGTCATCTGATGGTTCCTGTTAAAGTGTCACAGTTTTGTCACTACAGCTAATTTAATTCTAAATGAATTTTCAAAACCAAGACTGAAGTTCAATGGAAGCCTGAAGCTTTGAGGAATTGTGAAGCTTTAAGCCTGAAATATAATGACACCCAACTTTAATCTGTTAAATAGCTAAGGCATGAATCCATGGTTCTTTGAATAACTGTGTATAACGTAATAAAGTACGACCTTCCAAACAGACATTGCACTATACATCTTTCCAGACCAGCACTCTTTTCATCCAGACTGCTCATGATGCTCCAAATGAAGAAAAAAAAGAATATACTAAATCCCACCATTTCGTACTCAACTGGAAAAATTCACTGTACCATTTAGCTGATATTCCAAAGCACAATACATTGGCTTATGGACTCAATCTGAAAATATGACTAACGAGCACATCCAGTGAATTGCTGAATACCATCATGTGATACTGATCTCATATCAGGGTGGGTACTTCTGGGTGAAAATGAAACAGTAATAATTCACATTGCTATTTAATCAGTTGCAAATCTTGTTGCAAAAAACTTGTAATTTCACCTCAAAGAAAATATTTTTTCTACCCACATTATGATAACAAAAAGGTAATCGAGTGCTATAGTCATTCCTGTTTTACAGATGAGTAAATGAAATCAGAGAGGTTACCTAAGCACTCACATTTACACACACAACCAGAGAAAGAATTAAAGAAACCTGGGAACCCTGCTTACAATTGTTTGCTCTTCCCATTAAAAAAAAAATCCCTTCTCCCCCTCTAAGACAGAACGACAAGAGGACATGTTTAACAAATACAGAAAGACAGTATCTTATTTCTGAATTCTTTTAATAGATTTCTTTCTGAAATTGTCAATGGGATGATTATGAACAACAAAAGCATAAAGGCATTTAAAGCACTATCACAGCTCAATAGTATTTCTCACAAAAGACAGCCTTTTTTGAATACACAAAAGATAAAAACAACTATTAGAGTTATGCTGCTAAGTAAAACACTTTTTAAACAGTAAGCTTTGTCATGAGAGTGAGATTCAAATATATACAGTAAAGACATACCAGGACAGACAAGAGACTAGTCAAGAATAATCAGCTCACATAATGTCACATCAGCTTTTACAAGAGGCATTTACATTTATGTTAGGCATGTGCGGCTCCCTTTGAATATTCACTGCCAAAGTGCCTCATGTAGAAATTCACTGAGCAAACATTTTATAGCACAGATACTGTCTCCAGAAAATGTGGTGTCCTTTCTAGTCATGCTATCCATATTCTGTATGACTCAAATCCAGATCCCAAATTACAGCTGTACACAAAGAAAAGCATCTTCTCCATTTAATCAGTCCACTACTGCACACCAGCAGCACTGAAACAGGATCAAGTATCAGAGTACCTGCTAGAAGAGCAATGCAGATATCAAAAAAACTAAAACTTATCATTGAAAACACAAGTGAGTGCATTTGACAGAAGCATAATAGAAATTGTTCTTCTATGAGTTTTCACATAAGTTTGGTACAAAACAGAAATGCTCCTGAGTTTTCATACTAATACTATTCATAAGCAGGTGTCCACCCTCACTAAGGGGCAGCCAAATTCAATTTCCGTCTTCCCTGATGTTCTGATCAGTGAAAATTAAGAGACGCTGAAGTGTCAATACTGTATTACCTTCTCCACAGCAGTTATTTATTGTATTTGGTACTCTTTATTTCATGCCAACAGTGATAAGTTGTTTGATTCAACAGAGTGCAAACAAATATTCCAGATCTTTCTACAGAGATATGAAATAAAAACAAATCTCAGTCCTTGCAAAAATAAGTCAGATTTAAAAGATTAAAGATGGCTAAGGCATAATTAGATTCTCCACCAGCACACACACCCCCCACCAACTGAGAAAACACTGAAGACGAGTGCATGTAACAAACACTAACAGCTCGGGAAATACAGGCCGCTGGCCAGGTTTCATTGTCCCAGCCCAGGTCCCACTGCACTGTACAGTGATTGACCAAGTAATTCAGTTGCAAATCACAAGAATTAAAATCATGAATTAAAACAGAGAACAGTTGGGCCTGACTCCATACCCACTGATGTGAACAGGAAGGTTCTACCTGATTACAGTGGGCCTTGGGGCAGGGAGACGTGGCAGCAGGCCTGCTCCCCATTTATCTAAAGGTTTCCTCCCCGTATACACCACATCCCTTCGCAGTCCTTTGCTACAGGAACTCATTCTACATCCCATGCTCTGACAAAAACATACTCTAGCAGCTGTGTACTTCTATATCCCTTCTGCTCAAGCCCGAGTCCTTCCTTCCACCAGAAAGTGACCTAAACATGTACATGCTCCCCTTCTAGCTCCCCAGTGCATTTCTGCTCATTTTGTCATTCCATTCCTAAGACGTTTCCTTACACAACCTTGATCTTGTTCTCAATGTTTCTCCCCTAAGGTTCCTGCCTTTTTGCAAGCCCTCATCCAAACCTTCTCCTCTACACCACCTTCCACAACCAGACCCTTCACTCCACTTCCAGTTGTCTTCCTCCTTACCCAGAAAGCCTGACTCTCTCCTGCCTGTCCCCAAACTGACTGTTGTCCTTGCTAGTTTTCAGACCACACTTTCCTGCTTCATTCTCCTTTCGCTCATTTCACTTCCCACCTTAAGCTCTAGCTTTTGTCCTTCCTTTATTCCAATGAAACAATTTCATCTTCCAGAAAGTCTCCCCTGCAGCTAGGGAGCGGGATGGAGCATCGAGAGCACAAGGACAGACAGTGTCCCTACCCACACCTCTTACACTTTGCCCAGGGCAGATTTCTGTAGTGCAGATCTGTAATTGCAAGGAAAGCAGAGCTCAACCCTGTCATGGCATATGCCTAGCACATAGCAATTTTCATAGCATTTAACCTTAAGGATGCATCAAATCCTTCCTTGTCATGAGCAAACTCATTCTTTCAAATGTTTCTGACTTGACATCCCATCAAACCAGCCGCAGAGTTTTTTCAGCAATCTCACATGTCCCCTTCCTGGCAAGTTTCATATGGGTACCAGCACTTCTCAAAGAAGAGGTCAGCAACTATTTTTAAAGAAGGGAAAACCCACGTTTCCCCTCCTCCCCCTCTACATAGTTCTGTTATTGTAAACCGCTGAACTCTTGGCTGAAGTTTTGGGGAAAAAAAATTTATTCAATCTGAGACAGATGCTTGGCATGGAATATTTCAGCTGAAAGAGTTAATGGCTGGAAAACTTAAACCAAACTCTAACAACCAATTCTAATAACAAGCAGCACTACTAGTCCTGTTTGTAATAATAGAGCAGCCAAGTTGTTGATGGTGGGGTTTGGTTTTGTTTGTTTTTAGTTCAAGAAAACAATTTAATCATTGAAAGCACATTCAACCTGCACGCAGGTATAGCACTACATTAATGTAAGCATCACTTTAATTTGTACATGATCAACAAGAGAAAAACATCCAATACAAAAAAAAAAAAATCAAAGCTGCATGGTTCACCAAGTGCCTCTTATTCTCTAACCTCTCCGTGTTTAATATCCTGCATTGGATATATAATGTAAGCAGTTCCCATAATCTTTTACTATGGTGTCACATGAACAAATTAAAGCCATACTGCCTTAAGTGTTAGGCTGCAGCACTGTAATCACTTAAGCAGTCTCTCCCCAACTTTGGCCCATCCTCTTTTTTTTTTTTTTTTTGCTTATATAAGCAGTCAGTTGATGTCACAGTGATACAAACTTGCCCTTTATGGAAAAAAATAGCCTATGTGCTTTATCTCCCTGAAGCAGCTTACAGAGGAATCAGGCATGCCAGCGCTGGCACAAAAAGAAGGTTGTTCGGTTTGGAAGAGGGCAGAAACCTGGCAGCACCAATTTATATTGGTTCAAGCTGGTGAGGAACTGCACCCTCAGGCAATATAACTGGTTGGAAAATGGAATTTTACAAGGACAGAAACTAACATTTTGAAGTTTATTTACATTCTCAATGGGAAGAAAAAAGTTAAATCGTTATGTAATGTTAAAATGCTTTTCAAAAGACATTTAAATAACAAAACTTTTCATTTGAGCTGATTCATTTCCGTAATATCAAAACAACATTATAGAAAATTGTAATGTGCTCTATAGAATATCTATGCTGTTATCAATTCATATTTGAATACATTTACTAGAAGTTGAAATGATTGTGCTTGCACCTAAATTTTACTTTGACAATTTTTTTCACTAAGAAGCTTTCACAAAACAATAGAAAAAGGAACTTGCTTAACCCTTTCCCCTCCTTTTGTCCTGTAATTGCATCAGTTTTAAAAATATTTTTAAAGGAAGAACTGTTCAGTTGAAAAAAATTTTATCAGGCAGAAAAATGCAGCAATTACGTAAGTAATACAACATTAGAAGTATCGTGGTAGATACATTTCAATATCTGTGCTCTGTGATTCCATGTTGTAGTTAAAGAGCAAAATCTAGTGGACCAACTGCTCTGTTGCATCAATATCGTGGGATATCTGCTTACTTTTATTTACTAAAGACTTTCTCTTCACGCACAGAGAAGCTGACTTTTACATGTGCCCAGGAGACCATTAAGGATTTGTTCTATTCAAAAGCATAAAGTTCTTTTAAAGTTTTTTTTCCATTTAAAAAAAAAAAAAGCAAGTTCTCCCCTAGATTCTACATTCTTATTTAACTTCAAAGTTTTCATATAAATGCCAAATCCCTACTCATTGTTTTGTAACTTCCAGTTTGCTTCAAATTATTGAAAAGGCCAATTCACTTAACATTTTTGTCTTCCCTTGCAGCAAGTTTGCATTTTCTATTCTTAAACAGAAATATACAACAAAAGGCACTGAACACACAAATTCTGGTAGCAAATTATTGGATAGAATAGTATTCTTTGCTGAATTTGTGATAGAAATATTACACCATCACAAAATAGTACTGTCCTTCTACAAAAATTGCATCTTTAATAAAATTTGTAGAAGAAAGTTGAAAATGCTATGAGAAGAAACAACAAAAAAAAGTGCTTGACCTTCGGCATGACACTTGTAAATGGTAAAATCAGACTAAATTCTTACTGCAGTATATAGTAAAAGTGTCCATTTAAGGAGACTTGTCTAGCCATTTACATCTGTCAAGCTGCTGAAACTGCACAGCTGTAAATGAACACTTTTGATAACGACAGTGGAACGATGATTAGGATGATCTGCATTATTGAAGCAAAAGAAGCGCCAGAAAAGGTTGTCTCCAAGCACAAAATTACTGACCCAAGATGTCAGTGATGCACTAGTAAGACATTAGCACATTTCTGAAGCGTAGTGGCAAAGAACCACTTAGTCAAAATGTACTTCCCTATAGAAAAGTTCAGCTAATTGACCAGTGGCGCAAAGATGCCTGTAATTTTAGTGATGAGGATGACACTGTTTATGGAATTCAACCTCAGCAGATGAATATGCTTTAGAACAGCAAAGAAAATAGAGTAAACTCACTGGGCCGTTTCACTAGATACAGTTGAAAAGAAAAATGGTGGCCTGAGGCTGTGTATTGACCCCCAAAAATGTGAGGAAATAAAGAGAGAATATTTCCATTTACTAACTAAAACGGACACAGGCACTACTGGAGTAAAATTATTTCCAAAGCTAGATGCATCCGCAGGCTTTTTACCAGATACCTCTCAGTGAGGAGACTGCAGAAGCTATGAACTTTCAATGCACCATTTGTCTGTCCCTGTTTCAAAGGGGTCACATCTGTCACTAGAGCCTGAGCCAGTCCACAGAACACAAAACAGTACAACTGTTTGAAGAGCTGAACACTGTGAAACTGTTTTGCTAGGGTACTGAGTCTGTAAGGAAGTCTGAATAAAATATAAAGGACTCAGGCCTGCAAGAGCAAGTCAGGACAAGAGTTTGACCTAGAGAAAGGCAAGTTTTCTGGCCAGTAAGTTATTGCATACCACTACGAAAGACAGCACTCAAATTTCAGTCAAACACCTGGAGTTAACATCTTAGCATCACAGAATATTACCTGTATTTGTATTACTGCAGCATTTAGATAGGGGGGGAAAAAAACTAAAAATGTCCCACTGGACAGAGTGGCCAAGCAAGGATCAAAAACTAACAAACTAACAAACCAACAAAAAGACAATCACAGTGAACAAGAGACAAAGAAAGTAAGAAGGAAATGACTGATCAACCATCAGACAGCAAGACAGTGGTATTCCTGGCAGTAGAGGCAGCATCTGATTCCTGCTAAATAGCTTTCCTTTCATTAAATCCACTCTCCTCTTTGGCATCAAATCTACGCCGTACACGCTCAATGTCTCCTTCAAACTGATGGACGAGCTACTTTTGTCATTCACCCACAATGTGTTTGCTTTCTGTCTTACATCCTCAGTTTAGCTTTTTGGTATCCATATTAGATGATTTTTTTATAGCTATCTTTACACACTACTTTGAAGTTCTCTCAACTTGTTACTATATTACTTTTACATCTTTTATCATGCTATGCTTTTTGTCTCTCTCAAAGCAGCTAGGACCCATTTAAGTGTCGCCTGTCAGGTATGAACTACTGCCAAAAATCTCAGCATGGCAGCACAAATTGTCATGCAGCATATATCAGATCTAAGGGTTTACCAAAGACTTGAAGAAAATTAGAGGAGTGCAACAAATCTGACACCTCTTCTGTGACATGGTCATACACTGAAGATTTCAAACTTTCATTTACTTATTTGTTTGTAGACTAACTGCCTTAAAAAGACATGACCCTATCCACCACTATGAACAACAGCCCAGATACTTACTGCAAAGAGGCATTACCTTGAAAGCCCTACCTGGGAAAGTTTGTATGCCAGCACTTTTTCTAGCTATTCATTACAAGACAACTTTTCAGCGGTGCTGAACTACTGCTTCATCAGTAGAGTTCAAAAACACAGAACTAAATCCCAACTCTCAATAAAATCCATATCCTTTAATCTCAATGAACATAGTTTGCCAATGCTTACTAATATTTAGCAATTTAAGAAAACTTAATGCTGTGCTGTTCATTATTCGATTTCACACAAACGAAAGTTCCACAGATGATACAAAAACTTAGCTCCACAAACCAAGAGCAAGCCACATATTATGCATTAAAAAAGAGATTACTGGTATGATATTTTATATCACATGGTCATGCAATTAGACACATGCTTGAACAGACATTTATGACAATTGTTGCATATTTTACTAGGTAAGTACAGTGTCTAATAAATCTTAAGATCTACTATCAAATACGAAAAACTCAGCATATTAATAGTACTATCTCAATTTTTAGTGTTATATCTTAGTCACTTAAACTCTGCGCAGTTATAATTTAACATAACGCAGGTCCCTGCTGTGTTCTTAGCCACCACTAATACGATGAAATTGAGAAAAAGAGAATTTAGGAAGCTTTCCTTAATACCAAGGTATGCCATACTATTGACCTTCCAAAATAATGTACAAAAACTGCTTGAACAATTTAAAATTTGAACAAAATAAAATTCACAGTAAAGAGCTTCAATCAGTTCCCACATGACAGTAACTAGAAGAAGAACTTATCACATCATTTTGGTATAAACAATAGCAGAACCAAACCAGGTGCTACATCAGCCTCTGGATGCACAACTGTGCTTGCATTTTTATGTAAAGACTATTTGAGTATCTAAAATTCCTGTAACTCCATGCACATTTAACATCTGCTCATGTTCAATACTTTCTTACATGTATGCACTTCTCATGCAAATGAATCAGTCCTCTAGCTGTACCGCCTTGAACTCATTTTTAGGATTTAGGATTCTTTATTTCTGATTTATATAATTCTGTTTTAGTTCACAGATAATGACACAGAATTCCCACTAATCTGTGCATGATATGAAGAAATAGATCTGTACACTTGCCTTCACATTTATGCTCCAGTTCAAGAAAACAAAAATATCTAACTTCAAGCTCATGAATACCTCCTATTGGCTATAAAGAGGCTTAAGCACATGCTTTAGCGCTTTGCTGAAAAGAGGTCATTTCCTGCAAGGAACATATATACACTTGGGATTTACCTATGTAAATATAATTTCACACATACTCTCCAGCTAGGGAACAGGCATCCAACAATTGATATGTAAAGCATGTGCATGTACCTAAATGCAAAAGCGCTTTTGCACGCTGATTTTTATACACCCTGGTCTGACTAGAGGCATGGCTTAAATTAAATGCCAAGCTTCTTTCTTGAGACTGAATGAATTAACATTATTAGCCTGATAATAACCACGGCATAATGGCACACTGAGGCCTAAGGCAACATTTCAGGAGAATTTTCTTAGAAACTCAGGCTTGATAGGAGATGCTAATGAGTTCAGAGAAGTAAATATAGCTCTTTAAATAGCAAATGACAACTTGTCCATAATAGTAAATTTCTCAGCACATTTACAAATGTTTTCGCTTGCAAGCTATAAAGTGACTTTCATTTAGTTGGACTTTGGCTCTCAAGAACAATCACTATCCTAACACGCCAAGAAAAAGAGTGCAAATACACAACAGGAGCGCAAATGAAATGTTTGTTACGGCCTCACAAGGAAACCATACAAACACCTTATTAAATAAGTTTAATTAACCGGCTCTTTTCTAAGCCATACTGTGCCCAGCAATACGGAGAGGCTCAGAAGTTCTGCTTTTCTTCCCTGAAGGAAAGTAATATTTTCTCTTTTATTCTGAAAGAACGCAGCCCAGCAACTCCCAGCAGCTGCTGCTGGTAGCAGCTGGCTGTGGCACCACTAGTGACTTCTTTACAGCATGGCTGTGTCAATGTTGACCCAGGTTCCAGCAAAGAGAAACAGCTTAACAACGTTGGGTTGTTTATAACCTCTCACTGTAGCACTTTCTCCCACCCTTAAGAAGCAGCACCTACGTATTTCTCTTGTAAAAATATTTTCAGACAGAAGGTGTCCATATATCAGTGCCTAACTCTATTAAGTCTAATGCAAATGCTTATTGGAGAAGATGCATTTGTGACTGTAAAAGCTGCATGGCAGAAGAGATATACTGCCCTAGAAAAAAATGCCAAACCCTCCTTACAAGTCTTAATCTCCTGCAGACTCTGAAGGTGAGCATGTGGCTAATACAATTCTCACCTCCAGATTGCAGAAACCTAAACAAAATCCCGTATTTTAGATTCTTCACATCAGCACTTTCACAGCACATTGAGTCACCAGGATGTCCATTAGCTTTAATGTACTATATTAAAATGACTGGCATTAAGAGGCCATGCAGTCTTCTGCCAAATACTGTTTTCCCTACCACTTTGGGTGGGAAAAGAACAGCCACCAATTCAGCCCTTGCTTCACTCTTGAGATACTTCTGTACAAATCCTGGCTGCCTCTCCAACCACCTACCCTGGGAAAGAGGTTGGCAGGACTGGACCAAACTAAACAATGAAGAGTCTTATTAGTAATCTTCTTATGCCAAATAGCACCAATAATATCAAGAGGATAAAAAGCAATTTTTTATTATTATTATTATTGCTAGGGATGACCACAACAGCTGGAATTGCAGAGAGCTTAAGAAGCTTCCATCCCACCCCCCTCTCCCCGCTCCCAAGAAGGCAGGGAGTGGGTGCTCTTTTCAGAAGATGCCCACAACTAACATGATCTGAGCAAGATCACAAGAAATAGAGGCATGGCAGTCACCTACGGTTCTGTACAGAAACCTCTGCTTGGATCACACACCATCTGCATCCCTGAGTCACTCTAGAGAAGCTTTACCTTTGCCAAAGCAACTCTGATTACAGAAGTTCAGTGACAAGAAAAAGCATCAGATCATTCAAATGACCTCTCTGCTAACACAAACCTCAGCTGTCCCTGTAATCAAGATAACAACCATCTTGTCCAATCCAGGTAATAGGGCTTCTATCCATTCTCTAGAGCTATTACTGCACAACTCTGGCATAATTTAAAGGATGCTATTCCAGAATCTTAACGCTATCATTGTTCCCCTTGTGCCTCAGAGCTTTCACTGCTCCACACGCCCCGTTCCACACTGGGACTAGGACCCAGTCCCACAGAGAAGACCCCTTTACTCTAAGGCAACAATCAAGATGCATTTGTAAACACCATCATCGCTGAGGCAAAAACGAAGGAAACTTTCCCGTTTCTCATTTTAGTCAGATGCTGCAAGCTCGCAAGGTTTGCTCCCATTCATATAAGCACGAGAGCAGAAATAAGAGGCTGGGAGGGAGGGGGTGACATTTTGAGACAGCAGAGAACGAGGGCGGATTTAAAGAGCGGGGGAAAAAAGAGAAAAGAAAAGGAAAGACACGGAGGGGAGAAGGAGAAAGGAGTAGTTTAGCTCACGCCGCTGCGGTGGAAAACGAGCGGCTCGCCCGAGTGGCTGCGACCAGCCCAGCGCAGCCCGAGCGCGATCAACTGGTGACCCCGGCGGGCCCCGCGCCCAGCGCCTCCCGCTTACCTCCGCACAGCAGGGCCCCGAGGAGCAGGCAGACGGCCG
>VXAL01005124.1:0-23079 GCA_013399475.1 Chauna torquata | reverse complement strand
CCCCGCGGGCAGCCCCCGCCATGCCGAGGAGACGGGGACACGTCCCGGGCGCGGCTCCGGGAGGCTCCGCCGCCGCCCCGCTAGCTCTCCCGGCTCGCCATCGCCGAGCCTGGCAGGCACACCTCGCTCCGGATCGGCGCTCAGCCCCGCGGCGGGCTCCTTCCCATGCCGGCCGCACTCCGCTCCCTCAGCCCCCGCACGGCCGCGCCTTCCCCCTGCCCTCCGCGCCCTGCCCTAGCGCCAGCGGGCCGGGTGGTCAGCGCCCACGGCGAGCCGAGGCTGACAGGAGCCCGGCACCGCCGCGCTCTCCGCGCAAAACTTTTCAAGCGGGCGAGCGGAGGGCGTGGAAGGTCCCGGAGCCGGGGCAGCCGGAGGGGCTGAGTCTCCCCCGGCCGCTCGCCGCTAAACCCGGGCGCCCTTCTCTGCGGCTCCAGCGGGCTCCGTTCCCGTGCCTTTATCGGCCGGCGGCAGAGGCGCGCACACACGCACACACTTTCCCCTGAGAGGAGGGGAGAAAAGCCCCGCCGCGGAGCGGAGGCGGTAACCTGCGGGATGAGCGAGGACAAGCTCCAATCAGGGAAGCCACGCAGGAACCCACGCGCGTACCGGGCAGCCCGCCCCCGGGGTCTCCCTCCGCGCGGCGGCCGTTGGTCTCGAGCCGGCAGCCGTTGGCGCTCGCGGGGGGGGCTACCTAGGCGCCCCCCTCCCCCCCCCCAGGCCTGAGGGGGACCCCGGGCGGGGGGCGTGAGGGGAAGGAGACCCGCGGGCTGCGGCTGAGGGGAGACTGCTCGGCACCGGGAGGCTGAGGGGGGAAGCGAGACCCGGTGTCGGTCCTGTCGTGTTGAGCGCCCGCGGGAAAGCGCTGATGAGGTGAGACAGTCGCTCAGAGCGCCAGGGCTATGAAGGGAGAAGGACTTTGCCAAGCCGACGTGGTAGGGGAGGAGAGTCTTGGCTTGGTGGGGACCGAGGGCAGAGATTAGGAGCAGGGCATGTGAATGAAGGCACCCCGGGACCGGCTGGCCCCGTGGAGTAGAAAAAGCCCCCTCAGAAATGAGAGACCATCGCTGACCTCACTGCCTCACTTCTTCAGCCCTGCTTTCTCAAGTCCTGGTATAAAGCAATATGTGTTGAAAACAACAAACCAAAAGAAAATAACATTACCAAAATACGAAAGTTTACTACACACATATGCTTCCCTCCAGAGAGGGAAGAGGATACTCGTGGCAGGTTTTAATCATGTTGGTTTATATGCTGTGACATTACAGCCCACTACTGGCCTCTCAGATGAAAAGAACAGATCAACCCACCTGGATTTCACCCATCTGCAGCCCAGCCTCTTGTTCTTTCATTTTCTTCTGCGTGCTTCTTCAGTTCTATCTTCTAAACTGCAATTCTCAGGCCACATTTTTATTCCCATGCTTTTAACTTTGTCCTTTCAGTTGGGTACTCTAGATAACTTCAGCTGGTATCTTTTCTGGTACTTTACTCATAGTAGAAAGTACTAAGTGCAGAAATCACCTAAACAGGGAACAAAACTCCCCACTCTCTACCAAAGCAATGCCACAAAATAGTGACCTTTTGCAACCTGTTGCTTTTATTCTGAGAAACTAGGCCCTCATCCTTCAGGCAAATAGTCACAGCCAGTCCTCTCTGACTGGCTAATCAACTAATCAGTGAGGTTCTCTCCATCTGTGGCCAGGTAGTGAAACAGGTGTCAAAGTTTATAATTAGATGTTTTCTTAAATAAAATGAGTAAAGCATATCTATGCTGATTCTATAAAGCCTATTGATTACGGAAGACATTTTTCCCAGTTTGATAAGCCAAGTCAAGAAATAAAAATAGGGGTTTCTTATGAGGAAGTGCAGAGAACTTTGTCAGGAGTATACTTTGTTTTGTTATGGTTTACATGATTTTATTGTCAATAGCAGCTAATTCAAAGAGTATATCATATGGATGCAATTCTAAGGCAATTTTTAAACATGAATGTAAAGAAACATTTGTCAGTGAAAAAATAATTCAAATGTGTAACAGCTCTAGTCTTTTCTGCTTGATTGTAAATACTGCTAGACACTATGAATACTTGTTAGAGGGTTTAGCTGTAAGAATCCAGTAGTCAACAGTAAAACACAGCAGCTAACAAACATTTATGTCCTGTCCACACTTAAACTAGTAGATAATGTGTATATACAATTCATCTGATTTATAACACAAAGCAGATACAGTCAAGACAAAAGCCTTTCCAAGGCAACTTTTACTGAGGGACCATAAAACAATGCTATCATCATTCATAAACTACCAACATTTGTTTTCTTTAAATTGTGAAGAAAACTTCAATATAATGTAAACTAGAGGGAATATGAGATTATTTGGAAATATTGACACGTAGGGTTATGTCCCATTTATCAAATCCAAACTGGAGTGTATATAACATTATTTGCATAAAATGCTCTGAAGAAAGTTTTAGAAGTTACATATTGAATCCATTGGCAGAGGCTTTCATGGATAAGAAGTAGAAGTCATAACAAGGTGGCAAAAATGTAGAGAAGTCTGAACAGAACAGCTTTTGCTACAGCTATTATTATCCCTTTGAAATTTGATTTTGTGTCATTGTAGATGCAATATTTTGTAACCAGAACTGTCAGTAGAAGCTATGCCTAAGATGATTTGTTTAGGCTAGCATTTTCAAGGGAAACCAAAGGAGTTAAATATACAAATCACAAAGTCAATGCACCTAGCTTAATTTATTTCTTTATGCATTTATAATGAAAATATAGGATGCTGCGAAGAATTTAAAACAGCAATGCAATTAACACCAAGCACAAAAATAGAGAAGGGGTGTATATGAAGGCAAGGGAGAGTCTATATGGAATCCAGAAAGAGGGAACTGTAATGTTAAGTTTCAAAAAATACGGAAAATGTAATTACCTACCTTTAATACAGTCCAAATTATGCCTCTAAACATGTAAGCAAAGGCATTCAGTATTTTTTAAATTATATCTAATCTTAAAACTGGATTTTATGTTTTTTTATTGCTCCAGAGTGGTTTTGTATGTTTAAAGTTAGATTGTGCCGTTTTATTCATGTTGATTATTATGCTACTCTTCAGATTATCCTGTTGAAGTCAGGTAGGTTAGTTTGCAGAAACTATATAACATCAATGGATATGAATTTAGTCTAAAGAGTTCAATTCTCTTCTCACTAAAGTTTATGCAAATTTTATCCCTGAGCCCAGGTCTTACCTTCTCAAAAGGTTACTCATGTGAGTGAGGATAAATGGCTAGGTATTTTTGTTTCTGGTGATTTTTACCATTAAGCTCACCCCTAGACTTCAGCACATCACAGTAACGATGTGTCAAGGTGTTCTCCTGAATATAGAGAAAGGAGAATAGGAAACTCATTTTGAGTAGTATGTAACTAAATTTTGCATAGGTTATGTGACAATTGTTTTGATTTTTATTTGTAGTAAATATTTCATCAACAGACGCCTTTAAAGTAGTTACACAACTTGATTTCTGTGAAGGAATCTCATGAGTTTAAGCTTTGAAGTCTTTATGGGCCCTTGTGAACTTAAAACAGGCAAAACTGAAATTTTCAGTCTTACATGTACTATGTTCCCTGCAGCAAGTGTATGGAAATATGGAACATTCTCAGGAACAAATAGAAAGTGACAGTGGGCTGAAGTTGACTTCTTTCTTAGGATCAGTCAGCCTCCTAAATTTTTCAAAAGGAGACAAGTGTACTTCAAGCTTAAAATGCTACCTTCATCACAGTCTCTCACCACCCCCTCTTTAGGTTATGGCAACCCCAACCACAGTGTTGAAGTCACACGCCAATTCACTGACACAATGCTGAAAAATGAAAGCAGAAAAAAAATAATCCATCAAATCAAAGTATTGCCATGTGCAGATAGCAATTGATAGGGGAACTCTAAGCCTGTGTGCAGACATTGAGACACTCTGTACAATTTGTATTGCAGAGGTTCTGTATGGTGAATCTATCTCACCAATGTTTCTGAGGTGAAAACATGATCATACACTTTCAGGAGTAACATACAGTGTAGGTAACAGCATTAGAATAGGTACTTACAGTTATCCAATTTGCTGTTATTCTGTTGGAGAATAAAAAAGCTATGTTTGTCTTATACTGAGCATGGAGATATGTAACGTTCATCATAAAATGGAAAATAGTTGAAGATTTTGCACAGTTTTTTCTTAATGAGAAAATATGTTTATTTTAAGGTGAAAAAAAAAAAGGCCAAATTCTCTGCTATGTAGACTTTCAATAACAAAAGAAAATCACAAACCTGTCAATCAACCGTAAGACTGGACTGCAAGCAGATGTGTGTCAGAAGGAATAATCTGATAGATGTTTAGAAAACAGATGTTGAGGTTGTGAAGTTGCCAGCAGTTTAGCACTCATGATATAAGTGAGTAGAATAGACATTACAGCCTGTAGTCTTGATTTTAATCAGTCTCTAATGAAAACTTGTTTTTGACAGCTACTCTGTAATTTAGCAAAAAAATATAGGTTGTCCTTGATAGATGCGAGTGGTTTTGGATGTGATCATTTAGCACTGACTACATCTACTACTTGAAGGCCTGTTTAACTTGTTCGCTGTTCTAGCTAGCTATGTGTTGTTATCCTTGGCACTACACTGTACATATGACTCTGTCTATCAGTGTGACCTTAAGCAAGTCACCTACTTTATTTCTCAATGTCTTTATATGTATGATGGGATAATGACACAAAATAGTTTTATAAAGTGCAAGGGCACATAGAGGAAGAAAGCTGCATATATATTCTAGAATTCTTTAAAATTAATAGCACTAGGTAAATAATTTTCTGATTTATTGTATGTCTCTCTGCTCACTAATTGCTTGCAATTATTCATAATTACACTTTTCTTAACTCATTTAATTTAAATATAGGATTACTTTTTAAATCCTATGAATGTGGTCATGTCCCATTCACTGTAAACATCCATACCAAAATGGCATTCTGTCTTGTTCCATGTATGTAAGGTTCCACCAGAAGGAAAGGAAAGGTGGTACACCCAAAATTCTGCCAGACACCTGAGGTCGCATTAAGGAATAGAATGAAAAAATGTTCAGGATTCAGTTTTATGCCATCCTTGTACCTGGGTGCGTTATCATCCCTCTTCTGTCTTCTATGCTTTGTTTAGCACCTAGGAGTATTGCCACTTAAACTGATTTTATTATACTTCAATGTCAACATTTCTCCTTGAAATAGAGATATAATGTGTACCTCTTACAGTTACTCATTTGTGCTGCATGCAGACAGCATATAACGGGTTTATATTGAGTGCGTCTGAAATGTATCTTTCTATCACAGTGGCTGCCGTTGTCATCTTTTTGGTTGACAAATGTTATTATCAAGGCCTTAGGATCACAAGGTACCTTTGTTTGCAAAAGGAACCAACTCACCTTGTCACTGTGATCTTTCCTAGTTATACTTGTGATTGTAAGCAATGTACACAACATGTATCCATGTCATGGGCCAAAAATTTGGGGTGTCAGGGATGTGAATTTTTCAGTCTTAGATCTGAAGAGAAGGCTTTTTTGACTGTAAGACCACACCTCAATATATAACAGAGGACATTAAAAAACAGTATTTTATTATATTCAAATCACTGATATCAAAAGGATTAAGTATATGGCCTTCTCTCCTACTATTCAACACTGCTAGCAAAATAAGGTAATATTTGGGAACAGTACAAGACAAGACAAAATGACAAGTGGCTAACAGTTGTTTTAGGTATTTATTGCCTGGTTCTATCCACAGTTTAGTGAAGTAAAGGAAGTATCTTTCATCTGACTCCTGACTTTGCCGAAGTTATGAATGAGAAGCCTTAGGGAAACAGCTCCAGGAAAGCAACTACAAGGTAAAGGACGTATCATTTAAAATGGGACATTTCCTAAAAAGCATATAGGATCTCTGAATCTTTTCAACATTTTAATTTCTGTTTACAAACACCTTACCTGAGACATCAGCTTTAGAAAAGTCTTGCCATCAGCTAGATGCAAATTTCTTTTTCTGCACTTATATAAAAAATTGCTCTATGTTCATGCAAAAGCTTTTCCATAATTTTTAATAACTGAAGTATTTGAAAAATCTGATCTTTTTTCTCAATGTTCTAAGAATCTCTGTCATAATACTAGCTGTACTGAGTTAGACCAATAGTTCACCTAGCTTGTTTCTGACAGTGGCCAAAAGCAGATGCTTTGGGAAGAGTACAAGAGTGCAAGTGTGCAGTGATAGTCCTTTCCCAGGCTCTGAAGGTTTGAGGCTCAGAGAATTCCTGAGCCAACAACTGTATCATTGTCTTTGGTGGATTTCTCTCCTCTGAATTTTTCCAGTTGTTTTTGAACCCATCTACATTTTAGCAACCATAAATCTGGTATCTGTTCTAAGGCAAATATCAGTGTTTTTATACACAAATAATGGTGTTGTATTCCTTAACTTTTGGATTAAAAAACTGTGAAAAGCATATAACTACACATATAATGTATGTATAACCATATATATTATAAGTTTTTCAAGATGTCCATACTTGTAGTAAATACTCAAGTTACCAGTAACATTTGGGACTACTAGCTTCCAAAGGCATAAAATGCAAATACAACTTCATCATTTGTGGAAAGCAAATGTGAGCAGAATTTGAACAGAGCCAAGACTAATTATTTGTTTTCTTACAGCAAACACTTGCTGAAATCCCTGGATTTTTTTTTTTTTTTCATCTGTAATGCTTCTTCTCTTTATTTCTTTGTTTTATCCAAGTATTATAGCTCACCATAACTTGAGACTGCAAACTCTTGGGAGGGACCATGATGAACTAATTATGATCTCTTGATTCTATTGCAATAGAATTCTATAAACCAGTAATGCCTGTGCCTTATATAGTGTTTTTCATGTGTATATATCATAGCATTTACATATATGAATAAAAGTTGGAAAAATTCATCCACAAGTGTTTCTGATCCCTCTTATTCCTTCTTTTATTTTCATATACATAACGTTACATAAATCAAGATATCTTGACAACCTTTAAATGTATATATCGTGAATGACTAGTACATTTGCTGCAATGTGAATTAGTTGTCTTAATACATATGTACTAACTTAAATATTTTGTCAGATATAACACCATTTCAGAGGTCTATGTAACTTCTCTACTGCGTATTTTAATTTGCTTGAAGTTCAGGCTTTGAAATACTCAAGATACATCTGTTGCAGGTTGCATTCTGAAAAAGAATAGCTACTTCAAAGTGCTGCGCCCAGGATAAATTGCTAATCCGGGTGAACTCCTTGACACTTAGCTTGAGTTCAACCATTACTTTAAACACATGGTAACAATTATTAGACTCTAAAGCTGTATTAGACATACCAGATCTGTTCTGACTGTATATGGAAATGGTCATATTAATATCATATTCTCTGAAAGTCATAACCGAGGTGACAGCATCTGGCCAGGGGTTAAGAGAAATATTTTTTAAGGTGGATTTTTTTTTAAGCTGCAAATTCTTCTGAGGGAGTTTTGTTCTAAGGTTTTGATTGATGGGGAGTTTTCCAGCTTGGCATTCACTTTGCCAAAGACGACTGATTGCTTTTGCAGTGCAAGCAGTGCCCCCTCGTGCATCAGCCAGGGCTTTCTGCATCGTGCCAGAGGGAAAAGCAGGAGCAGAAGAAGGTAGACTTGATATTTTTTCCAATGCATCTGGTACTCTAGAGTAGTATGAAAGCATCAAGTCTCGTTAATGTGGCATACAGATAAACAATATTCGGATCATTCTCTGATCATGATGGATTATTTGGTCATAACAAGCATATTATCCTTGTTTAATGAATGGAACATGCCATTTCTTCCTAGCCATTGTCAGTCTTTGATGCCGTACAATTAGCAGGCGCTCTCATTTAATTACCTAGCATAATAGGACCTGAAATGCTGAAATTCAATCTTTCATATAACTACTGCTTTTCAACAGTCCCCTAGGCTAATGAGGATAATGTTCTAACCTAATGCATAGTATTTATAAAGAAAACATTGCAAAACAAATGCAGTTATACAGGAGTATAATACTTCGAATTGCTTTAGGAACTGTTGTGATGACCGGGGCCAATAACTGCTGTAAACTGGTGAAGATGCAATTAAATAGTCCTAGTTAAAAATTAATAATAATTTAGCCAGGAGTAGGAACTTTTGTGTGTTACTTCTGTCTCTTTTTTCCCCAATCAAATGAAGGATGAATAGATTTGTAATGACATTCTAGATGCAGCCACCTTTTTAATAATAAGAATGCAGACTCGTTAGGACAGATTTGTTTTTAAAAAACATAAAAAGAATTGGAGAATTTTTTTTTAAAAAAAATTGTCTAAAAGATGAAGATAGCCATCTAGACAGATTTTGAGGAACATATGCACGTACTGCAGAGACTGTTGGAGCCTCTTAGCACTTCTGAAGATCCCACAGACTTTCGTCTGTATTATGACTTGTCTGTTTACTGGCAAAAACTTCCTCCAAGTACCTAAATCACATCATAAAATGAAACATTTATAGGATGAAGCCATACTTAGTGACTGTCTCCAGAAAACAAAGACGTTTCAAAATCCACTTCACTATACTATGTTCACTATTCAGCCTTTTTGTTAAATGTTAATTGCTTAGTAGGCATGAAAGAGGCTACAAAGTTCTAATAGGGTATTCCAGTTCTATGCAGAAACACTGAAACCACCTCAGATGTGACTCTCATGTCTCAGGGGGTTATATTAGGTGGCCTCTAGAGGTCTTTTTCAATCTAAATTTTCCTATGATCCTATCCCATTGTATATGTAAGCCTGAAAATCACCAAGGTACTTTAGAAGAACTTCTTTTTAATGAGAAGAGAAGGAAAAGAGTGTTTTTAACTGTCCATGCTGAGTTCTCAGTTAATACATCTCCAGGCACATTCACAGGAACATCAGGGTAGAAACAGAGGTAACCTGGTTTTACTTTGGTTTGCAAGTGTCACCAATCCCGTAGAAATCACAGGCACTGAGGGTAGGGAGGTTAAAGTGGGGGAAGAATTTAACCCATAAAGCTTTAGAGAAGCAGGTCATTGGATCAATGGACTATAATCAGCTCTGAATATTTCTTGCAGAAACCACCATCACTGTCATCATCATGAGACTTTTAAGTAAAAACAACAGGCGGTATGATTCCACAGATGAGCCACAGACTATTTATTACGTTTCCATTAAATATTTGTGGTCTGAAGATCACAGTTTGGCATCCTCTGACATGCACAGAGTTAGGACGTACACCTCATAATATCCTCTGAGATCAATAAGAACTCATGAAAAAGTGTGTAAGTCTGTCTACACTTCCCTCCTTAGCAGCAGATACATCAGACTTTGCGGTTACAAAGAACAACTCAATTTCCTGAAGTGATGTGTTTTGTTTAAACTGAGCAGATCAAGAGAGAAAGCTCTCCACATAACTCTTCTGTCAGTGCTTACTGTTTTTTTGACTGCCTTTTCCAACAGGAGTTAGTAGAAAAGAAACCTAAAGATTCTCAAAGAGAAATAGATTGAACTTCTAGCTCTGTGTCTGATCTTTGATGTTCTAGGCTGCACCCATTCAGCAAATGTAAGACTTCTAATTGATAGTTTATTAGGACCCATGTGCCAAGCAGACATAGGTGTTTACTCATTGAACATCAAAGATAAATCATGCTATCAGAACAGCAGGACTTTTTTCCATAGTAGCAAGATGGAAATTTGGCATTTTAGGCTCAGAATTGTCTTTCCAGTGAACTATGGCTTACATATTTAGTGCCAGAAGTAGAATCTGCTTAAAGTGTTTTTTATCTGCTAACCCTAAAAGAAGCATTGTGAAGACTTATGCATGAGTTTTTTTAAGCTTTCTTGATTCCACTATCCGCTCAAAGATCTGGTAGACTTAAGGCTGACATAATGATTTATGTGATATCAAGAACGTCCATCAATCCCCACACTGTTCACAAAGAAGGAATTGCCCAAGTTTCCACATCTGTGTTCAAGCAATGTGTATTGACTTAAAGTAAAGCTGCTCAGTAAGATAACTTTACATTCTCCTACATTGTCATCAGAAGTAGCTATGGGGTAAGAACAGTTAAACTATGGTTTGCAATAGAAATGATCAAAACTCATAAATAATGAACAGTAATGTAAAGGTAAATCAGGAATTTCATTAATTTCTTAATTAACGTAAAGCCAAAGAGATATTCAATATAATTGCAAGACAGAAATTTTAAAATTGCCTTTATGAACAGGGGCAATGTCTGCAGAACTCCTTACCCCGGACACTGCTAGGTGAACATAGTAGTAGTGTTAAAAAGACATGGGAGATTTATATAGACAATATCCAAATTTACAGTAGCAGCATTTATGTAAGTCTAGAAGTTTCAGAAATTTTATAAATTCTTGCTTGTCAGGGTATTAGCCACCTTTTAACCACAGAAATTAAGGAACTCTTATTGTTTGTCAGATTATCTTCTAGCCTTATACAACTGTTTCTCATGCCTTACTTTGAAATAGAGACAGGATGGTATATCAGAAGAACCTTTGTTTCAATGAATTCCTATGTTCATAACAAATGAAAAGAAGATTTCATTAAAAATACCCAAAAAGGAGAATTTTCTGGCTTTTAATAGGTAACTTCATTTGTAAATCTAACATTTAATTGAATTAGTAGTCAAGTGTATTAATCCGAATCCCTTGCTACAGCTGTTTCTAAGAGCTGTGAAAGCTTTTGCTACTCTTACTTCATTTTATTGTGAGGCTTAATTTAAAATTTCTTGTGACAGCATACTAGAATACTTTGATTTTATTGTCAATACAGTAGAAATATTTTTATTATTAATATTTTATTGGTTTTATTATTTATTTTATACTGTCTATAATAATATGTATTATGGATTGTTTTATGTACTATTATAGTAGTCTTATATTATTAGATCATTATATTGCAGTGGCACCTAGAGGCTGACATACCCTGTTTGTCAGGTGGAGTACAAAACTGCATTAGATAAGTCTTGGACACAAAAGCTTTCAATTAGCTAAGTAGGAATTGGTGTTCTCTGCAATTTTCAGCTAAGAAGGCATGTGTTGTACTTTCAAAACACTCAATCAGTGTTTTGATTTCAAATATCAACTGCATTTTCTTGTCCAAAACACAATAGCTTACATCCAGAGGAAGCAAAATCAACTGCATACTTGTAACCTGTCTACAAATAACATGTCTATATCTATTGTACAAGACTTTTCCCTCTCTGTTTTGTGGGATGTTTTTGCTTGGAAGAACAGGCATTAGAAATTCTTAATGCCCCTTACTTTCTCCCAAGAAGGCAGCAGTCTCAATCTTGTTCTCCAAAACATCTATAAAAGCCTCCTCTTGCCTTACAGACTGTAGTAGGCCTGAAGTGCTCAGTCTCTTCTAGAATATCTGTTAGTGGACATTTGTGATTTAATTTTAAAAAGGTTACATTATTATTTCCTGCTAATTGGTGACAATTTAAACATCATGTTCTGAATTTCCTGTGCTCACTGCCTGGATGAGCAAACCAAACCAGGCATAGATCTTTTTGGGTTATGGTTCTATTCATCATTCTTACTACCCAAGTTCTGTTAATTTGAAAGGTTTGAGAAAAAGAAAGCTTCAAAAGATATTTTAGAATCTCAGTTCCATTTGGGTACCAAATTAAAAGACCTGAACTTTAGTTTCTCTGTTCAACTGTTTTCTACGTTATAGGAAATAACAGCTTTTCCTTAACCTATCAGATACTGCAGATATTCTGTTGTGAAGCTTGCAGATACTATAGCAGTGAGGGCTAGTTATAAATTTCAGATGAAGAAATAATGGGAACAGATCATGATTGCCTTTAATCTTCTCTCAGTTTCATTCCTCAGTCTTAGCAATTGTCAACACTAGACAGAGTAATTTAAAAATTCTGCACGTTATTAAAGACCACGATTTAGTCATGTTATGTAGTAAGAATTTTATTTAATGCAGATTGAATCAAGTGCTAGGAATATCAGAACTGTATATCAGTAAAGAAATTGAATATGTTTAACAATTCTGTTTAAACTCTCTGTTCAAAATTAACAGAAAAGAAAAAAATCCGCTGCTTGAACTATCAGTATGTAGTTTCAGCATTTAGATCGCTGCTTAATATAAACAACACCAATCTCATAGAATAGCCATATGAAAGAAAGGAAATGTTATTTATTCTAATTTATGGTAGTGAAAAGTGCCTCTACCTTTTAAGAAATTCAGACTGGGGTTAATGTTACCTACAGTGCCTTATTAAGAATCTTAATGGCAATTCAAAGTGAGAAGCCATTCAGACTCAATGGTAGTTAAGTACTTTCTTCTAGGTCAGACTTTTAATTGGCTCTAACGGTGGAAAAAAAAAGGGTGGAGGAGTACAAAAAGAGGGGGTAAATGTCAGTGCATTGACAGAATGACCAGACAGAGCAATATTTTAAAGTTGAAAAGAAAAAACATGGTTTACATTTTAGATTCTAATAGATGGTGAAGAGTCTGTAGGGAAACAAGCTTCTCACTTATATACAAGCCATCTGAATGAATGGAAAGCTCTAAGTTAGTCTGCAACAAGTGGTGCTTCTGTTCATAGCAGGAAGATCCTGATGATCTTCTGGAATTTCAGACATATAAAATTACTGTGCCATTTAAGGCAAAGGATGCTGATTCAAAGTATGTCTTTAGTTTGTCTCCGTTAAATGTTAATGTGTACAGTGCTAAGCCTTTCCTCTGTGAGATCCTGCCACACACTAAAGCTGCTGAACATGGCTGCCTGGAGCCACAAAGCAGGCAACTGCCTTTAGCAACAGATTGCTGGAGGTGCAGCAAAAGACCACAGTCCAGGCACCTGCTTTGGTTATGCCACGTAGCTGTTGCTTCAGCAGGAGGAAGGCTCAGGCTGAGTGAGTGGTGGGAGCCAAGTCCAGGAAAGAAGGCAGAAGGGTTGGCTCCTCTTTGCAGCTGCAGCAGTCACTGTCTCCTCGCCTCACATCCTGTAGAACAGAAAGTCTTACACCCCACAGCTTTGTTTCCCACCGTATTTCTGTACCAGCTCCACTGTTTTCCTTTACTTCCTCACTGCATGTACCTCTTGCTTCTCTTACACTCAGTTCTGTGCTCATTGGCCCCCCAATAAAATGATTCAGCTCATGCGAACTGTAGAAAAAAAAATCTGATAAAGGCAAATACTTTTCTGCTTGGCTGACAAATTAAATCAGTTCAGTGAAGATTCCAAAAAAGCACCACAGCCAGTGCAAGGGAGACACAGCTGTGAGCAGGCAGATGAGAAGACAGAGGCAGAGAAGAAGGGAAGAAGAAACAGGTCTGTACCTTTCAGGTACAGCAAGCTGTTAGGCTGCCTTAGCTGTACTGTGGAACCATACCCCAGGGCACAAGGAAAGGTCAAAATTGTAATTTCTGCAGCTATTATAATGGACTAAGGTAACTATTAGCAGCAGTGTATCAGCAGTTCACAAATACAGAAAGAAAGCAAATTAGTTAGGATATTAATCAAGGTTTTTTGTTTTTGTTTTTGTTTGTTTGTTTGTTTGTTTGTTTGTTGGTAATTCGTGTTCTTTTTCTAATTTCAGAGTTGAGAGAAATATTTTAATATATCCTAATTGGATTCAGAACAGTAGCTGAAAGGAGAGGAGTTTCCTCCTAGGAGAGGTCTTTTTACTGTGCATTCCAGGTGCCTGTTCATTTCTCTTTTGATCATGTGAATGTTTTACTTCAACTTTCATAAACAAACATTTGCCTTAGATAATATAAAGAAGCCTTCGAGTATTATGAAAGCACATTCCAGCACTACAGAGCACTGTGAATGGTCACATTTACAAGGTCAAGCATTCTTGCCAAAAGACCAAAGAGAGAGAGATTATTTAAACAGAGAAACAAAGGGTGAAAGGGCTCAGCCCATTGAAAAGGCTATTGTCTCTCTTTCAAGGGATGGTGGAGTTTAGTTTATGAAACAGAAATCAGATCAAATCGAGATTGAGCCAGATGGCTTTGCCACCTGACAAGGTTAGGCGATCTGTCTGACCTTGTTAGGAACACAGACTGAGTGGTAAATAATGCGCACTTGCCACTTGCTCCTAAGAAGGTTTTTAAACAATGGTGAAAACCTAACATGTCAGTTATGCAGCTTACACTGCTAGAACTAATGGGAGGATAATTTTACTGACCTGCTACACTCATTCTGTTATTACCATGAACTGCACGGCAGAGGGCCCTGTAGTACAGCTGCAGATAAAGAATGTTATTTTATAAAGCTCCATTCATTTTCTGATGCTAGCTGAGATAGTTGTTTTAAGCAACTGGAGGCTTGCTTGTATTTGTCCATATGCAGTTGTTTTCTGTCATGTCTGAAACACCAACCATTAGTAAAATGATGAGCAAATGCAGTTTTATTATATTAAAACTCATTACTCAGTTGGACAAATAAAATTTAGCTGAGGGAATTCAAGCTAGGCACGGCTTCTCTAATAATTCATGTAATCTTTTACACCCATGCAGAATATACTTAGTGTGTTACAAAATCACAATAATGATATTAGAATAGTTCAGTCGGCAGGGACCTACAAAGATCATTGAGTTCAACTGCCGGACCACTTCAGGGCTAACCAAAAGTTAAAGCATGTTATTAAGGGTATTATCCAAACGCCTCTTGAACACTGACAGGCATGGGGCATCAGCCACCTCTCTAGAAAGCCTGTTCCAGTGTTTTACCACTCTCATGGCAAAGAATTTTTTCCTAGTATCTAGTCCGAACCTCCCCTGGTGCAGCTTTTTGCCATTCCTACACATTCTTTCATCAGTTATCAGGAAGAAGAGACTGGCACCTCTCTCTCCATTTCCCCGCCTCAGGAAGCTGTACAGAGCAAAGTGGTTGCCTCTTAGCCTTCTTTTCTCCAGACTGGGCAAACCAAGTGTCCTCAGCCTCTTCTCACAGAACATGCCTTCCAGACTTTTTACTAGCTTTGTTGTCCTCCTCTGGATGCATTCAAGTGTCTCAACATCCTTTTTACATTGTGGAACCCAGAACTGCACACAACACTCAAGGGGAGGCTGCAGCAGCACTCCATATTGTGGGATAATCACCTTTTATGACCAGCTGGCTATGCCATGTTTAATGCAACCCAAAATGCGGTTTGCCCTCCTGGCTGACTGGGCACATTGCTGACTCATATTGAGCCTGTTGTCAGCAAGAACCCCCCAGATCCCTGTCCGCAGGGCTGCTGTCCAGCTGCTTGTCTGCCATACTGTACCTGTGTCTGGCATTACTTTGTCCCAGGTGCAGAACCCTGCATTTACCCTTGTGGAATTTCATGCTATTGGTGATTGTCCAATGCTCCGATGTACCTAGATCTGTCTGCAAGGCCTTTTGTCACTTGGGAGAGTCAACAGCACCTCCCAGTTTAGTATCATCGGCAAAGTTGCTAAGGATGTATTCAACTCCTGCATCCAGATTAATGATAAAATTGTTGAACAAAACCAGCCCTCGAACTGAGCCCTGGGGAACACCACTAGTGACTGGCCACCAGCCAGATGTAGCCCCATTCACTATGACACTTTGTGCTCTACTGTTATTCCACCTTATCCCAGTATAAAGGGATACACAAAAGATATGGTTTCTGGAGTAGCACAGTGATAAATCAAAAGTGGGCTGGAACAGCTAGCAAAATAATTTTATAAAATGCTGTACAAAGATATGAACTAATTTATCACGTATGGTATCTGCCACAACTTCTGATTGTGTCCCAAGACTGGAATTTTACAAAGCTTATGACAACCAGAGAGGTTGCAAAATAATCTTTTATGTCTTAACTAGAAAAATGCAAAGAGAATAAAATGATCCAAATTTGAGGTTTCAAGAGGTGTTTGAAACACTGCTTCCCAAACTTTTCCATGCTGTAATTCTCATGCTACAACCAAATGGTATTCAAGGACAATTTTTGTTCAACCACAAAGAGCTGCTGCGGTCACTTGAGCCTTGCTGTAACCTCTAGGGTGAAAGACTGTGGGCTTAGCTAATCAGAAGGTAAATAGCTCAGAAAAGGGCAGAAGTGAGTCATAAGTAGATTTGCCAAATATTTGGATCATAACCTGGAGTACTAGGGTGTGTTCCAGGCCAATGGAGTTCCTGTTCAGACCATCACCCACGAGCAGAGATGAGAGTCTAATGCAAACATTACCTATACTTCTTCAGGGGTTGGCCAAGAAAGTTACCTTGGGGCTGTTGCATATTGTTATTGTGGGGAAGCAAAGAGAAGAAGGAGATGTGGAAAAAGAGAACTAGATGAAAAGAGTTAATGCTCCTCCTACCTACCCCAAGTAACAGTTTAGATTTACCCCATATTTGAACTTTAAAGGTCCTGGATGTATTTATAACCTAAACACCTGCCAAACTGGACCTTGTACTGTCCCGGTTAACCTCTAGTACGTCAAAGTGAATTCATAGGTAGTGTGTAGAGTTCTAATAGCCAGTTGCACCTCAGTGAATGAACATTATTAATAAATGATTCTCTTTTTCTTCCTTAGAACTTCCTTTCTTTGTTGTTGCACAACCAGAATTTTTTCTTTCAGATCACTTGTCCAGATCTTCCTTTTCAGCTATCAATAGCTCCCACATTCTAGATTTCTTGTCTTTGTTAGCATCTAAACTTGCAGTTTTATCTCCTATGATGCACTCAACACTCCACTGTCCAACTCACTGCATATAATTGCATCCACAAACTTAGCTCTAATGCCCTTAGTGTCATCATACTGTCATCGTTATGAATTTATATAAAAGAAACAAAGAAAGCTTCCGTGTGCATCTGGCAACAGAAAAAAAATGTATGTCATTTGTAAATATTAACATCATCCTGTATCCTGATAAAGTTTGTAAAGGTAGGTGTATTAAGAAAAAAAACAATAGCTAAAAGTCAGCAAGAACAAATACATTACATTGTCTCCAAAGAGCTCTTGCACACTGAATATGTCAATCTAAAAATACTGGTAACGATATTCTGCTACGATGGGATGAAGTAAAAGTTAATCTTCAGTTGCAATATTGAATATATATATTTTTGTATGGCAGGAGATAGAATTCATTAAAGATAAAGTGAATCATTACAGTCTTTGGATAGTGGGAAAAGGGACAAAAAGAATTTTGTTAGTGCGTTAACAAATCATCTAAAATCTTTGTACTGATGCAATTCCACTCTTAAAGATGCTACTGGTTAGTGATCAGAGAAAATGAGATTATTAATAGTTTAGGATCTATTCTATCCGAGCATGTATGATAGAAATCATATTAAATTTTACTAACATCTTATTTTGTTTTATTGAGATTAACGGTCCTGATTAAGATTGAGGTCCCACTTCAGATGGCAGTTGGCAAGCTGAATTTACAGCCTAATTAAAAAATGTAGAAAGAGGAGGAGAAACAGGGAAGTAAGAATCTTCTACAAGATTGCGTAGTATTTCTGTAAAAAGTGGTGAGAAACCTGATCCTGCTTCTAAGTGCAAGTATGCAGCCAAAAGCCTGGCTTACCTCCTTGGAACTAAGATGGATGGAGGTCTAAAAATATGTAGTGTTGTTCTTGGGGATTGTGAGATTATAGTTATTTACTAGTTTTGGACTGGAAGTAGCTTCTTGTGTGCTGTTCTCTTCACTACTGGATAACAGACTGTTTGTTCAGAGCTTTTAGAATAGTGGTTGCTGAAGAAAAGTCTTCAAGTAATCGATTGTGGAATTTTGTTTGATAAGAACTAAAAAACCCTGAAAGGTTGGGACAGAGTTCACTTAATGGATGGAAGACTTTTCATTGACTTTCAAAAACAGTAGATCAGGTCTGTAACTGAGGTATCAAAATTTGTCTCTTCAATTGAGTGAATACATATCTAAGTTAATGTGCATCTGGATTCTAATGTACTTTGCATTATGCAAATATGAATAGCATGATGTATAAATTTGCAGATGGAAATAAATAGATTCTAGGCTATTATTTTTTAAACCTTTGCTCACAACACTGCAGCTTAGCTGCTTTTATACAGAACTACAGCTGCAGATAGGCCAGAAGAATTCAGCAATCAGATGACATAAGAACAGTGATTTCCAAAACATCGCCGTAGATGCCCATTTTACTAGCTTTCTTCCCTTATATCTCCTATTATCAAGAGCAGCAGTAGCCTCAGATTGGATTCTGCTCCCCATCTCCAAAGAAAGTGGGACTGGTAAAAACAGTATGGTCATCCCTTCCCCTTTTTCAAAAGATAAAGTTGTTACTGATTTGTGGAGAACTAATACACAGAAACGTCCCTTTGTTTGCCTAGGGCCATTGCTATTCGTTTTCTTTCCAAAGTTCAGTACTGGGTATAGGAAGCTGGTGGATTAAGTCATCTACCTCATACTGGTATAGGACCATGTTGGGCAGAAGTATTCCTCTGTGCTTTTATCAACATGTCAGCTCTTCTAAAATTCAGTTCTTGCTGTTTAAGCCTGCTATCTTTATTGTCAGTTCCTAAATGTGATTCTTCGGATGTGGACACTCTTTATAGGTCATCAGTATTTGCTCAAAGTGCATCACAGTCAAAAGAATTTTTTTCATTGGGCTAAAGGGATCTTGGATTAATCTCCTGGAAAAATGATACTCCCAGATAATTCCACATAGATAGAAAATGTTGCTGACATCTGTGCTATCTCTGTGTTATTTCTGAAAGTGTTCCTGAAAGTGATTTTCTGCTTAGAAATGCTTTGCAGATACTGCACTATTGGTATCACCTGAACATTGTAATCACTCTAGAAAAGACATCTAATTTTGTAATGCAGAAATTACTTTAAAAGAAAGTCAGTAATTGCCAAAGACATGGATAATGTCTGAGATATCACTGTAATCAGTTATTCTGAGCAAGAGTTACTGAGCTCACAGCATACGGAGAGCTCACAAGCTAACAGCCCAGGCAAGTTACTGAAAGAATGAGCCTAAAGATCTCCCTTCCCTTCTGATCACCTACCCTACAGCTGTCCACATATGGTGCCCACTGGTAAATTATTGTGTGAAGAGTACAATGACTTTGCCTTATACCCTGATCTGGAAGATGGTGTGTGAATAAGAAAAGAAACACTTAAAAAATTGTTCACCAACTTGAAAAAAATATCTTACACATCAGGAAAGAACCTTGTGATCCTTTGTACTCCAAAGATAAGATGATAAATCTCACTTTTTAAGGATTACACATAAGTATCTTACGGAAACCAGGGACAGTAGGTCAGGGAATTACCAAAAGAATAAATAAAAAATAACAATAATAATAATAAAAAAAGAAATTTCAGTTTTACAAGTCACTAAACAAAATTCTAGTTATGTTTTATGTACTGTTGGGTAAAGAGCTCATTGTTATTTATTAAAATATCGTCACTACCTGATAAACCATGTTACAAGAGGATGGATTTATTATTGTTCCCATATAACTAAAAGGTTAATACCCTTCTGACTGCAAAATAATACACTTTCAGCTAATGGGAGCATTTAGCATTTAACAGAGCTGTGAAAAAAATGTCCTTGATATTTATTAATAGACCAATGCTATTTTCTAGGGCCAGCTCCTAAAATCTTCAGACACAGATATGAGATTTAAAGCTTTTCACAGTTTATCTTGAGTATTCTACTTGCAAATGTTATTACATGAAAAGATCAAAGAAAAAATACAAGCTCATATTGTCTCAAAATATCTTTTAATGGAATTATAAACAACAGGTCAAGCTGAAAAACTCACAGTCTGTTCCAACTTTTTTTTATTGCTACTTTTCAAACTTTTTAAACTAACAAGTGGTATGTGAGATGTCATGGCAATGATGCAACTACTAGTGTTACTCTTCGGAGAATCACTGAGTGTCTGCTTTTTTATTTACTGTGACTTAATGCCATTCTAATCAAAAAAAGGCTGAACAAAAATAAGCCGTTTTCAAAATTATCACCTGTCTGTCAGTTAGTGGGGACTCTCACTTAAATCCAACAGCATCATTGTGTACTACTGATACAGTTACAATACAGTGATCACAGCAGACTATTGGGATTGAGTTTTATCATAAGTGAGATATAAAAATTCCTATGATAACAGCTATAAAGAGTAAAAGAAAATATTCATGACTTAACTGTTTTATTTACATCTATCGGGTGAGAACGCTGAGATACCCAGATCTGCTCAAGACCCCCTGCTCATATTAATTTGATAGCAATATGCATACCTCAAGTGGNCAGTATCACCTCTGTTGCACTGTCTTGGCCAATCAGTGTTGTCCACTGGTACATAGCAGCCTGTGAGTTACATCAAGTAGTCTCTCAAAAATTCTTTCTTACCTTATTTAAAACAGTCAATAAAGTTCCTACATAGGTGATGGATATAAGTACAGAATAAGTTCATGTGCAGAACACAGGAAATACAATTCTAAATGTGAAATGCTTCAACACGAACAATCCCCAAATCAATATTTATTTTCTTTGTTTCTTTGTTACGGAAATTAGTTAGATATAGTGAGTATTTTTCAATTAGTAGGCCATGCGTTGATGGAATGTAGACATATACTGGTAGATGTGAAAGAGTTTACGATGAAAATGTGATGAAATATGAACATTCTTTCTGTAGAAGAAAGAAGGGGAAGAAGTTCTGTCTGCAAGGATTCTTACTGTCCTTCATGCTAAAGGAAAGGAACAGTACATTACTTGAGCCTTTTCTACTGCAGCTTTCTTAGAAGCTTAGAGACTTAGAAGATGAAAGTAGGATCTCTTTGAACATGAAAACCTTCAAGTTAAACATGGTTGTTTGGTATTCAGTAGAAGAATTAAATGAATTCTCACTAGTATATTCCTCATACCTTTTCATTTGAAGCACTTGCGATATACTCTAATATAGCCAGAAAAAGTACTACGTGCTCAAAGGAAACTGCTTTCTTCTTTGTACTTTTGTATGTAAATTAAATTGCCTGAGCCATTAACACATTGGAGAAAACATTGGAAAAGATAGTTTTAAGTAAGTTGCAAATATTACTTCATAGTAGTTATCCTGTTTTGGAGAGAAATGAGGCCCAGGATAAATTAAGTGTGTTCAATGCAATTGAGATGGTTCCCCGGTTTAAATTGTGGTGATTTTCCTTTCCTTAGTAGCATACGCTACTTTTTCTGAAGCTACCTTCATAAGAGGGACATTCTGCCTAAGCTATTCACTGTGGAAAATCCATACTCTCTGTTCTTCACCTAGCCCCACAGAGCATCTTGAATCTTGAGCTCAACCACTGTAGAAGTTTCAGACAGTTATTGCATAACTAATGTGCTTAATCCATAGAGGGAAGAAAACATGTCAAAACTAAGAAGGTGTAATAAACTAAAACTGTCATTTGGGGACAGAGTGAAAAGTAAATTAGTGAAATCAGAAAGCCATTTTCTCCATGACTAGCCACCATGATGATGATGATAGTAATTTACCATTCACTCAGCCCTCTGTCCGAGCCTGATATACATGGAAGGACACATCCATCAAAAAATGAGCATGTTTAATTAATGTGATATGTTCTGCTCTTTACTTGATGTAATGTTTTAATATTATGGTGCAACACAGTCACACCCACCCATATAATAATTAGTGAATAATTTATTTCCCACAGTCGCAGCAATGAAAAGTCAATGGGCCTCAATGTGCAATAAAACCACAGATAGAAAAGGATGTATAAAATTCCCAGAGAGGGGACTGATCCTGAATTTGTTGATGCTATTGGCAATATTACCTTGATTTAAAGTAAAATAATATGTAATATTTTATTCTAATGGAGAAAACTTATATGCCTATTGCTAGCATCAATACATGTGACACCAAAATGCATTACAAAGATTACTGAAAATTATTTTCTTATTTTCTAGATGGGAAATTCATTTCACAAGTAGTGAAGTAATTCCATCTCTGTTTATTTTCTCCAGGAATGAAGCCATGGATGTCTAGAGCCAAAAAAGTGAGGCAGCAACAGAATGCTCTGATTTGGAGACAGGAGAAGACTTGATCTTCTGTCTAGTGCTGACACAGGTAGATGTTCCATTATATTATGTATACCTTTTAGCTGCCGTAACAGTAGTTTAACAGCCTCATCACAGCAAGCAGTAGCTAATCAGGGTTTTCACTCCTGCACTAATCACTCTAATGAGAAATATGAAAAGTGAGAACCAGGAGTGCACAAAGGGTCTTTGGCTGACCTTTTGACTGAATTTTAACTGTCAAGTAAACAGCTTACAAATCCTCTCCACACTGAGACAATTTTAGGAAAAGATATGAAGGCAGAAGTTTTAGAAGTGAATTGTTGGCTCCTTTGAAGCTGATGACTCCTGAAAAACCATAGCATAGGGAACTTTAAAAAACACTTACTATAAGAATATTTTAGAATTTTGTTTTGATGCTGTTCAGACATTTTTAAATAATGTCCTCTTCTGACTTACTGCAAATGTTTCTGAAATTATTTTCACATACACTGCATCCTGCATCACCTTTGGAACAGTAATTCTGTAGGTATTTCACATGCAGCTCAATGCCTAATACAGTAGGAAATATCTATACAAGTTTAAATCCAAATTTTGATTTCTCCATTTTTTTTTTCCTTGTCACTATGTCTTTCTATAATCGTTAACTTGGCTAGCAAATTATTTATATTTTATAAGTACAAGTAATCACAGAGAGTCAGTCAGTCATTCTCCTACAGGTGAAATTCACTTGAAGTGAGGGTAAAAATACAAAAAGGTTAAATCTCCTCTACACTTAGACTAATGCTGTTGCTCAAACAATAAACTGTATTTGGAAAAAGTAGTCATGCAGCTGGGGTGTTGCTGGCAAGTTTGCACAGTCTACTCTGCTATTACAAAGTAGAGGCATAGCCATTGTGATTATTTAAAAAACAAAGTCATCTTTTTACCACCAGGAATAAATCATGTGATTTAAAAAATAAAATAAGATCAGTGGCAGCCTATATTGATAA
>VXAL01005122.1:10736-22309 GCA_013399475.1 Chauna torquata | reverse complement strand
TTTTCTTCTTCTTTTTTTTTTTTTTTAAATATGTGACAAAAGGTGGTCTTTTTTGTTAGTTAGGACCTCAAATGAAAAATGGAGCAAACTTGAGGGCTACAGCAAGACTGCAATTCCCCTGCAAATGTTCGTTTTCCTTGGTGTGCTCTCCCAGGCTTAGTTACTTTGTAGCTACAGCTTACAGTTTATACTGTTTACGTTGCAGAAAGTCAAACATTGAATCAGTCATTTTAGGACAAGTACCCTCTGCTCCTTTGTGAAACCAGAGATCAGGTTTCACTGTGTCTACAACACTTAAGTGGAACAATCTGAAAGCTGGTTTGGTAATCTGGAGGTGTGCTGGCTGGTCCATAGAGCGTTTTAAGGTAGTTTGTAATGCAGCATTCAACATCTGGCTGAGTAGTTTGCAATCAATATTACTTACTAGGTTGGGTGTAACATATTGTAAAACAGCTTTGCAAGAGTAATTTACAAATGGGACTTAAATGATGGAATTTATTTGACACGGTTACTGAACCTGGTAACATATTATGATAAAAAGTTTTCATTTATGACCTAGTTTCAGCTGGGATAGAGTTAATTTTCTTCCTAGTAGCTGGCAAGGTGCTGTGTTTTGTATTTAGGATGAGAATAATGCTGACAGCACACTGATGTTTTAGTTGTTGCAGAGCAGTGCTCACACAGAGCCAAGGCCTTTCCTGCTCCTCCTGCTGCCCTGCCAGCTAGGAGGCTGGGGGTGCACAAGGAGCTGGGGGGGACACAGCCAGGACAGGTGACCCAGACTGACCAAAGGGATGTCCCACACCACATGGGGTCATGCTCAGCAATAACAGCTGGGGGGAGTTGGCCGGGGAGCTGGGGACCTCTGCTCAGGCTATCGATCAGCAGGTGGTAAGCAATTGCATTGTGCATCACTCGCTTTGCATTTTCCATTATTATTATTATTATTATTATTATTATTATTATTATTATTATTATTATCCCTTCCTTTTCTGTCCTATTAAACTGTCTTTATCTCAACCCATGAGTTCTTACCTTTTTTTTCCTATTCTCTCCCCCATCCCACTGTGGCGGAGGGAGTGAGCGAGTGTCTGTGTGGTGCTTAGCTGCCTGCTGGGTTAAACCACAACAATTTATTAAATAGATATTAAAATATTGGAGACTTGGTACTCTTGATTAAGCACTGAAGGTTTCACAGATGTAAAAAAATACTTTTATTTCACAGCCTTGTATTCCTAACTCAGTCATGACGATACTAAAAAATAAGGTGATGCAAGAAAAGGATAAGTGTGAAAAATTACCTACACAGGTGTTGGTGATGTCACTGTCACTGCTAATAATACAGAGGTTTATACAGGAAAACTCACTCACTTCTGACCATTTGAAGCACTGTCCCAATCCACATCAGATAACAACACCATGCAAGGAGCCTCTACTATGCAAGAAAATCCCCGGTGTTCTCTAAAGCTGCTGCAGCCGCAGGAGTTCCTTACAGCTCAGTGCAGGTGGAAGGGATATCTGCTCTTAAAAGCCTCTGAAGCCTCAGTGACCTCTGTAGAAGTGTTAGACTCCTGTGTGACATCCCCAACTCCCTTTTTTTTTTTATTTTTCTGTGGTGAACTGTACAGCTGCTTTTCTAAACCAATCCTCTAATCTTGCAGAAGAAGGAGCAAGGAATATACAATAACTGGTTTTGGTAGCAAAGTCTTTACTCAAACTTTTCCCTCTTGCAGCCTATAGCAAAAAAGCCTTTCAGAGAGTTCTTTAGAAACTGTGTGTCTCAGGAGCAAAGGGCTACTTTGTGCCAAAAGTGAACATAAATAGCCTTCAGCTCCTAGTTATGAGTTCTACTGGTGTTCTCTAAAACCTCCTTATTTATGAGTAACAGATTTTGTATTGATAATTTAAATAACCACAAAGTGAAAAACACTGTTGACCTTTTCTAATGTAGTTGATTCAACCAATGTAAGGTACTAAAGGTTAGCGCCTACAGAGTATCAATCTTTTTTTATGACAGAAGTATTTGGTGTTTTAAATCTATCTAAAATCTCTCACTGAAACATGATGGAAGCACAGGATCATGAAGATATCATTTGTCGTGAAAATATGAACACACAGATTGCTTCAAATTTCTACAGTATAATGGGGAAATAAGAACATAATAAACCTTTTTTTGGAAGACAGGCTTTAAAAATAAGTTAACTTACCAAGCAGGCATTGTCTTGAGAAAACTTGACATGTTGCTGGCTACAAGATCACCTGAGACATCTGTGAGATCCAAGCCTTCTGGCTGGTACTTGGGTGTTTGGTAACCACATTTGTGATCATATCATTAGTGTAAGAACATGACAAGCATATTTATCCTGTATTACAGCCTTCTGCTTTGGTAATCACTTCTTTGTGAAAAATCAGTACAGAGACAGCTTGACTACTCGTGTGCCAATGATAGATGGAAAACCATCCAAGCTGAAACATTTTGTTATTGTGCTTTTCTGCTAGCTAGTATTCACTGAAAATTGAAGACCTGGTTGGATAAATAAAGGCTAGTAACCAGAAAATATTTGTGATGTAGGAAAACTGTTCTTGGACTGATATCAAGAATGGGACTGACATTCACAGAAATCATAAATCACTTCTACTTCTTAAATGGCGGATGGCTTCACATGCTGGGGCAAATATTTGTTGATTGTGTAGCAAATATCTAGATTCTCCGGTAAACATCCTTGTTTGCATTACAAACAGCTATTCTGCATATGCTTTCCTCAGGTGAGCAAAAAATGCGAGGCATAAAAGAAGTGGAATCAAGCAATGACTTGGTGTCAGCTGTGAAAGTCCAGAGCTGTGATTTTTGCTGTATTCATTCACTCAAGTAAAACTCTTTCTTTGCCCATCAGACATGCATAATTCCTCTTATAGGAGCCCTCTGAAGTAGCACATCTGTGCAGACCTGGTGCCAGAATAGTTGCTGCCCTATGTGAAGAGCTGCTTTCTCTTCTGGATGTCCTTGAGTTGCATCAGCCAGCCCTATATGCCTTCTGCTGTGCTACAGGCTCTGATGATTGCCTTCCAGAAAAACTTTCAATGCCATTTAAATCTATTCTGCAATATTCCCCTGCTGGAAGGGAAATTCAGTGCATGTCTGTTATTTAGCTTTCCCAATTTACACTTCGGTGTATTGGCTTAAGCTGCTGACAAGGATTCCCCTGAGGACTATGTTCATTTTCTGGGCATTGGCCAACTCAATGAAAGAACAAACATTCATGTTACTGGAAGGGACCCTAAATCCTACCCTAAACAGTCAGGCTGTCATTTGTTTATCTCCTTGCCTCTGTGTTTCTGGCTACTCTGCCTCAAAAAGGGCATTGAGTGCATCTTGATCCCACCTAACCTACTGCCTGCAGGTATGGCATGCTCTTGAGAAGAGATGTGTGATTCTGAGGCAGGGTCTGAGGGAACCCAAAAGTGATATCCTTCCTTGTAGATGAGCATTGAAGTTACTGAACTTGGCCATAAGTGATCACCTCTTGGGCATTACCTCTTCTGTGTTGATTCAATAGCCCACGGCTCCTGGCTTTTGAGCTGAATCTTCACTCTCCTCCTCCCTGTATTCAGAGGGTAAAAGACCTCTGTGGGGACTTTCACAGAGTTAAAGTGTGCATCTGGAGAGGATGGTGGATCTCAAATGGATGACCCTGCCCAGCTGAGGAGCTTCTGTATGTGCACAGAAACCTAAACTAAAATATTTAAGACTCAGGCACTTGGTGGATGCAAGAGTGTTTTGTGACCTTTCAGATGCCTCTAGGGTGTATGGCCACCAAAATGTGAACCTTCTTGGGCTTAGGTGCCAGAGTCAAACTTATCTTGCTATAAATCATAAAACAAAAGTAAACTTAATATGCAGTCAATAAAAGACTGACTTATTTATTCATGTAACTAATAACAAGAACACCTTATGATGATGAACAGCAGAGAATTTCACAGAAACTTATTTTGGAGAGGAGATGCTTTTGCCAAGTTAGATAGTAGCCTACCTAAATATAAACAGATCATGACAAGTGTGCCAGGACAGCAGTCCTCTGAAGGTCACTGTTAGCTAGTATGAGACTAGCATGAAATGTATGTCATTCATAACCCATATCAAGATTAAAATGCAAGACACTTAAGCTGGAAAGCTAATGTACTGCCTGACAGATCCAGCTGCCAGCAGAACATCTCTTCCTAATGACATCCACATTCTTGGTAACATTAGCAAAATGAAACAAAAAAAGAAAAATAAATAACGTGAGCTGGGAAAACAGCATTTGAGGAACAGAGAAATGACTAGGGATCACTAAAAAGTTGTTTCTTACTTTAATACGCAAAATTTAATCACATTTTCAGACCACTTAGGGAAGTATTTAGATTTTGTTTTAAGTGGTAAGTGCTGAAGGGATTTGAATCTTCTTTTTGCCCAAACATGATCTAGCACATCTTTTTGTATATAATTTTGAAGTGTTCCTGAAAAAAATTCACCAGATAAAAATCATTGCAAAAATAATGTTGAACATGTATTTCATTGCAGCTTACCTAAAATCAAGATCGGTGAGGTAGCGGGTTTGAAAATGATTTTTAAAAGTCCATGACCCAGTGTAAAAAGTAGCAGAATAGAAACTTGCTGCTGTCCTAATTTCTTTTGCTGTTCACACACACATAGTAAATTCAGAAATGTTGCATCATTAATTACCTCCTTGTAAGTAACTGAACTCAGAAGAACTGACATTTATTTCACAGTATTCACTCTCTGTTCTTCAGACTGTCTTTCACTAATGACATCTTTGGAATTTAACTTCTACTGTGTAGTGCAGGGCAAAGAAGAACTGCTGTGCAATGGGAAAATTAGTGACAGGATTAGTTCCCTGGGTTATATTCAAGGGATCTTCCAATACAGCAACTTGCAAATATGGTTTCACAAAAAAATAATGTTTGTTAAGGATACTCCATGCCTTCTTCACAATAAAAGATACTGAGACACTACAATTGCCTGAAAATGCAGTGGTGAATGCTGCCTGTTGAAGATCAGCATGTCAATTACAAGCAGTAGGAGTCTGCAAAGAGTTAACATTTTTCTCCATCTGAAGAACTACAGCAATGTATAGTTGTCTTCCAAATCCCCTAGAATAAAGTTCTAGAAAACTGCTTTGACTTAAAAATAATGCTCCAATTGAACACATAATTCAGTAAAAATTGTCAGTTTGCTAATAGCAATAATTCATGAATATCGAAAGGAGGGAAAATTGTATGATTTTAATTTATTTTATTCTGTATCTAATTTATTTCCTGAAGAAATTGTGTAAGTACAGCAACCTTTTGAGTTAAAAATTACAATGATATATTAAAAATACCAGATGAACCTTACAATATAACTAATGATTGAAATGCTGTTTTATGCTGATATGCTATTATCAGCACTCAAGACTGGCATTCTCTGCAGAGGCAAAATGAGCGAAGGTAAGGTCAGAAAAAGGATGTCCTGGAACTTTGCTCATATTGACACTTCCAAGAGTTTGTAACAAGGTTTCTGGTATCTTGCTTTGGTCATAGGCTGTAACTGTTAAAACAGGAAGATGTTTTCTAATATGAATAAAATGAAATTATTTTATCTGGAAACTATACTGGAAATAAAGAGTAATATCGCTTTGGATTTCATTGACTTTACTTCATAGTGGCCGTGGTTTTTGTTTGTTTGTTTGTTTTTCATAGATGACATCTTCCTCTGTGGGGTGGAATTCTTCAGTTTACTGAGATATTTATTAAAATATCTGTTGCTGTTGATCTCTTTTCCTAAGCAATGCCCAGTATCTCCAAAATCTAAACCTAAAGAAGTTTGAAAGGTGTTGTAATTTGGGATTATCACAGAGTGTCAAATTGCAGGCTACTGATGGCACTCTATAAACTGAGATAGGTGGAGAATTATCCAATCATAGAAACAAGGAAAGGAGAACATTGCAAGCAAAGTGTATTCCAATGTAAATTCTATTATAAGGCCATCATAGTTTTAATTTCATCAGCAAGGTGGCATGGTAGTGAAACACTCGAATAAATACATTCTGATACTGCTTATAATGCAGTTTTTTGCTTTCGTCTCAAACCTCTTCCTCAGGGAAATATTTATTTTCTACTTCAAATTCAAGAAACTCATTAATATAACTGGTATTCTTGCAAAAGCAACTTAGTAGCTGGTCTGCAGTATCCTAAATAGTAGTAAACTAAGAGATGTTTATCTCTTAATAAATTCAATGGCTTTAAAGTTAGGATTGTCTTGCCTATCCATAAGGCCTCCTGCTCTTGTCTGAGGGAGGTAAAGGTAACACATAAGGCTTGCATAACCCACAGACATGACTCAGATTTCATAAGGCAGCTAAAACGGCATTATGTGCCTATGTTGAAGCAACTAGTGCCACCAACCCAGTAGTGCCATAGCTCATAGAAAGCTGATGGCCCTCAAAGTGACTTTATGGAAACATTTAGCAGCTACTCTCATCAAAATGTGAAGAGCTTTGCACTCAGTCAGAAACGTTCTTTATCATTTCAAGCATATATTCATCCTAAAAGTGATGGATATGAAAATATCAAATCTAAAGAAGTGGTGGAATGTGATAGAATAAACATTTTTGGTAGATTATAATCTCTAAATAATTTTGATTTTTTTTTTTAATTTGGAGTTTTTCAAATGATAATAAAATGTGTGCCTCAATTTGTACTTTCAAAAACTGCGTACTCCACAGTGAGGCTATCCAGCTGTGCTACCTAGCAGGGATCCATGCATTTTGATGTTGTAGCACTCCCCAGATGTATTGCCAGTAAGCAGACTATAAGTCCTCAGCTCCCATCGTGCACTGAGCATGCACGCACACACACAGATTGCAGAATACAGAGATACTCGGCATAAGGGCGTGCACATATAGTGCTAAAGCTTGGCTTTGTTGCGGGCTAATTGGTGTCCCAGTTATGATCTGAGATCCTGCAGAACATTGACCGTGTGTTCCTGTGTGTAATCAGGAATGTCAAATGGAAGGTAAAGCAATTTAACAGATTACCTGGGCCTAAACATGCAGTCGAAATTTGGTGGTCACAGTTCCATGCTGTCCCTAAAGCCCACGTATTTAAATTCCCTGGTACAACGATTTCCAGCACCTGCATGTTCAGAGGGCGCCGTGAGGCTACTCACCCCTAACAAGCAGCTCCGTCTCATCCGACACGGTGTCTGCTGCGGTCTGGACCCTGCAGCCGTATCTCCCAGCGTGCATCAGGAGGATGTTCCTGATCATCAGATCTGCAGAGGACGCTTGCTGAAACAGGGATGAAGGGGCCGTTTAAAATTTAGTAAATCTGTGTGCTCAAGGTAGCTCATAAAGGTGTTTTGTGTAGCGTGAGGAACTCATGGCTGCAGCTTTCGTCTTACAGCATTTATGTGCCCTAATACTCTCTTTTGAGGATTATCAGAACACTACATGTATACAATTATTAATAGGGATTAAATAAGAGGATTTCAGGTTTTTAATAACTTGACTTTGCTTAAAGCACTTTACAAACATTTGCATGCTCAAAGAAAATGAATCCAAACTAACACAAAAAAATTTGTTAAAGAGCCAAACAGAAATACTTTGATGTAATCCTTGGTATTGAAAAGGTGCTCTTAGAATCGAAGGACTCTCTTCCTCTTCCCTACAATGCAGTGATGTTTGGGGTATATATCTCTACTTTAATGAAAATAAGATAGCTTAAAAGATAATGTTAATTGATTTTTATTGACAAAGGGGAAATTAATACTAAATAACACCAAGGAAATATAAACAAATTTTCATTTTTTCCTGCTGAAATTTCTGTATATTTAAATCTGAACCGTGCAATCCCTAGATATATGTACACAGAGAAGCAGTTCAAATTTTTATTTTTTGGTATTCTAGGCAACAGTAATTACTATGCCCCAAAGTTATGAGCAGAAAATTAGAAAGTACAACAGCCTTTTGGAGGATGTATTGCTTTTTCTAAGAATCTCTGTACTATTGCATAAACTGAAGCAGTAACATTAGATTTCGCATATGCAAAATCAGTTATATTCAAAACTTACTGTAGTCAATTCCATTTTATTCCATCAGATTTACTGAGCCCAAGTCCACATATATTTTTTATATAATAATGTAGCTACTTAAGGAAAGATCAAGTAAGAATGAATGAAAGTCACCCTGAGCATATGGTGTAGCAATTACAGTTTACTTTCTCAGTAATGTGCCCCAAAAATACTTTTTTTTTTTTATTAATTCTAATGTATGCATTAGCAATTTTAGCTAGTTGCCATATGCATTTTTGTTCCTTTCAAAACATTTTTTTCTTGAGTCAAGTGGAAATAGTTTTAACACATTAACCCAAGATAGACAAAATGTCCTACAAATATCTCTAAATTTCCTTATCATTGCTACTTTGTATGATATGTAAGCCTAACATGCTAAGCGTTTTCAACATTAATGTAGTTTGTATAACATTATAGATAGTATTTAATTAATATAATGGATACAATCATGTAATATACAAAATAGAACTATAATTACACTATCTATAATATATGATGCATAACTAATAATTACTCAATCTACATAATCTATGTAATTTATAATTTATAGTAATCTATAATAACATTTTTATTATACACAATTATTCACACAAGCTATTATATAAACTGCTATTATATTATTGAGCCATCTAAAGTTTATATAATAACAAATCACTCTATTATATAAAATGTATTATATTATGTACAGTTCAACTTATACAATAATATAATAAAATATACAATATATAGTAAATATATATATTGCATATTTATATTATATTAACTTATATTTACAATATATTGCATATGATTCATTACATACTAAGAATAGTAGATTGTCTTATATAATTATACATTATATATAATGTTGTATAATGTAATGCAATATAGTATAATACTGTATGCTATATATTATGTACAGGTATTTACATACTTCTCCTTGGTGTTTCACTTTAAGAAACATCTATTGAGTGGAGGCATTTCTCTTCTCAGATCTTATTTACTTTGCTAACCAAGAAAAGATTGTCAGTCTCTCCTTGAATGACATGTTCCCCAGGTCATCATACCCATTTGCACTCATTTTAATTTGAGTTATTTTGATCCTGAATGACTAGAATTGTATCCTGCATTCAAAAGAAACTCTTTTTTGAGTTTTCTTATTTCATTTGTAAGGCAAAGAGAGGTGGTAGGTCAAGGATGTTACTGAGACCAGCGTGAAGGTGGGCATGGTCTATGCCTCAATAACCCTGTAAATATAAGAGTGTGAATATATTAGTAGTGTTTTGCCTTCTGAAATGTCCTCAGAATGATGTTGCTGGAAGCAAGCTACTCAGACCAGCCAGGCCATAATGCAATTCCTGTATTTCTCCTCTAGCATTCCAGAAATCACAGTGATGAGTAAATGCACATGCATTTACAGCTCCAACATGTTGACTCTGCCAGGAGTCAACTGCAGGATGCACATTCTTCTAGCACATCAATGTTTACTAGCCATGGGTTGTTCAAGATTATTGAAGATTCTGGTACAAAGCCTTGGATATGAGAAGGATGAGACTAGAATCAGTCCACTTTTGTCCTCTCTCCTTTGGGGGTAATTTACATTCAAAGAGTTTTGTTGCTAAGTGGAGGAAAAAGCATTATAGATAGCAACTGTTTGGTTTCATTGCTCAGGAGCTGTTAAAAATCCTGGCTGCCACTCTGACTTTGAGAGGGTTCATGACTGTACGAATCATAATATTATTATAGTCACATTATTATTAGTAATTATGNCTGAATGACTAGAATTGTATCCTGCATTCAAAAGAAACTCTTTTTTGAGTTTTCTTATTTCATTTGTAAGGCAAAGAGAGGTGGTAGGTCAAGGATGTTACTGAGACCAGCGTGAAGGTGGGCATGGTCTATGCCTCAATAACCCTGTAAATATAAGAGTGTGAATATATTAGTAGTGTTTTGCCTTCTGAAATGTCCTCAGAATGATGTTGCTGGAAGCAAGCTACTCAGACCAGCCAGGCCATAATGCAATTCCTGTATTTCTCCTCTAGCATTCCAGAAATCACAGTGATGAGTAAATGCACATGCATTTACAGCTCCAACATGTTGACTCTGCCAGGAGTCAACTGCAGGATGCACATTCTTCTAGCACATCAATGTTTACTAGCCATGGGTTGTTCAAGATTATTGAAGATTCTGGTACAAAGCCTTGGATATGAGAAGGATGAGACTAGAATCAGTCCACTTTTGTCCTCTCTCCTTTGGGGGTAATTTACATTCAAAGAGTTTTGTTGCTAAGTGGAGGAAAAAGCATTATAGATAGCAACTGTTTGGTTTCATTGCTCAGGAGCTGTTAAAAATCCTGGCTGCCACTCTGACTTTGAGAGGGTTCATGACTGTACGAATCATAATATTATTATAGTCACATTATTATTAATAATTATGATTATTATTAATTATTATTTTGTATATATACAAAATATATGTATTTCCTCTGCATACCTGTGTAGCTGGGCAGAGAAGCAGCCATTGGAAGAGTCATTGCTCTAAGTGGCGAGCAGTGCAGTAAAATAGATCCCTGTGAAACCCTTGGATTTATTACAGCATAACAGGATGTGTGGCCAGCATTGTTTAGCATGCATGAGTGGAAAGAAATTACATTTGGTGTGTTTAATAAAGATGGGTATATGTTTAGACATTAGCTTCGTTATCATGGGAAATGATGAGACATTTTAGATTCTATTTAGATAACTAGGAACTACATTTGACCAGGACCTCTACAAAAGACAATATTATTTCCTGTTCAGTGGTATCAAAGGACTTCAGAAATTTTAGGGTTTCTACTCTTTTATGCAAGAAATAAACGTTAGAAAAAAGTTGTTATATAGTAGGAGTTTGGTAATGTTTAACTTTACTCTGGGGATAAAATGCTGCATAACTAAATATTCTTAGATTTTATCTTAGTTCTGTCCAGAGGTTTCACAACATATGGAAAGAGTAAGTAAAGGTTTCATTAAGTGAGGCAAGTGCTGTTGCTGTGCTCATTCTCATTCACTGGAATGTGAGGACTATTTTGTGTTGACCTTAAGATGCCCTTATTACTGGGAATGAAGGGATTTGTAGGAAATGTATTTGAAGGAAATGTATTAGAAATATATAGGAAATGTATTAGAAGCCATAGTAATGGGCCATAATGTCATCTTCGTTACCTTGTGTTGATTACTATAGAGACTCCCAATCACCTGGTTGATTCTTTATACTACTGTCAATACAGAAGTGTCTGGATAATCATCATTTTTATCTATACTGAAAATTAGCTTTGTGCCTGAACTTCCTTAGGCCTGGAACAAAGCCAGGGTGAAGAGGTTGAGACCAAACACTCAACACATTAGACTAAAGTTTTAAACTGGATTAAATACAATGAGAATTTGAAAGTAAAGACACTACAATATCAGTGGTTCAAGGTCTCAGATCCAACCCCCCCCCCACCCCG
>VXAL01005119.1:103931-120817 GCA_013399475.1 Chauna torquata | reverse complement strand
CCAAGACAGCCTCCAAACTTCACTTCACCCACATGTCCTTCTCTGTTCACAAGCAAGTCCAGTGGTCCAGTGGGGCACCATCCCTAGTTGGCTCACTCACCAGCTGTGTCAGGAAGTTATCTTCCACATATGCCAGAAACCTCCTAGACTGTTTCCTCTCTGCTGTATTGTATTTCCAGCACCTATCTGGTAAGTTGAAGTCCCCCACGAGAATAAGGGCTAGCGATTTTAAGAATTCTCCCAGCTGCTTATAGAATATTTTGTCTGCCTCTTCATCCTGGTTAGGCAGTCTATAACAGACTCATACCAAGACACCTGCCTCGTTGGCCTTCCCCAATTCTTATCCATAAGCACTCAACCCTATTGTCGCCATTATTAAGCTCTAGACAATCAAAACACCCTCTAATATACATGGCTACCCCACTGCCTCTCCTTCCTAGCCCATCCCTTCTGAAGAGTTTATAGCCATCCATTGCGGCACTCCAGTTGTGCAAGTCATCCCACCATGTTTCTGAGATGTCAGCTATGTCATGGTTTTCCTGCTGCACAATGGCTTCCAGCTCCTCCTGTATGTTGCCCATGCTGCGTGCATTGGTGTAGATGCACTTCAGTTGGGCTAGCAATCCCATCAACTTTGTGGGGGGGAGAAGCCCTAATTCCTGCGTGACCATTCCCAAGCACTTCCATGATTTCTAACCCATCAATATCCCTTGTGCTTTTGCTGCCACACAGCTATCCAACACCTACCTCTACTAGAATGGCAGACCAAGAGACTGTGTTAGCACACCGTCCCACAACTATTGGCGCACCACCCCCAGGCATATCTCTAGCAAGCCTGGTTTTATCCCTTTCCCCTTCAAAGCTAGTTTAAAGCCCTTTCAATGAGCCCTGCTAACTCCTGAGCAAAGATCCTTTTCCCCCTGTAAGACAGGTGTACCCCAGCTGTTGCCAGCAGGCTGGTGTCATGTAAAACAACCCATGATCAAAAAACCCTAAGTCCTGCTGGTGACACCAGGCTCGGAGCCAGGCATTGACCTGCTGGCTTTTCCTGTTTCTCCCCTCATCATTCCCTGCAACTGGAGGGATAGAGGAGAGCGCTACTTGTGCTACTTGCAGAGCCCCATACCTATTGCACAAGGGCACCTGGGAAGGTGGGGTAGTCACTGAACAGACGCGCCTGCTGTGCTGGCCAGGAAGTTGTCACCACTGCCCCTTATCGTTTAGGCCACTGCATTCAGCCGGGTGGAGAGAGGACAGGGAATCCTCCCTTCCGTGCGTCCCTTCTGCCTGTTGGGCCTGTCTCAGGGAAGGCAGGGAGGGATTCCAGCAGTCTGTCTCCCTCTCGCACTCCCTGATGCTCCCCAGCCTGCTCACCTCCCCCCGGAGCTCTGTCCCCAGCCGGAGGAGCTCCTCCACCCGGGCGCACCTCCCACAGGTGTGCTCGCTGCCGCCGCCCTGCGTGAGAGCAGGTCGCACCCTGCAGGCTGACACCCGGGCGGCAGCGTGTTCCCCCCGGAGCTCTGTCTGGGAGGCTGCGTCGCTTGTGGCGGGTGCCGAGCTCCGAGAGGCCGTGGTCCTCTGCTGGGTGGACACCATCGCTCCCCGGTCGAGGTGACCGAGCTTCTGCGCCCTCCCTGTGCGCCCTGCCGCACCATGCCCCGACTGCCCACTCCTGTTCACCACGCTCCGCAGGTGCCTTTGTGCGTGTGGGGGGCGGCCGCTCCCGGCCCCACCCAAGCCTTGCCAGCCGCTCTCTCCAGGGCTGCCGGCTCCTGGCGGCTCCCTCGAGTTTTCTCGATGCAGGAAACCCCCTGCACTCCGCGATCCCCCCTCTGCTGTGGAATGCGTCTGCCCCAGAGCCAATCGCCTCGTTGAGAATGAAGCGTTTAAGAATTCTGTTCAGTGCTGACAGCTTTTCAGGTCAATTTATCTCCCCCTTCTACCCAGCAACTCCAGGAGTTGAGACAAACATCAGAAAAATTACTGTAGAAGAGATCTGGCCTACTCTGCTGAAGCCTGGATTTCTGCTTTTTCAGACCACGACTTAGTAGAGTTCATTTTTATAACTATTTGGACCACAGAGAAGGCCTATGGCGTTCTGCTCATAGCTCTACTCTGACATGGCTGTGCAATTCACTGTTTCTGCAACAAGTCCATTTTAACAGGAAAATCTGAGTTGTCATGTTCATTTAGTGAAAGTTTGCAGAGCTCCTCGGGCAAACACTACACTCACCAGCAAAAGGTGAAACTGTAACAGGATTCTTAGATTCATACTAAGGTGAGTTGTCACTGATTCCTGCATACACATAGTGCTACAGAGATTAACAGAAGCATTAAGTCTGAAAGGCTAAATCCCACACCAGTTTGATAAGAGAAGCATAATTAACCTAGTTCTAACTAGGTTAGAGAAGAGGTCTCTTCCATGGAAATACAGGTTCTTAGAAAATTTCTGTATTTGTCATATTTTAGTTCTTACCAGCTATCTTATATGACCGGCCTTCACATTCATCCACTTTTTTTTTTTTTAAAAAAGCTCTTACAACTGTCATTGTCCAGATTCCTAAAAATCCAGTCTTTCTCCCAATGTTTTCCAGTTCCAAACTGCCATATTTGATTTAGAACTTCTTGAGCAACCTTCTCCTCCTCTTTTCTTACTGACTGCTCCCGCTACTATGGAGCAGAACAGAAACAAGGTCTCTGCTCTCAGTCCAGTGCGTACTCTGTAACACCCTCAAAAGCATAAGCCTACCAACAGGCAACACCTCTTCTTCTACAGCATGTAGCAGTTGTTGGTCAGTTATAAACAAGGAACTCCAGAAAATATACTTAAAAGAACAAAAATAAGGGTTAGAAGCAGCGAGAACCATTTTGTGCTACCTTTGAGAAAATTACTAAATTCTGTTTAAAGAGGGAAACTTATTAGTACTTCATACTCTGATAAGAGACAGAATTTCTAAAAATGTATCACTTGCATGCAGCAGCACACCAATTTACCTGGACATACAGAACAGTCTCCTTTTAGCTTGTGAATAAACTGTACCAGCAATCTGACAAAGCTGTTCTTGCATCCATCGAACATCAGCAGGCATGTCAGGAAACCAGTTCACTAACCTACAATCAGAATACACAAGTTATTTTGCAAGCAGTAGAGCTAATCTACACTATATTCCTACATACCATGTCCAACATCCAACAACAAAAGTTGGGGAGAATGAAAGCTCTGTTAACTCCCCTACCAGTATCTCCAGGTCTTCCCAACCTCTCTAAATTTCCATTTAACTCACTCATCTCTTTTCTACAAGATAAGAAAAAAAAAAAAGGCAGCACATACTACTACATCTCTGATCTACACCAAGTGTCTGACCAGTATGTGCATTCTATACCACATGACCAACTTTTAGGAAGACTGCAAAAAACTTCTGTTCCCTGAGACCTCTGTCTGTGTAGTAGGAACTTTCTGGTCAGTTCAATGTTACCTGAGAGAGGAAGGAAGAACAAAAGAAAAGCACAATGGAAGAACAAAAGGAAGGCCGAAATAGAACAAAGTCACAAATGTGTTTTTTTCCCTATGATGCTCTTAACAGAAGTCAGTTAACGCTGGAAGGGGAAGAGAGGGAAAAACCCACATAATTCTCTTGATTGCTTCTCATCTGCCAAACATGATGCAGAAGTGCCACGTTAAGTGGCACAGAAAAATATTTTACTGCAGAATATAGCAGTAGTAGTAAAGAAGCTGCTCCTGGAAAACATAATTAAGGGTACTTCTTTTGAGCAATTAAAAGACAGCTTTTAGTAGTAAAATTTTTGGTTTTTAATTTTGAAGTTTTCTTAATATGTTTATTTATGTAGCCTTAAACTATAGAGGTTTTAGGAGGACGCATTATGTAGGTAGAAATGATGGTCTCTGGACAGTGAACACTTGAATTAGAGATTACCAGAGTGCCTACAAAACTGAATAAGCATTCAATTATACTCAGTTATAAAATGGTTCATGAAAAGTTTCTTACCGTAAAGCAGCAGAATAAGCAGACTCCACAGGTAGTGTATACGGTAGCATCAGATAGGATATCACCCGTATTGGGAAGAGTTTAGAGAATTGAGCGTAGAATCCATTTGGTTCTTTACAAGCTTCCTGCAGTGCTTAATTGTTTTTTGAAAAAAATGTTAGACTATTCAAAAACTGTTTAAATAATTTGCTTGAGGTTTGGTAATCTTCAGTCAATATTATAAAGTCTTACTCCAAAATGCTCAGATAGAAACTGAAAAAAGTAATCTCAAGGCACTCTTATCATAAACCTTCTCTATGCTATTTTAAAATATGGGAAGCACTGACTAATACCACAGGGACAAAAAGGCATTACTTAGAACTTTTAAGCAGTAAGTGTAAGTATTAATTTATTATGAGAGGATGTAAGCTTCACCTCTCCAAAAATACTTATGTATTTCAGACAGCATCCTCATCTTGTCTGAGACTGTGTAACTTCAAGGAGTTTAAATTCTAGAGTTCCACAAATTCCAGTTGTTATGTATAGTTTTCAGAAGTTTCACACTTCAAATTTTGTTGTCCTAGGTCACTGGGTCTACAAATTTCAGATCTTGAAAATATTGTTCAGCATCTACAAAAAAAATCTTGGTAAAAATTATAGATTAAGAAAACCAGAATTTCCAGATTAGGAGAATCACACAATTAGAAATCTGCTGAAGTATGGTTTAGAAATAAGATGGGGGTAACCAGTGTCTGGATTTGAGGCTCAATCTTGTTGTGAAATATAAAGATACTGTGGAAGTGCAAAGTATATCCACAACCAAATAAGAATTCAATTCATGACTCCACATCGTTAAAAGTAGCTCCTTCGTCCTGTTTCAGTCTTATTTTTGTAGATGAATAAAAATGTACATGTTTACATTTCGTAAGTATTTAAAGAACATTTTTGGGTTGAGCTAGTCTCTGATTTCACAGGGAGCTGTAAGATTAAATAAAAAACAACTTAAGCAAATTATAAGAGTAAGGCAAGGGGACAAGGTGGGAAATCAAAGTTTGTCGTTTAAAGTTACCAAACAGTCCGAAGAATTTACCTTTACGAAGCCTAGGAGGTAGGCTCTCAAATATGCTCTTCTCCAAAGGCCATGGATTTTGGTTTAGCTGGTCACCGAGTACTTCTTCTTTTGAAGTTTCCACTCTGTTGTTTTCAGGCACTTTTTTTTTCTTCATGTAATCATCATGTTGTGCAGCCTCATGAGGATTTCTTCTTGTGAAGGACAAGCTAACACAAATCGAGTCATTCAGAATACCTGAAAGAGTCAAGAGCTTCCACTTAGCTCAATCCACAAGTCTTCAGCTTACCTGTACAGTACCTGTACTCTGCATATCTTTACAAGAGACCTTATCCTGAGGGAATATTATCTACCCAATGTCAAATACACTTGCTCTTATAAGCCTACAAACATTTAGTCATACTGATGAATACTTTTTTGCAGGTTTAGGTCTTACTTTAAAACAAGTTCTAAAGAAAAAGTGAACAATTAATTGAAACTGCATTGGAAACACACAGTTATTTACCAAAGTTGTTTTCCAGCAACAAAGCAAATATTTAAAGGAGAAGAAGAAAACTGATTTTGTTTTTATTTGAAAGAAAACAACCTCAACACATCAGACCAATTTGGGAAATCTGACATGGCAGTTATCACAAGAGTACTTTGAGACACTGTCCAAACGAGGCAGAGAAGGAAAGCAAGTAGGCAATATTGTTTTAAGACATATCCAAAGTATAGATCTAAATCAGCATTGGTTGCCTTGCAAAACTGGTGGATTCCAATTAACAAATAGCACTATTAATTGCCTTAGAACAGAGCACTAGAAAATAAGCACAAAGTGAATTATAACAGAAGTGTATTTATATTCAGCCTCCAGAAAAACAATACAAAGTTACTTATATACAAAGACTACCAAATTTGACAAGGACCCACACCTACATTCAACAGAATTTATATCCTACTTACAAGCACTCCTAAAAGATAAATGTCAAAAGAATATATAATGTATTTAGCAGAAAAGTTATCTAAATTGAAGTGTCTAGATGGGGAAAAAATTAGCTCCTAGAGTTGAAATAGCTTAACAAGAAAGGAGATGCACAATGAATGAGTTTGGGAAGGCTACAGTTATCACCAACTGACAAACCCGAGACAGAACAAGAACAAAGGTATCACAGGATCAATAGGATGAAAAGGAGGACAGCAGTGCAATACATAGAGGATGTGCAGGAGAGACACCAAGGAAGACCTGCAAACAATTTCAGATATCATGTCAGATGGAAACATGCACAGAGGAAGCTTGTGGGTGCAGGACAGCAACACAGCCCATTTAGCACAGGCAACCTCAAGTTATAGGCTGGTTTCTCTTTGTAAGGGCTGTGCTTTTAATCATCTCAGAAAAGATACAAAGCGGGACTCTCTCAATAAATATTTAATAATATCACTAGAAATGAAACTCTTAAGCTGAACTGTGATGTTCTTTAACAGTGAAGAAATCGTTTCAAGGAAACTTGAATATTTAATGTGTAGTTATAACAGAGTACGAGCAGTGAGCACATCAAGCTATGACTACTTTACAGCACTGCAGTTGGTACTAGCTTTAATAGTACAAACATCACAATTTAATTTCCATTCCTCTAATCTGACCAAGTACTACCTCCAATTTGCTTCTGCTTCCAAAGAGTATAGGGGGTAGGCATGTCTTACATATGGTTAACTTCATGCTAACATTAAGTTATTGTCTTTAACTTGTCTGTCCCAAAGTTGAGCAGGGAATAACATTTATTAATATAAAGTATGTTACTAGGATTCAAGAGCAAGATGGAGCAACTTTCAATTCTTATTCCTAAACTTGTCGGGGTCCCAGTAACTGCTACATTACAAGTCCTCTTCTTGTAAAGTCTTTCATGATACAGACAAAGGATTTGTCCGTTACTGATTTTACACCATTGCTAGCCAGCTCCCAGTTCTGGACTGTAAGGCTTTACCTACAAATTTACTTGTATGATACAAGAGAAGAAGTGATAAGAAGGTGCAGGTTACACAGGAGTGGGTAACAATAGCCTCTTCCTATCCTTCAAGATTATCACAAAAGAAACTAATAATATAATTTTCCGAGAATTGTAATTGTTTAGTAATTTCACTTAACAACACTGTAACATTCACTTCACACAAGTTTGACAAAAATCCCAAAGTGCAATTTCTGTGTGGCAGCACAACCACCTCAGGTGACTAGTTACAGCTATGATTTCTATCAACTGAAATTCATAATGAGAACGTAACTTACCATGATGCCTTCAAAAACCCCAATGACCTAGCTCCTCTCAGCGACATACAACTCCCTCACCCTTTTTTAATTTTTTTTTTTTTTTAAATAAACCCAGGTTAAGACCACATCATCAATAATTATCCACAAGGGTAACATACCGCTCTCTTTCAAGAATTTAAAAGCATCTGAATATCCTTGCTCACAAATCTCTCCTAGTACCTGCAAGCAGAGGGTAAATGAGTCAGCCAAATAAAAGGAGATTCAATTCAATATCAACAGTTCACAGAATGAAAAGCTACTTACATCTACCTTCCATCCTTGTTAATGTAAAAATTTCTTACAATTGCTATAATTCAACAGATTCAGGTTAATAAATATACTGTGTGATACACACATGATCATGCATATGTAAGCTTATCTTTCAGCTATCACAGATGCACTGAATTATTCAGCTAAAAGGACAGCATTCTAGCCGTTTGCAAGAACTTCTTCCTTCTTTGGCCAGCCTAATGGGGGAAGCAAGTAACAATGTAACAGGGTGGCTTGGTGGAAAAGGCCAATTCCCCTCTTCCCTTCCAACGCTTCCCAATTTCCAAAACAATGAGAAGTCTGCTGTGCAATTCTCATGTTCAAGCTTAAACTTAGCCTTCCACATGAAAACATCTTTCACCAGATGCAACACTAGCTCACCTACTAATGTACACTGCAGTCCTAGACAAAAGAAAAAATTAATGCATACATAAGTATAATCTAACATTTTTCTTCAAGTGGTCAAAACCCTCCCAATTAAAAAAAAAGGTAGCTATAGCAGTCAGGAATATTACTTCTCCTCTGTAGTATAACCCAAGCCAATTGGCAGAGTCTGTTGTCATTTTTTCAGCTTCAGCAACTGCAATTTCCCTCATCAGATCTGCAATTACAAGTGCTTTACAAAGTTTAAATGCAACCTGCCTGCATCAGGTATTGACAAGTTTACAAAAAGAACTTCTGCAGAGTTCTGAAGAACCTGGTTAGCAGATAAACATGAAAGGACTCTAAACTGACTGTTATTAATTTACCAGTGTTGATTTTATGATAGAATCTTGTGCTAATTCCTAAATAAACAGACACAGCCAACACCATTTTTAGTCAGAGAAACTAAAAATAAGGAGACAGGCTATGAATAAAATAGAAACGAGAGAAATGTCACCAGAAAATTCTACATGACTAGATGAAATGCTAAGATTACTGCAGCTTTCTGTATAAACAACATATAAACAAAGCTTTTATATGGAAAAATGTTTTAGTAACTTTAGTAACTACATGAAGTTACCTTAGGTTCTGGCGGAAAGAGTGCTTGTGTTAAACGATAAAGGTTCCCCAAACTGAGCTGAATGCTGGTGTTGGTCACGTTCATTTCATGAAAGTTGGCAGAATTCCCCTTTGGACAGATATCACACTCCCCAGCAAAAGGCGAAACTGTGATAGTATTCTTAGATTCATATTGAGGCAAGTTGTCACTGATTCCTCCATCCACATAGCGCTACAAAGATTACAAGAGGTAAAAAGAACACTGAAATTTTCTAACTAGCAAGTTTCCCATCTAAGAATTAAATATCGTTTAAGACTAACAGAACAGTCTCTACCTGTGCTCCCAGACTAAATATTTTGAGTAGTATGTTTTGTCCTCTTATGTCACTTAAACATACAGAAAAATCCCAAATAGAATACTCTTAGACTATAGGTATGAATATTTTTAAGAAAGAACAAGTCCATTTTAAGGATGATAATCCCACACAACATGCACTAAAGATGTTAGTGCAACTGTCTCCTCTTCCTCAAATGACAGCACTAACGTAAGAGCTACCAGGGTGCTTCTGTAGAAAGAACAGAAGCAAAAGAATAGCTCTACACTTTGAATCTCGAGTTTGTCGATATTAATCCGTACAGTTAGATAACAGTTACGTAAAATTGCTCTTTGCAATTAGAATTTGATATAAAAGCATCATAAGTATTTGGACATGAAGAAACTGCAAGTGAAAAAAGCTTCAGCAATCCTGACAAAAGTCATGGATATCTATTCTGCTTTGTATGCAAGTTTAGAAGCTGGTCCAGGTTATGCTTTAGTCTTCTTTGTGCTTGACTGCCCATGTCTGTAGTCTAAGATCCAAGAACTGAGGAGTTCTATATTGGGGTAGTAAATCTATAATGCAGCAGCTGCTGCGGCCAAAGACAACTTATGCAGTCACTGACAACAGCCTTCTTTCCAATGGGGTCAATTTTAGCCAGTTTGTTCTGAGAGTGTCAAAAGACCATTCCTCATTATCAACTCTGATGTTTTAGCGGCTCTATTTTCTTCCTTCCTAATTAGGCATCAGAGAGAACCTATTGGTCGTTTTGTAAAATGTAAAGGTAAGGTGATGTTTTGAGCAGGAGCAACCTGGATTATCAATTTCATCTGACTTGAAACTCACTCCCTGAGCATTCTGAGAAACAAATTACGAATGAGGAAGAGGACAGCTCAGAGCAATTTATCCAACATACTCTTCTAGAGCAGCCTGTTCCTACTCATCAGCTTTCTTGGACGCTTTTTAGACCCAGCAGTATGCAGCTGCTGACAAACTTCCTACAGGTATACCTGCAATCACTAAGGTACTTATGCAATCACCAAGCCCTTTGTGTAATTCTCAAGTACAATACAACAGGTTTGGCCTCAAGAAGCAAAGGTGGAGCCATAGCATGCAGCCTTCTCATTAAATTATTCAAAGGTAGAAGCACATACCTGAATTACTGTTCTACATAGATACATGTTGGTGGTTTTTTTCCCCCCCCCTTCAGTTTCTGTCCATCTGTTCCCCCTAACAACTTTTGAATCTCAAATGCCACATTTGAAATGTGTAAAACAAACAAACACACAGCACCCAAACACTTCACAACTGACAATTAGGTAACAAGGTGACCTCCAATTAGATCCCTGTTTTCCCACCTAGTGAATGGAAGACTGGTAGCTCTCAGTCATTCTGCTTAGTAAAAGCACACTAGCCAGCTAGGGCGTACAGCCCATGACTTGTCACAACACTGTCTCTTGCTAAAGACAGGAGGGAGAAAGAAGAGGGGAGAAGGAAGAAGAAAAGTGTCATCTTGGAGAAGGACCTCAAATCCAACAGAAGCTAGCCTTTGGCAGTTCTACTGCTTACAGAATAGCTGGCCCTGAACTGAAGTTGTTTTATATGATAAACCTCAGCAAACCTGTTTCTTTTTCTGACATTCACTGTGCTATTGAATGCAATGAGGTCTGGAAAATAATGCTCTAAAAACACTTTGAACTTCAGTTGTTGCAGTAGAAGCACACAAATAAAGAGCTGTTGCATATTATTGGTACTGTACACCTATTGGAAGTTATCTTCAAGACTGTGTTGGAAAGTATACACGCACAAAGCACCAAGCCAATAAACAGCAAGATGCTACAAAGTTTAACTACTAGACATCCCACTGTGTTTACGCCCTACAGGAGTCATACCAAGCATATGCAAATATAGTATTCTTACCACCTTACAACAAACACATCTCCTAAGCATTAAAATCATATCAAAACCACTGCAAAGAACAAAAGGATAAGATCCTTCTCTCCCTTTCCCTCAAAACAGGACCAAATAAAGTATCACTTGTATGGTTTTGTACTCTGAACTAAGCCTTTTAAAATAACATTGTTGTCTGGTGACAAGGACTGAATAGCCAGATTATCCTGGATCCACCTAAACCTTGGATTCAGTCCAACGTCCTGTTTTCATAACACTTTTAATCTAGAGGAGTTTAAGAAGACATACAAGGTTTAGAAATACAGATAAAGATAAATCCCTATACAGTTCTAACCACTTTTGCTTTAATTTCAGCATGAAGAAGAAAATACATTCAATGGCTATCCTTGACCTTTTCGCCTTGAGAACAGTCTCTAATCAACGACTGTTAAGGATGTTCTGAGTTTTCTTTCAACATACTTCCCCCTCTCCCTGTATAAGGAACACCAAAGTTGGAAGAAAAGAAAATGCAAGTTAGTGCAACACCATAACAAAAAGCCATTAATATGATACGAAGTGCATGTCTACTTCCAGACCTGTTAATCGAAACACCTGCAACAAACTACACTGACTTTTCAGCAGTTGTTGCCCCTTTAATGGGTGATTTTAGAAAACCCAGTATAGCCATGAAGTATTAAGAGGCTTTGTAACCAAGAGTTCCTGTGAAGTAATGGGAACAGACTAACAAGCAACCTCTCTGACACTTAACACCAATGACAATAACAGAAGATATTAAAAAGCTTTGTTTACATGTAATTGAATGGAACTTTAACCCAGTTTTAAGACAGATCTATCTACACCAAGAACATGCAGATATACAATACAATCTCAGAAGACTTTTTTTTTTTCCCAAAATAAACAAGTGACCCTCCCTATAAATTTATGCAGGTGAGTGAGCATCACTGTCTTCATTAAATATTTATCCTTAAATTAAATGTTTATTTTTGCTAGCTTGGAATACCCTATTTTAATTGCTACATCAGCAAATGAGAAATTTGAGGGGGGACTGTTTTTATTTTTTTTGCAGGATGGAGAAGACATACATAAGACATCTTCTACTTCCAACACATCTAGTGTTCCTTTGCTCTTTTCAAAAGTTGTAACATACATACAGCTACAGCACTAAAAGCTCTGATGAGAGTATTTATTTTATAGTATGATAACAAAAAAACCATATACACTGTCTTTTATTATTTTCAGAATAGCTAGAAGTGTTTTTAGATCTTAACAACTGGGACTTACCACACCTCTAAATGACGGTGGAATTAGGCCACAATAAATGGGGACAAATGAACTACAGATCAAAGCCTGTAGGAAAATGAGATTATATAAATTAAACAATAACTGTTCTGTTGTATTTATCATTTACCTTTATCTCTTTAGATGTTAGCAAAAACAACTAAACAAGCAACCAAAAAAAAAACCAGCAAGCATTCTTAAATAAAAAGCAAAAAAAAAGTTACTAAAAAGCATTATTTTACATAGAAGATGAGGGTATTCAACATTCTTTTTTGAATGCAACCACATTCCATCTAAAAATAAAAAGCCAAAAAACTCACTAAAAGACCATTTCTAGAAATGCTCATTAGCAAAACAAAGTTTATGATCGGTCCCTCAAGCTATACATTTTCTGAGTAACCAAAGTAACTAACTGGGGACACTGATATGATACCCGAGTAATGATATTGAACTGTCTTATTTACTGATATTAGATATAAAAAGCTTTTTTTGATGGTTTTCTGATCACTGCTTTTATAAGAATAACTTTAAAAAATATTCTTCAAGAAAGATACAGTTTCATTACATACACAGCACTTTATTACATACACAGCACTTTAAAGGCATTTATCAGTTGTAAGATTCATCCATCACCTACTCACTCAGTTCACAGATACATTAACTGGGAAAAACTAGTAAATGAACTGGGCATAATGAAGGTTGAATTAATTTTTAAAATACCGTCAGAGTAACAATATCTTTAAATCTTTAAAATGGAAACCCAATGGAAAACCTGAAATGGGCTTAAGAGTCAAAAAATTGCCAAAAATAAACATACCTGGACAACTTCTTCTTTAGAGTTAAAATTAGATATCAATGTATTTTTACCATCTGATACTCTGGTTAGTGAAATACACAGTCTGCCCGATGACAACTGGTGAGTGTTTTCTGGAAGATTTCTCATCAGTCCATCTCGTATTATCTTTATCACATTAAAGGAAGGATGAAGAGGTCCAAGATTTCGCTTTCTAGCTTCTTTGGCTAATGCCAGAACATCTGCACAAGCCTCAGCTGCAAATAAAATATATTTCATTTAAGAACAGAAGATATGTCAGAAACCAAAAAGCATACACAAACAAGAAAAACCCCCAAACCACCCTTCCATTACTAAGTCATGCCTAGAGCTCCAACTTTTCTCTCTAGTTGCCAGCATGAAAATTCAAGAGCTTTTCAACAACTAAAATAACCGCCCACTAGTGTTTAACTGAGAGCACAAGAGTTTTCTGAGGAAAAAAAAAAAGTCACCTAAGACTTTCAAATAGTTAGAGCTCATTCTGGTGAAGACCCAGCCGCTAAGTTACTTGTATATGTTATTTCTGTGTAGAGTGTAGGTATGAAGTATCCATATACAATGCTCTCATAGGAATTATTCATTCTAGAAACGTGTTTTTTTAAGAAGAAACAAAGATAAGTAACCTTCCATAAGCATGTATGCATAGATGTATTCTACATGCAACATCCATAAAAACTACATGATGCACAGATTTAAGTTCCACAGTATCTCTGCTGAAGAAGTTCATCACAGTCTGGGTTCATCACCACTACTAACACCTGCTGGACTTTAACCAAACTTAAGGTTTCAGGGCACCATTTATCTTCCTTTATACATAAACATAAAGGAAATACTAAATGGGAACTCATGGTAGGGAGCTTCAGGAGGGAAATTTTTAAAGCAGTAAGCAATGTGGGGGAGATTTGTAACACCTCTCACACAGGTCTCCACTTAAACAGGTTGAATAGGTGTTTTTACCAGTATGTACGAGACATATAATCAAATTTGCTCCAATTAACTCAGCATTTAGGAACTAGATCAAACCATTACAGAGGTGTCATAGTTTTGGTTGGGATAGAGTTAGAGGACGTAATTGTCCCTGAATTCTAACCAGACACCTAGTCATGCGTAACAAGAATAACAGCTCATCCGCCTGACAAGGTTTTGTTTAAATACTTAGTATTATGCTTCTCCAGGGCATAGTTTGGGGATATTGCCTGATAAGCAAGTCAACTTGGCAGAAGAAGGGGAGCAGGGGGGAGAAAGGTCAAAGTAACAGGTTTAACCTGAGTGTAACACTACGAGGTCATCCAAAAATATGTTCAGAATTATTTTAACTTACATAGCTTCTTTCTAGAATACATAGGTTTCAGCTTATCAAGCTAACCATGAACACTGCACTGAACAGAGCTTTGTTTAAGCTTGAGTTCAAAATAATTTCTGAAAATATTATCTTTCTACAGTGTTACTTTTTCCTCTCAAGTAGGAACACCTCAACTTTTCTTAGCACACTAGACCAAAAGTCTGTGCTTAAAAGAGTGCCTCCAAAAAAAATTTGAGTGTCGCTTTAGAATGGATGACCACCTCACCAGAAAAACACCGGATCTCCAAGACATCTAGGGAGAAGATCTAAGACGAGCGCACCTCAACAGTTCCAGTTTGGATTAGCCTGAAACGCACATCATCCTCAAAAGAACATCCACCTCCGAGATCCTCCTTCCATCCTTCCCTCAAATTCATTGAAGGAAGCTTCTCCCTGTCTGGAAAAGTACATCTTTTTTTCCTGTATTCAACAGTTGTTTACAGCTCTACAGACTAAGTTTGTCTATCCAACAGGTAACAAGAAGCACAAAGAAAGCCCTTTATTCAAAACATCTGGCTACAAACCTCCAAGAGGTGAAATATGCAAATCGAATTTAGTCAAAAACCCTGTTCATCGCTACACACACACACTTGTAGTTTTATGTGCAGGGACAAGCATATTAATTCAGGGCTGGGTCCGCTCAAGTCTTGAACACCTCCAAGCATGGAGATACCACAATCTCTCTGGGCACCTATTCCAGTATTTTGTCACCCTCCTGGCAATTTTCTTTTCCTTGGATCTAATCAGAACTTCCCATGCTCCCACTGTGTCTGCTGCCCCTAATCCTTCCACTAGGCATTTCTGAGAAGAGCATGTCTCTGTCTTCCCACAGGGAAACGCAACCGTGAAAACAGGTGGGACTTACAACCACAACTGCAGAAACAAATACTGCATGTGACATTACATCAATGTAAAGAAGCTGTACAATACAAACTAATGAAATGTGTCAAGTTACTGTAATGTGTCTTCAGACCTTAACGGCGATCCTCTGCTTTCACACAAACTCACGCAAAATTAACAGCTAAAAAGACGCGGAGTTAACATGGGAATTACTTCTTATTCTAATAATTCAAAGATTTTAGAATGTGGCTGGTTTTGAATTGTCTTCTAACATGCTCAAGTGACTTTAAAAAAAAAAAGTTTCCAGAAGAAATACACATAGCCATAAAATATAATACCTTGGGCGGTGGTTACAAAGACACTAGTTAATTTATTGTTTACAGAAAAGCAAAAATTCCACTCGGCATTTAAGAAAGACGTTGGAATAATTTGAAGTTTGCAAGTCTCAATTATTAAAATAATAAAAATGTTAAAAGCTGTTAATACTACATACTTTCAGGTAAACTATGTTTTTTTTTGTTTTTTGGGGTTTTTTTTGTGCTTAAGAGCACTTCTAATATTCAAAGCAGCTTCGAAGTCTTCTTAAACCATTTACTTGAAACTTAATGCTGGATATGTACTAAAACTAAACAACTAGTGCACATAAACAGGGTTTGTTTTAAAAGCCGGTATTAGGCTTATAACACTATGCATGTTGTTAGTACCTCAAAGTAAAGTTGAATTAAAATGTTTAAGTAGTACAAGTTTATTGCTGAAGCTTTGAAGAAGTTAAGCACAAGCAACAGAGACCAGTGGCTGAGCAGCGGGGACAAGCATTTCGCAGCATTAGTCCCTTAACAGATGCACAGAACTTCTTTCATTTCAGTGACGAGCTCCCTCAGAAGTTTAAACACAAAACCCAAATCATTTCCAAATTTAAAATAAGCTCTCATTGTTTTCCTCCTCTACCTCTGAGTAAGACGAAATACGAATCTAGAAAGTCTTCTAGTTCTAAACCTCTTAACAGTACCGTGAACAAAAGCAATCGGTTTCAAGTCCCAAACCTTTCTTCAGTGGATCTCTTCAGTTTAAAAGGAAAATAATTTTCAGATTTTCAGACGTTTCATACACTTTCTAAAATGCATTCTGGTCGCTACCTGAAACAGCTTGATATTTCACTCGCATCAAGCTGCTTTAATGTCTAGCATGCCTAATTTACTAGATAAAAACATAGCTGGGTTCTCACGAGCCCTGCATAGGTGAAAGTAAGGTACACTTTTCCTACTGCTAGACAACAAGTGCTTATTTCTCATGAGAGACTATATTCGTTTCCAAACTAGCATCTGTTATGAAAGAGTATCTGGCACAAATACAAAATAACATTAACTCTGCTCCTTCAATCGCAACTAGAATCGGTCACCTCCATCACTCCATCGTTTCTGCTCGCACACCCACCCGACCTCCGCGACGCACCGGGCGTGCAGATTAAGGACGAGCGGCACGTTAGAGCCAGCCTAAGCCCCGACCTCACCTCTTAGCCGTACCCCAGCAAAGGAGAAGCTTCAGAGGCAGCACGGCAAAGCCAACCCAACCCAACGCAACCCCCCCGCGCCAAGGTGACCGCAGAAGCGACGCGTCCACCGTTTCTCGGCGAGGCGTCAACACCCCGCTTCAAGCTGACGGGAGGGCCGGCCGGCTTGCCGGGAGGGCTGTCACGGCCCGGCCGCCTCCCGCACTCCCTGCGGTTTCCACCCCCGCACCGGCCCCCCGGCCCTGCCACCCCCCCGGCGAGGCCCG
>VXAL01005119.1:71963-98168 GCA_013399475.1 Chauna torquata | reverse complement strand
TGCTCTCCCAGAGGCGCAAACAACATCGCTCACTGGCTCAGCTCTGGCCAGCGGCGGGTCCCTTTTGGAGCCGGCTGGAGCTGGCTCTTATCTGACACGGGGCAGCTTCTGGAATCTTCTCACAGAAGCCACCCCTGTGGCCCCCCTCACACCAAACCTTTACCACGTAAACCCAATACAGGGTCAGGTAATGTTTTGGTGATTATGTTCCTAAGCTGTTATGGTAGGGACTAATAAAGCTGTACAAATTTTGGAGTATGTTCTCAAAAATTGTTTTGTACACAGCTAACACAATACATGCTGATAGTTTGAGCAATTTCAGAGCAGCTTCTAAACTTCACAGCACAGTCCTAATGTATGCTTTGAACTAAGCTAAGAGGCCTGTTCTGAGTTTTAGTTGACAGTGGACTAAGACTCTGGTTTGGGCAATGGGAAATCAGTTATAAAGATTCATATGACAGAATTAATACAAAAATCTAAAAGCAGATAAAGCAGCCTCTAGAGTTTTCCAAAGGCTTCTGCAATAATCTCTTAAGTGAAAAGAGCTCACTTTAGAAGGTAAAACATCCATTTCACATACCTTTTGCTCGGATTCAACACTGTCATTCTGTAGACATGGACCCCTATCTTCTCAGTAATGACGTGCTACCCATCATGCACTCTGCATCACTGTGCTGCTAGCAAGAGTCTAGCTAATCCACAGCACATGTAACCCACTCACTAATAATCAAGAGCTGACTATAATCAGAGGTAGAACTATCCACCTCATGCTAAAGAAATTACAACAGCAACTGAGCTATGTGGCTAATAGAGTCTTGCTTTGTCAGTTTCTAAGTCAGTAAAAATCCTCCAGCACATAGCATATTTTCATATTTGGAGGGTGGCTGGAAACCAGTGTAACTGGTTCTGGTAGAAGAAAATGAATTTTCATATCTTGAATTCCTTGGTGTGATGTGTTTTTCATTCTCAAAATTAAGTAGATCTTGAGCATAGCAATTTGCTTCTCAGGTCTGATACCACAGCTGTTGCCTTTACTCTTCGTAATTTCGTAACTATTGCACAGAACAAATAGCTTAAAGCTATTTCACATTAACATGGTCACATTTTAGGTCTGTTATATTTTCATGGCATTTTTGTTTCATAACTTTGTGGCCTGATATGTATGTGGCAATAGTTTGTTGCAAAAGACCCCTTGGTGCTTTATATATCCTACAAATGAGATACGGCAATGACCATGCTCATTGCTAATTTGCAACCTTAGCTTTTCTGATTAGTTATTTTTAAAGGACTTGGAATTCTTTAAGATGGGAAGCAAAGAAAAAACGAGTATCGCTAACAAACTCTGGGGAAAATTCAGACAGCCACTAAAGTTAAATTTTTCAAATCTTGTCTTGCAGAGCACAAGTTCCTTTTTCTGTTTGTAATGGGGCTATTAGAATGCATGTTTCCTCTTAAGCTGTGTCATTTCTACATTAACTATATTTATTATTTTTTAATGGCAATTCTGGATATTACTATATATGGTAACTGCTGTATGGCAAGTAATGTGGTGCCTTAAAGACCTAATATCTTGTTGTAAAAACCGTAATAATCAGCACCTTACAAAAACTGCTGAGAGATACTCAAAGCCTCCTATGTGGTCTATGACTTAAGAGAAGACTTCAAACCTATTGTTGCTCTGAATGCTAGATATTTGTCTCCCCAGCTCTAAGACCAGTAATATTCAGGGAATTGTTCTAGAGAGATATGTAGATAATGAACTCCTTCTCTAGCAGAAAACTTCCTAAGACTCGATACATTTTGAATCTTGACTGATGGATCGTTGTGCTGCAAGACAAGAAATGCACATGAAGATTATTTTATATTCACCTACTTAAGGAGGTTTCCATTCTGTAGAGAAACTGTCCAGACAAACAGCTGGTCCTTCATTCAGCACCACTGAGAGGTGGAAACAGAAAATTGTGGAACTAGCACTTGCAATAAAAGGGAATTATTGCTTGTGTAAATAGAAAACAGTATAAAAAGTAACAAGTAAGCTGCTTAGCATGCATTAGCCCCTTTCTTATCATTTGAAAATGTGGTAAGAAATTCTGGAGAGAGGATTAAGGAGATGAACATAGGTGAAGATGCTGTCAGCAGAGTATGTGGGTGGGATATAAACATATGGTACATAAATATAGGTCTTTGTTATAGTAGTAATCCTGACTCCCTTGATTCTTTAAATACCAGCGATCTGAAATTTTTGTATTTCTTCCAGTTAGAGAAGGAAAGAAGCTAATACCGAACAGTTGCACCTTGCAGATGGCTAAACTAAACCACAGACTGGATAACTATGTAATGCCAGCACAACAGGAGCAGGAACAGAGAAGGTTGCCCAAAGGTTTTCAGACAGTCTTTCAAAGCAGGAACTCCTAGTAAGCTTTTGGGCAGCAATACCAACCTGAGCAGTCACTGCCCTTTGCTGTGCTTATATGAGCATCTGCACAGTGGATTGGCTGGAAAAGCTACTCTTCCAGGAAGTAACTCCTCTCCTCTGGGGTGTTCCTCAACCTAAACAATTCTGCTGCTCAACAGCTAAACCCGTGGCCTCACTGTGGACAAGCTTCCTTGCTGTTTTTGTAAGCAAGGTGACCTAGGGAAAAGGGAGGGCCGTGCCAGGAATCCCAGAAGAAGGAGCATTCACTGCACATAACAAGGGGGAAGGAAGCTGAGGTTGGGGGCAGCCTAGGTGGGTGTGATGTACACTGTACGCTGCATAGTGCTTAGGGACGTTTCTGTTCAAAACAACTATGTTGTAGACTTGGGGCGCTTAACTTATCCTTGTGCTGTGGAGAAGTTGGACAAACTCTGTGTGCATTGTGACCAGTCACACAAATTTAGTGCTGTAGCTTGTAGGCTTCTAGTTTTCCTAAAAATGGGGATGAAAAATAAAAGACAACTCAGGAAGCCTGCCTTTTCCTAAAACGTCTTGGAGGACTCTGTTCTTTACTGAAGTAAGCTGAAGAACTGGAAATTTGGAGCAACTCTTGGTGAATGCCACCAGAGAAAAGCGGCTGAAACCAGAGCTTGCTACAGCTTCATCTATGGGCCAACAAGCTGTTACAGGAGTGATCCTAAGTGACCTTCCTCAGCCTGGACCTCTGTTTTAATCACTGAATTAGTGTAAGGACAATGGAGAAGGCTCTTTTCCCCACAGCTATGCTTAAATAGGAATAGAGCTGTTTTTTTTTTTTTTGTTTACACAGGAAAGATGTTGTTTAAGTTCAGTGAGGAAGGCATCTAAGCTATGTATCTCTCATTGGCTTAAAATAAACATCCGTCTTCATCATTCTCCTGTCAGTTATTTTAGGCAGTTAACTGTGCAGGGCTTTGGCTACTGTAAATCCCATTTTGAAGAATTCACAATTCTTCAAAATTCTTCTTGTTGCATAGGAAGTTTAGGCATAGCCTGAACTCAGGGCTGTATATTTTATCCCAGGGCATCAAGCATTTCAAGGTAGCTGTTGAAATGGCAGATATAACACCAGACTCTTTTTGCAGGTCTAATTATCATTTCATTTTCATCTAGCTGGTACTAGATAATATTGAATTATTTAGCTGTTCAATAGGCAAATGATATGCACAGCAGAAAGCAAGAACTTATTATGCTCCCAACTTACCCAGGAATCCTATGGAAGTTCACGATCAGCAGAAATTTTACTCTAGACTTCCAATGTCACTGGTTGTTTTAGTGCCACTATAAATTAACAATTCCCTATCTGTTTGTATTACAATTTAAAAAAATGCCAGGTCCAGATCTTCCATTGCTGCTAATCAACATATTCACACTTCGAATCTGCTGGTGAAGTTGCATTTAGTTTTAGAAATCAGCGAACTGTTCTGCTGGAGTAACACCTTTACTTTTAGTGGTCCCCCCTCACTTCAGTGATGCTTTTCACTGAGAAAAATAGTATAAAATTTGTACCAGAAAGACGAAATGTTGTTCTGTACTCATAAAATAGGACAGCAGTGATTAGCTGGAAGGAGATATTACCTATGTGGTACGTCTGCTAGAACTTCAGCTGAGGACCAGAGATAACTAGAAAAGGGGTTGCGTGTAATTGTGAGATGGTTTGAGGTGAGGAGGGAGCTGTGATCCTGAGGAAACATGCTGCTGTGAGTGGTGAATGACAGGATGGGGACTATTCTGCCACTAAAACATGTCCAGAGGAAGGGGCTTTAGCTCCATCTTCCCTCAAAGAAAACTGCAAAGAAGAAAAAAAGGCAGTCAGGGTGGGGGTGGGACACAGTGACAGAGCAGAAACTTAGGTAGTCACATCAGTTCTCTCCTACATGTACAAGGCTGAGAAGTCACCCAGTGTCCCCAGTCCATAGTTAGTGTGCTTGGACCAATGTAACCCCTTAGCAATTTTGAAACAGTTGTATGAGAAGGAATTTCTCATGGTACTCAAACTCACACTCTAATCCTATAATAAGTCAAGTCAGTGAAAGTCTTTCCTTTGATTAGAGACCCTGGAACATGTCTGTTAAGTACAGGCATAAGGCTTTGGAGGATTAAGGCCTGGGTTTCACAAGACGAAAAGTGTAGGATGTGATTGTGAAGAAGCAGTTAACTAATCTCTTGACAAAGCAAGCATTTGTCAGGGCTTGCCTCTTCTCCCACTGTTGTGCAACAACCTTGTTAACAGCTAAACAAATTCATGACGGATTTCAGAGCATATAAGATGACAACTGAAAGATGGACTTTTCCCCTCTAGCCGTTAATGTTTATAATCAAAATGTATTTAGGGTTACTTCTTTGGCTAGAGAATTTGCATATGCAGAAGTAGAAGTTTCTCTAATGACAGAGGCTCTGCTATTGGCCTCCACAGGAACAGATTGAAGGCCTCATTTAACACTGTTGAGACCAAAGCTATCTAGATTACAGCACATCCCAAGATACTTGTGCTAAAATGCAAGTATCCAAGCATCTCATTTCCCTGTTAACTGAATCATTTTGAAGCTAATTCGTGTAGCTGATCCAGGAGTTTTGCTTTATATATATACAGAGTTCATTTTAGAATTTTTTTTTAAAAGGTCAGTACTGCCTGCTACAGCCATTTCTGTTGCTGTTTCTCAATAAAAAGGTTGTACGTTCCCATTGTACATTTGCTATTTTTCTACTTCCAAGTCAATCATTTCAGTTCTAAATTCATATAGCACAGTTCATCGACTAGTGTTCATCGAATATCCCATAGCAATACACATTTTATAGTACAGCTTTTACTTTGGTAAGCATGTATGTTCAGAATTTGTTACTAGAGAAACAGATTCAAGCACCAGAGTTTTCACTAAGTTCTTGAAGACTGATACGGAATATATCCCAAACAAGCAGTGTCAATTCATACACTGATGCTCTTAGGTTTTTTTTGTTTTTTTTTTTTAATAGAGTTGATGTTCTAAATTTATTTAAATGAAGATCAGGTGCTGCACTGAAGTATTTGCTGCAGTTCAATATAAACTTACCCTAGCAAGCATTTCCTCTTGACTTGATCGTATCTGATAAAACCTGTTCTTGTACCACCAAAAGAAAAGCTGAAAAATGAGAACAGAATCAATGTATCCCCTCATGGCTGTTTTACACTCCTTTTAAAATAATTTTACAGCTTTCTTTCTCTGAGAAAGTCTAGTATTTTCAGGTGTTTGCATTCTGATTCAGAATTTAAACCCTGATTATTTTTCTTTTGCAATGCAGAAAAAAGAAACAGTTATTTGGAACTATTTCAGTGTGAAAATTCAAATGTTTCCTTTGAATAAGTGGTTTTGGTAATGTTGTTTTCAGTTGCACATGGATATATTATTTTTCATACAAACAAGTTTAAATGAAATATTTTACCTTACTGGAAGTGAATTGGTTATTGAAGTTAAATATAAATATAGAAGCAATTCTTTTGTTCTTTTCCCACTGAATATTGCTGAAATTGACACATTCCTGTGATTTACTGTTATTTCCATGAAGCTGAGTTGTCCAAAAGACACTGTGTTGTCTGATATTTAGTTGGAACTGATAAACTGAGTATGTTTAACTACTCATACTTTTGCTGAACTTTCAACCACAAAGCATTAAATAAGGCTTTTTGATCCTCACTTGTGCTTGTAGACAAGACCAGTGACAATTAAGCTCAGAGCCACATTCAGCAAGTCATGGCCTTCATTCATCTTCAACTGACTATCCTTTCCTCACTAAAAATAGTCATTGGCATCTATGGACAGCGATAGTTTTCGTAGCAGAAATATGTGAATGAATTCCTAGGACATATGGGTGGTTGTTTATTATCACTTCACTGACACTTTTTTGTAATAGTTATTTTGTCCTTTTTCTCAGACAGATTTGCACAAGCCTCTTAAGTCAAAGGACACCCCGTGCTCTTGGACTTCGTCCTTATAAGATTTTATTCTGAAATAAGAAATTATACTGCTTATGGTAGGTCTTCCTTTGAACCAATACTGACATGTTCCCAGCTCTGCTCTACTGCAAGAGCAAGGACTCTTGGATTCCTGGTACTTCCATATTTCATCCCTTTGCCTTTCTTCCTTCCAATTTCTGTGTTCCTTCCTCCTCTGCTTCCACATTCACATGCTCCCCAATCTCTTTTCCTCCTTCTCCTGTCACTGCTCTGCCACTCCTCTGATCCTAGGCTTACCCAATTCAGTTAGCTAAACTCAGAACAGGAGCGAGTATTTTGCTGGTTTAGAAAGCTGAGTTGGCTCAGCATGAACCAGACAAACAAGTACCGGCAACAGTCTTTTCCCTTCGTGGCAGGAGCCAGCTGTTTGACTGGCTCAGCCGAACACAAACTTCACCTTAAGACTGGGGTCAGCGCAGCAAGGCTGTGGATGCTGATGCACATTTATAACCATTTCATCTTGTGAATTGTGGGCAGCCCCTCCTTCCCTCCCTTGGGTGTGCAAGAGAGAAGGCACAGCACAGTGCCAGCCAAAGCTGGTCAGTGGGTCAGTCAGCTGTGTCTGGCATGAGAAGTGACTGATGTTTACCTCCTCTGCCCTCTTTCACTCCCCAAAACCATGCCATTGAAACCAGACTGCTGCTCTATCTGCCTTCAATTCTTTCAGAAGTTTTTTCCCCCCAGTTTCTGTCTCTGCCATGACAAAAGTTGTGCAAAAAGGTTTGATTTGTGTATATGTGTGTCTGTGTGTCCCTCCCTCCCACTCTCAAATCTGCTGTTTAACCCAGGCACATACAGATGCAGCCCTATGTACTTCTGATGCCTGTAATGCTGCAGCGGACCACATTGTTTAAAATTTAGCAATCTTAAGCCATGTACAATACGGCAATTTTCATAATCCTCTCATGCCTTAAATTCTTTTCCACATACTGAGAAGGCACAATATCCCTTCCCTCCCACAAGCCATTCTTGTTCACTAATCTAGGCCACTGTTCCTCCCTTACCCCTCCCCAGCTTCCAATATTGACTTGCTAAAGGGAACTTGGGTACAGAGCAATATGTCAGTTACGTTGTGAAACCACCAGACCCTGATCTTAATTCCCAGCTGGTACATTCAGAGAAACTCCAAACTTCAACTTTACCACAGTGCTAGGTCAGTCCCTGACTTGTCATGTGGAGTGAATTGTACCACTCCAGAAATAGGAGTAAATACAATGACTATCCTTTCCCTAACCAAATATTAGAGCATGGATTTGGTCAACCCAAGAAAAAAGTGTTTGCTTCGGTCAATTTCAAAAGTAAAAAATGAAGTTTAGTCTCACTGAAGCCAAGCTCTGAATAAGAAAACTCCATCCACTCTGAGGAAGCACTGTATCTATCGGCCAGTCTGCTGCCCACTGACTTCCCACTCGGCCCCCCTACACATGCACAGACCTATGCAAAGCACAGTCCAAAATCCCTTACACATCTACAGCTGAATTGTGCTTCTCTTTTCAACCAAAGATAATGTGCAGAGTAAGACACTGCAGTCCTGGTGGCTAGATTAACCCCTTCTTTGCCACCTCTAAAAGAAGCTACATTTCACACTAGATGAGGATAATACTGATTATTCCCAGGAAATACAGCAAGGTCATAGTATCCTTGTAAAGACAGCAACATGTGCCAGGAAGTGGATTCACTCTCCTACAGCAAATCCTTACATTTCCCACCTCCCCGCCCCCAGCACAGCAACAGGTTTTTTTTTTTCCCCACCACAGCAAAGATGCTTCAACGCTTCTGGATGTTCCATGGAAAGGAGGACGTAATTGTGGACTAGGTCAGAAGAAATACCACTAGTTTTCCTCCCCCAAGGCACACAGTTGTACAAGTGAAGGTTAACTGGGAGACTAGGAGGAGGAAAGAGGCAGTTGGGACAAGCAATCTTATCTTTAGATGACCTCTTTTAATCTCATTTGTTGCCAAGATCAACATAAGCACAAGTTCTGCATATTTAGAAAACAAAAACACTCTTGGTAGCTTTCATCTTTATCCAGCATGAAGTTTGCCAATCAGAACTAGAAGCTTCGCATGATTTCATGGGTTCATTTCAAAGTTCAGTTAGATAATCATGCTTTATGTGCAGGAAGTTTGTCTATTATCAGGGTAAGCTTTTTTTCTCTTTACTCAGAGAAGACTTCCATTCAGCTTTGCCTACATCTGTTGTACCACAGGAATGCATACAGCTACAGAAGAACTAACAGTGTAAGTACTGAAGTACAACTTTAGGTCTTTAATTGCCTCAGTTCTATAAGCTGAGGTATTACCCAATCACAAATTATTCAGATACCTGTGTAAGCTGTGTATGACAAGCTGCACAATCGGAGATTATCAGCATAAATGCTTTAACTACATAAGCACATATGTGCTCGTAGACACACAATCTAACCTTGGTGTCTGCTTACATTTTTCAGCCTTTTATGAGTACTGAGGGAATGCTGCTCTGTGTTCCTAACATAGAAACCCTGGCCCCAAACAGCAAGGTGCCTCATCTGGAAATACCAAGATTCGGTTATGATTAGCTGCCACAAAGATGAATACAATTAATCTCAGTCCACACCCACTGGCTGCTACTGGGCAGTTAATTCAATTTTGGCAAAGCTCCGTGGCTACAGCCGTACAGACAGATAGGAGACCATACTGCAGCCTACAGTAACTGTTTTCATATCCAGAGCTGTATAAGCATCTATTTCATGGTTGCATTTACATCAAGTAGTTACTGAGGTTGAGGTATGTTCGGTAACATTATAATTAACATTGGAAGAGGGAGCAACTGAAGTAAAGGTTCCCACTTCTAGTTGCTATCCCAGCATGAGAGGTTATTTCTTAAAGAGGCACTTGACACCTGTGTGCCCTAAAGTCAGAAAGTTAATGCATACTGGTGCATATAAAAAGCAAGGAAGCTGGTTCATAGGGGCATGTCTAGCTAGACAAAGCTGTGCAAGGGATGGGATGAAGGTCAGAGAGCAAGACAGAAGGGCAGACTGGAAACAAATCCATCAGTCTTGGGAGCACTGTGCTTTGTAGATGCTTGGCTCTGCCCTCTAGGCTTATGAAGCCTGTTGTAGCAAACCAGGCTGAATCCTCATGAACTCAGAGCCATACAAACTGCAGCACCTGCTCAAGACTCATCAGCTGCTCTCTTCTAGTGACTCATTACAGCAACTCCTGGAAGAGAAGGTGACACCAGCCGGGCTTATGTTACCAGGGCTACCATCTTCCAAGCATTAGGACTGCTAATGGCTGTACTTCTGCCTGTCCTTGAACATCCCTTTTTCCTTGTTCTTTTCCTTCGTCTTTTAGCCTTTGTAGGTGGCAGACTCCTTGCTCTGTTGCTATAACACCAGGCAGCCCTCCAACCTTCCTCCGGCCTATGCTACTGTTCTGTCCCTGTTCATCTGGCCAAAAGGCTTTTCAAAGAGGACATAGTGATAAAGATGCGACTTTCTCCTGTTGTCAGTTGCAAGCAATCTATCCTCTTCATATAAAGTGTCTATTATCAATGTGTAAGCTGTGAAAGCTAGTCCCTAACATCAATACTCCAGGAACTGTCTACCCCATGGAAAACAAAATCCAGAGAAAATCTCACATGGACATCTTCTTTAAGACGCCTTAAGAGGTTTATCAAGTCTACAGCTAAAAATATTTTCGTGGAGGTCACCACTGATGGGTCAACTCCGATTAGTTATAATTCTATAATTCTTTCAAGGAGCACGTGGAGACAAGCCACTCTTCCTGGACTCATTTCTAAAACACATGCACATGTGCATTTAAATCAGGGTGGTGGGGCATGTAGCTAGTTTGAAAGGGTCTTTAGACAAGTTTAAAGTTACTGTTCACTTCATAAAACACAATTTCATATAATCTACATTCCATATCCAATGTCCAACAGAAAGAATATGCAGGGAATGTTTTTCCCCCCTATAGTTTGATGGGAAAGCCCTACTGGAAGCTCTTGGCTCTTCAGCTGTTAATCACTCACTGATAAATCCTAGAAGTACAAGAGGTCTAATGTCAGATGTGGGAGACCTATCGTAAGTATCTTGCCTAGTGTACGTCCCAAACTACTCATGCAGTTTATTCATTAAGTTGCAGACAACTCAGCCAGCTCTCAGCCCAATATCTCAAAGCCTTTCAAAATCCAGTCAACACAAAAAAATATTCCTACAGCTCCTAATCTTGTGAGCTGGCTGCGGTGTGTCCCCTGAGGGGATGCATCCATTCCCTTCCTTGTTATCTGTTGTTAGTTTTAGTGAACCCAGAACTTCAGTTCCAGTCTTCTGCTTAATGCAATACTATTATTTCTTTTTCTGTCCTGAGGAATCAAATCAGACCAAAGCTGTCCTCAAAATATACCAAATCTCCTGACTGAAGCAATTACTTCAAAGCTAGGAACATATTACTTCCTAGCTCTGAAGAAAGTGTGCACACTTCAGATTCAGCTAAGAAACATCCCCAGAAAAGGTGAAAGAAGGAAGAGAATACTTCCCCAGATCTTACTGCAATTTTCAGTTGCAGCTAAGTCACTAATTTCTCAGATCCCATCACCTTTAAAAATGCCAAGAAACAACCAAATGACTACTTAGATGTTTTCAAAATAAACCCAAGGAAATTTGTTCAGTATTGCCATCATGGTCACCAGGTGTACCAATTAAATATTAGACTACAAAATCTTTATTTTCCCAGAACAGAATTCATGTGAGCTTGTTTATATTTATGCCAAGGTTTTGTCTGTTCACTTTCATGTACTGTGGCTTGTCAGTAGTGCACAGGCTCTAGATTAGAGAAACAGTGCCCTGCAGTACCTATAGGAACCACTTATATATATGTATATTAGGAGAAATGCAACAGATTTTTCTTGTAGAGGAAAACCTCTTGTTTCGTATAAATGACTCGCTGATTCTGCCAACAAGCCTGGTTCCTTAACTGAAAATCATTCTCATTGAAGCATTTACTATCAATATCCTTGCACCTTTTATTTCCTCCTCCCAATAAACTCTGAACTTACAGAAGGCTACAGCTTATCCTCTCCATGTTCTGTTTTGCAAGGAGAAAGAGGAGCTACAGAAGCAGTCAGAATAATTGAGAAACTGACACCGAAGCAAATAAGCAAGAATGAACGGCTGAGGTTGGGCAAATAAAGGAGATGGGGAAATAGTTGCTCAAGAGAAAGTATGCTGGAATGAACCTGAAGCTGCTCTTTCATATGCTGAGCTTTTTGTGGGATCTGGGATATGTTCTGTCATTGCTTCAGAACAGGAATGGTTAAGTGTAACGTACACAAGCAGCTGCTTTAACTGAGTTTGAGAGACCATCTTAACTCTAAAGATTTTATCTTTTGTTTAAAAAAATCCCAATGTCAAGTTTGATTAATTTGCAGTTTCCTGGAATGGCAAAATGAGTTAGATTCTCAGAACACTGCAAGGCTTGACAGTGCAACCGAGTTTGTCAAATGTTCATCTCACAATTAGGTAAGAGTACAGTATAAAGAAGGACCAAGTAGAGTGGCCTTTAAATCTTGAAGCAACTCTTAAAACAAAGATATCAGATGATAGAGCAGAGGTGAACACTGCACTGAAGAGAACATTGCATTGCAGTAGTCATTTTCATAAGCTGAGGCATACATTTGAGGCATATATGGATTTGCAAGTCCAATCCACAGAGTAGTAAAACCTCCTTGCTGCAGATCATAAGATCCAGTTACAATCTCTGACTGTTAGGCATTTAGTCCATTTTCTGAAATTAAATGGTTTGATTTCTGTTTCCAACAGCAGATTCAAAGAACCACAGAATGTCACCTCTGTATTTGTTATTAGTACATGCATGGAAAATAACTGTTTTCCTCATTCTAACTCTTTTACCTTCCTTTACAGAGAAGGAACAAAAAAGCAGATCTAAGACCTAACCAATCAACCGCTTCTTGCAAGGCACAAGGAATCACGTACAAAGACCTTTGCTGGTTGAGGCTTTGAGCTTGAAACAAAGATTTGGTATGATCTGATGAGCAAAGTATCACTAGACATTTTCAGGGAGAAACCATAGTACTCAAGTATTTAACTGAGCTAAATTGTCATAGATCAAAAAAGTGAATAGTGTTTAGTATGTACAAGTAAATATGTGAAATATTCCATTCATTGTTTAATTCTACAGCTTTTCCTGTGTAAGGATAACAGCAATAATCTAGAAAGCAGGTGTAACAGATTAACACAGTCCTGCTGTGAAAGCATAGTTTACAGCAGCTAAAAGGCATATACATAGGCAATAGGAGTTCTGATTTCTCAATTCCAGAGAGATCTATTAAGACAGATTTTTATTTCTTATTATTTTATTATGGTGTTATTCGCATGTAACAGGATAGAATGTAATGCTGGTTCATGTGCATGAGAAAAAACAGGTGCAAGAACTAGAAATGGATTTAGCTTGTTGTGCAAGAAGGAACACTACCTTTCAGTTCAGATTTTCAAAATCCATCAGGCTGAATTTCTTGCTAAATGATTGCATGCCAGTATTCTGACAGCCCCATTCAACATGTGCCTGGCTTTTGCAAATGCAACAGTATAATTAAAAGATAGTTTGAACAAGAGTTACAAGGGTTAGGTCATGCAGTACCTAGAACTGGTGAGGAAAACAGACTCCCTATTACAGCTAAAGCTCCGTTCTTTCGTTTATTTGCTTTCTCCTTGCATTTATTACTTAGCTTATAAGGTGTCTGTCGCCGGATCCGGACGGCCGAAGCCATGACATACACCAATATGGTTAAATCATGCTCATTTATTGCCCGAATAGATACATTTTTATAGCAAACAACGGCGGGCGTAGCACACAGATACAGTTCCCCATTGGTTGATTTATACTGAACAACAACTCTTAAATTTAGCCCCTTGTAGTTAACAACTTCGGCCTTGCAGTTATCAGTTCTTGGTCTTGCATCCGGGAGGCGTATTTTTCTCAGCCTGCAAAACTGCTTAAGCTCCTTATTTTTGTAGCTCAAGGCTAGCCCAGTATCACAGTTGTTGACAGATTTCTTAAGCACCTGGCTTGCTCACTTGTCATATTTCATGTCCTCCTTGCTGTTTCAAGAAATCCTCAACAGGTGTCCTTTTTTTTTTTTTTAAAAGAAAAAATAATCCATATTTAAATCCAAGACTGCTTCATCCCTGTGATAGCAGAGGTAAAAATCAATGCAGTTTATGCCCAATATGCATCCCTAGTGTTAAGGCATCTGGTAGTCACAGCTGTACCCCTCAACTGGAAACTACCCCGTTGAAAGAGAAAGTAGCATCTAAAGTTGCATCAGGCACTGCAACTTCAGTCTGTGAACGCAAATTGAGTTGTCTGAAATTGCAATGTAGGAAATCGTACACATTTTTTAAGTTGACTGGAGTTATACTACTATTAAGTGAATTCTCTAGCATTAGAAATTATTGTCAGATTTAATAAGAGCAGTGGATGCATCCTGATGGTTTTGCAATCAAAAAGGTATTCAGTCTGAAACACTAAGACTGACTTTGGTAATGACTTTCAGTGCAAACCAAAAACAATGGAATCAATGAAGACCAAGGACCTACTATTTAAGTTGTAAAATAGCAGCCTGGCCACAAGTTCATGTTAAATCTATGGAGCAGTTCTCTTGTCTCCCTGCTACCCCCTTCTGAGGACTACTGCTCCCACAAAGTTGGTAAAAAGGAGTGGGATCATACCTTATTTGCTTCAGTGCAAAGTCACCCATTTTAATTTATTTGCTATACAAGTGTGAGAGTGACTGAACTAACCTGGATGACCTAGTAGTAAAGGAGATCAGAGGAGCATTCACACAGTGAACATTGTTCACATTGCTGCTATGGAAACCTCTGGCTAGGGGAACAGGGACACCCATCCAAAACATGGCAACTTCCCATCATTTGAAAATGGTGGCTCTTTCTTCAGGTGGTGGTCACATCAGGAATGAGCAAACAATGACTCTGGTCAAAGATATAGTTCTCTTTGAAAAAATAATTTTGACAAGAATAATGCAGGCTGCTTGTTCAGTACCAGGGAACCTGTAGAGGATATCTACAGTTTTTACTGTGTTTCATGCTGTAAATACCTAAAAAGTTTAGAAAACAGTGCTTTTTGGATGTATTGCCCTCCATTATGAATAAGAAGTTGAAGCTTGATAATAAATTTGGGCCTATGTGTGAAAGGCAGAGCAGACCTACCCAAAGAGTGTCTCCTGCCCAATGGTGTACCACCACCGCTGAAGCCCTTACATCCCATTTTTCAAAGGAAAGCCTTATGTTCAGCAGCAGTCCATAATATCACCCTTCTGGGGAGGGGGGAGCTCTACTTTGAAAAACTATAGCTGAGCAAGGGAACAGTAAGGACTTGAGCAATTTCACCATTGTTAAAGTTTAGAGTGCACCCTGTGCATTTCCATTTTCTTAACGAGTTTCAAAAAAAAACCAAAAAAACAACCAAACTTTAGAGCTGTTGTAAAGCATAAAATGATGTGCATGTCAATACCAGTTGCACCTCACTACCTCATAGCAATATGAACTTCACAGCTGTAATATGAAAAGTTAAGGTACCTCTGCCTTGGTATTTAGAGACTTATGGAAAAAATTTCTCCATGGCATGCTAGCTTGAATAACTGGGATTGAGAAGCTCATGTCATTCTGTTTCTGACTGACAGATTCAGAAGAGCACAAGACCCTTGGATTTGCTTTTGCAATTAGAGAAAATGTCTCTCCAAATCATCTATCACAGCCTCCATGATTAAAGTATTCCTCCTGCCACTCACTGCCTGCGAGAACACCCATCACTGACTTAGCGTTGCAGGCTTGTAGCTAAGTTGTCCAGGAGGCTTGTGTCTGTAATTACAGCAATTGAAAGCCTTTTGTATTCATCTGCACATAGTTCCTTTAGTAGTCTTCTATCTTACTTCATGTTGATTTCTTATACACATCCAAAGAAATCTCTTTTACTACCCATCTCAAAGTAGTGAGAAAAATCAGAGATTCAGTGACAGCTGAATGTATCATCTGCTATTTAATATTTTGAGTAGAGCATCTTCAGTTACGTATAGAATGTCTACAGTTATGACCTCAGCGGTATTCATTAGGACTATTCAGTGCAATTCAAGACATCTGTTCAATTTCAATTTTTTCAAAAAATTCTAGACAAATTCAAGGCATGAGGAACTCTATCATGATTTTTAACAAACAGAACTAAAAAAATTAAAATTAAAAAAGCATTACCTGTACAGCCCTAGAGCTGTGAACTAAGTCCTGGCCTGCTCAGAATCAGGTCACTGAAAGAGACAAGGCCCCCAGCTTTCTGTGTCCCCAGTACCAGGGGAAAGAAGCCAGAGGCTCCTGGGATACAGTTCTGAAGTTTTTCTTCCTCCCGGCCCAACGAATCTTCTAGTCCACAGCATCCACAGGAAACACAAGAGTCCATTCTTACCCAGTCTATAACCTGATGACTAGGCCACAGTCCAAGGAGATGGATAATGAGGATTTGAACCTCACACAAACATGTTTTGCGTCTTGTTTACCAAGACCCTCACTGAGATTCCCTCACTGTAAACACAAGAAAGGCACATGTGCAAGAAAATCAGATTTGTTTCTTGGACTTAGTGTAGTAGGTTTAGATGGCATCAGAACACAGGCAGACACACACCTTGCCTTCTGCTCCTCTAATGGCTTCCTACACAAACCACACAAGGCACTGGACATAACCAGAATAACTTGCAGTATGATGCCAAACTCCCAGGCCTGTCAATGCAGAACTTCTTGGGCAATAGCTTCTTTAACAGCCTCTTACCCTAGCAATTGTCCTCTCTGTGGTAGTATTTGATACAAACAAATTTAATTTCCTCTAAATCATTCCCACAGAAGGCTTTAATTACAAGCTCACTGCAGCTGCCTCTACTAAAATCGAGGTTTTGCTCAGCTTTCCTAAATCATAGAAGTAGCTCCCTGTGGCTTAATTTCTCTTATTAATCTGATGCCTCCTTCCTGTCTTATGCAAAGTATACTAATGTGTGGGCATCAGGTGTTCCCCGAGTGGATATATACTGTTCATTTTACTATGTGGGCATACATACATGTCCTAGTGGTAGAGTTACCTGTGAGAATTTAAGAGGGAGGGTCAAAACTAAGCTTGCAACAAAAGACAAATACAAGGAAGAAGTTATAACACTCTTGTGAAGCCACTGTTGCCCTGCCACATAGCTGAAGGTTGAACAACCACGAAGCATTGAGTTAGTTTGTGGTGGAAAGAATATAGCACTGGACATGTGGAAAACATACTCTTACATTTAGCTCTGAAGAAGCTGCTATCTGAAGAGGCTTTGGTAAATCCATCGTACAGAATGCCTTTGTGTCAGGAATCTTTATGTTTCACAAGTAGGGAAAGAAGAGGTTGAAGAACTTGAGTGGAAAGGTTAAGTAAATTAGAGCAAAACTGGGGTTAGAAATCAAGAGTTCTTTTTACCAGCCACGTGCTTAAGCTTCAGGACAATACTGTGTCTCCTGGAATATATCTGATTTGTATTGTTTCTCTTTTTAGAAAAGAAGTCTACATCCCTAATTCATATAAGTTCCACAGAAACTAGTGAGAAAAGAGTCAGGACTAAGCATTTAAATTGAAGTCTTTTTTTAAACCCAGCACTTATGCTTTCTTGGCACTCAGTACCTAAAGAATGACAATAAAGGCAGCTAGGAATAATACCAGGTTGCTATATTCCAAAGGCTCTAAATTATATCTAGCAGATAGGCTTGCTACTGAAGATATAATGTACAGTGTTAAGAAAAACATACAGAGCAATTTGCCATCCAAATTAATGAAACCTGAGTCATATTACACCTGAACACGGCATACTCTTGAAACACTTACCTCTATCCTCATTACAGGTCCACCCACTGGAGATGACTGCAGCCATTTGCAGAAGACATTACATCTGAATGATGCACAGGTGATTTCATGATGCACCTGACGCTACATCCAGTGTTATCATGATACCACCAATATGCCAGCAGTTACAGTGCTGTAATCCTTGTTATTGTTTGTCTGAAGCACTGTGTTGCTAGCTGTAAGTATTAGGATCAGGAGGTAGCTGAAGCTGGTCTGCGACCAAAGTCTCTGAATTTTGCGGTAGTCAGTATGTGGATTTGGCAGCTGAAAGATGAGCTATTTCATTTCCAAATGCTGCCAGTGATCTAAACAGCGCCACTGAAGGATATTCAGCCTGTTCTTCCATTGGTATTTCATTTCAAGATTTGCAGCGCCTTGAAGCCTGGCGTATAGTAATGTATGGTAGTAACACGGTTTGTTAATCTTTGTTACATACACCTGGCCACAGCCAGGCCACTATGAATTAATACTGCTAAGGCCACAGAACCAGTCATGGCATCCCTTACACGGGCAAGGTTGCAGTTTTGTGTGGCGATTCATAGGTAGGTACCTGTGAGTTGTTTCCCCTGTGCCTTACACAATCCACGCAGGCACTGGTGCAGGCATTACTCACATCTTGTCATGCTTCCTGGGGAACAGATTCTTTTTGGTAGGAAAAAAGGAAGAGCCTAGCTTCTCCTTCCTGCTCCACACAGGTCTTCAAGGAGTGCACTTTGCATAACATGCAACAGGTGGGCTCAGAAAGGAGATACATGATGAAGTGGCTGCTGCTGCTTACAAGAAGCCTTAGCAAAGCATGAGAGAAGTCCAGCACACAATTTCTCAAGTGCTAACAGCTGTTCTGTCTGCTGTTATTTACATAAATAAGCATAGTTCAAACAATTATATGAGAAAAAAAATCTCCCTCCTTTCAGCAGTATATGCTTGCTACTGCAGCAGTGTCTGAAACAATTGTGAGGAGGATTTACTTTGCCTTGTGTTCATCAGGCAGCAAGGTAACACTCCATACCTGCAACTTGTACTCCCTAGCATGAGCTGTACAAATGACATTTTGATGCTTTAAGTAACAATCTTCCTCAGGCATCTGTCACCACACTTCCTTCCGCCTTTTCAAGTTCTTTCCAATCACTTTTCCCACTGCTGAGTTTTCTGCTAGAATCTAGCAACCTCTTTTCCTCAGACTAGTCGCAGAATCAGCAATTGGTAGGTCTTCAGGATATTCAGCCCTGTAAGAGATATCATCCCAGACTGCCTAGAGTTAGAGAAGAGGAAAAAAATTCCCTTACAATTCCTCTTTCTCTGCCACGCACCTATGAACCAAATGAGTGACTAGGAAACAGCTCAGGAGACAAAATTTGGCCTCAGGCAATAAAAAAACAATGCTTCCTCTAAGGATGAGAAAGAAGTACTCTAGCTGTATGATTAAATCATGTATGGCACTGCCTGTTTTTTTCTTGAGAATGAGATGTTCAGCTGAGGACAGTGTTGGATGTAGGCATTGTTGTATCTAAAGTTCACAGCTAACATGCATCAGGCCCTACCTGCCCCAAAGATGCTGATCAAAGGAGGAAGGAGGATTTTTCATTGATTATAATCTGTGAAAGTTATGCTCAGTTTTCTACCGCACCACAAAGAGGCTGTCTACGTGACAGAAGCATTTTGTTTCTACGTAGTGTCTCACATATGAAATGAAGCTAGTCCTTACCCCATGATTACCCCAGAAGTTAAAAATAAGAAGTAGGAATAGATAGAGGTTCTCATCACATTTCCTGAGATGTGTGTTTTGAGGCTCAGGTGATTTAACTTACAATACCAGACTGGGAATGCCTTTGAGAATGAGACTAGCCTTGACAACCACCACGGGTATGTGCTCCCATGTAGACAGAATGTAAAGTAAAGCAACAAGACAGTAACGTGACAGAGGGACTGTCAGGACTGAGACCAACAGCAACTATTTTCTTGATCATCAGTTAGCCTGACAAATCCATTCTGAAGTAGTAGATTACTAGTTAAGTGCATGTACGTGATACATGTATGTATGAAAATACAGAACACTATGTCAATTGTGTCAGAACATTACTGCTATCAGTTTCCACTCAAGTTTACACATTGTAATGCCTTTATTAACTCACCAATGCAATAATGATGCACATTGTCATTTTAAGTGTGTGAATAGCCACATTCATGTGGATGGGGATTATGTAATTCAAGAGGCAGAAGTTGAAGCATATGTAACTTAAGTCCTAATCAACATCAGACTAGTTTAGTTTGATATCACATTACCATATAAGTCTGCTTTCACCTTCTTTCAGGCCCCTTGTGTGGCTTCTGTTTCCCACCACCATCAATTTGTCTCCTACGTTTCTGAGACCCTTAATGATCTTGACTACAGCAGGCTGAGTGCCTTGCCATCACCCAGACTTGCAAGCAACTTGGCACATTCATTTCAGCATCCGGATCCTTCCATCTCTATCTGGTAAGCACTTCTGTTCTTCCTACGCTGACTACCTTCACGCTGCCTTTCTCTGGTCATACTGTTTCTTCCCTATCATCCTGGCTTGCTCACCACAGTAGCAGAGATGTTTCATTTCTTTTTTTTTTTAATGCCTTCCCCTCGATCTAATCCATTTCTTCTGCCCTTATCTTTCCCACAAATTCATTAATAAATGAGGCAGAAAGCTGACTCGCAGCTGTGCATATCCATTTTTTTTTTTCCTGTGTTGATGTGAGGCAGTGTTTGTAATTAATACAGTGGATACTGTTCTGCACTTCTCTGAACTCATGTAAGACTGTGGAAGATGACATTTACTGCCTTCTGAGGTAAGTAGTCTAAACTATGATCAACACCTGTTTTGACAATTAAAGCAACTCTGGACATCCCTGAGAAGTCCAGGTGAGCAAGACCCTTCTTTGCTATGACCTTTTATTGGTATTTATATCCTTATTGTGAAAATGACTGCACAATAAGAGCAGCTAATTCCCTTTAGCACATCTTTTCAACTTTCTAGTCTAGAGGCCAAATTTATAAAGCTCTAGTTGTTAGGATGCTCATCAGATATCCAGGTGGTTTTACAAAAATGCCTAGAGGGTAGGCATTGCAAAGCATACTACAGAGTTCCTCATCCAATATCACCCCAAGCTTTGAAATCCGCACAGTTTCTTAGCTGTAAACAGAAGGCTGAGCTGCTGTCTGGAAGCAGTGAAGCCTCCCTGTATCACTACACAAACCTGGCTATGCCACAGCCTGGCTTGTGTGGAGTCAGCTCAAATTTGTCTTTTCATTTACACATGCTCCCAGTTAACTGCACTTGACATTCTGCAGCTGTTTGAACAGTAGAAAACTGATATGAAAGCATGCACTATAAAGTCCATTCAGGAACTCATAAGGTCTTGTGTGGTTTAAGTCCTGTGATTTGAAGATTATCCATCATATCTCTAAGCCAATGTTTATATATGAAAAAATTCTAATATATTTTTAGAAGCATAAAATACATGAAAAATTTTCTCACTAATTCTCATCAAGGACAACAGCATCTGTGCCATTACTAGAGCAGCTTGCTTTGAGAAGTAACATTTCCAGCCAAATTCAGAAGCATTCGGAAAGGAAAGTAACTCTGAGCCTCTAGCTCTAAAGCAGCCGTATCCAGTTCACCACCTATTTGGCTACAGTTTCTATGGTGTTACAACCGTAACTACAAAAATTCCTGTAGAATTGATTTTGGTTTGTGGGGTACTGGATCACTGGAGATGTTCAAACTGGGTCCCTCAAAAGTAAAGCAATTTTATGAGATAGCTACACAACCCTTATTATACGAGATAGTAAAACTAGTATACCCAAAGGCCACTCAGTTATCTGCCTCTCCTAATACACTCAGAATTAAAAAATAGTTACCATAAGAATACAGTGACAGCCACACTAATTGCTGCCTTGAAACGATCAGCCACCTCCAGTGCCCTAATCTTGCTTAAGAGACCATTTAATTTATCCCCCAACCATGTCTTCAACTTTAATAATGACACAAATAAGCATAATAATACAAATAAGCATCAAGCATAGTATTGTTATATATTGATATGAAATTATACTTTCTCCCACAAACAAATATGACCAACTGACTCTGTCCCCTTTATAAGGGAGGCTGACTGAAGCCAAAGGTGGCAAAGTAACTCCTCCAAGCTCACCTATGGAAGTACCAAGAGTTTGCAATGGAGTCCCAGGCCAGCACCGTGCCTACAAGGCTACATGGCTTCTATGGAGATTTCCAGCAAAACCTAGAACAGATTAAGTTAGAAGTTTGCTTTTCCTTATGGCTCAGTCCCAAACAGTTATGCCTCAAAAGTTATCCCCAATGGTCCTTTTTTTTTTTTTTTTTTAAATAAAATGTGTTAAAAATAGCTCCAAGTTCTAAATTCTGGATGGAATAGAGCTGGAAATACACTGATACCTAAAGCAATCTACAGCCCACTGGGGAAGTATTTACCGTGTGGCTAGTTGAGGTATGCTAAATATCCCATACTGTCTTGCCTGGTGGAATTATCATTGCATAATTTATGTGGGGGGTGGTTGACAAAATTGCAATTCTGACCCTTCAGGAAAGCAAAGCCATTAATCTGCAGTGTTGACCCGTTTCCTGCTCATCATCTTCTCATGTGATCTTTGCTTTGACGCACCTAAAATATTGATGCACCTCTTGCATTTATACTTTTGAAATATGTTGATTGTTTTTAGTCACTTGCCTTTTGTGTCCCTGCCCTCATTTCAAGCTTAATGCATATGACGCATCAGCAAAGTGATCACATGCTTCCTTATACTGTTTCGGCTGGTGGTAAGACAGGCTCATCTTGTCTACACATCTTCCTACGTGGCTTGCTGGGAAGTGTAGTGCTAAGAATAAAGATTACGCATGAAGTCTACATGTATTCATAATCCAAGTCTGCTAAATTTGAAACTCTTTATAATTTTAGAAGAACTTTAAATTTGTGAAAAATAGTATATTGTAAGGACCTGCCTCAGCGGAACACCATGTGACTTGCATTGCTTCCCAATTTAACGCTGAGTGGTCTTCCACAACCTGGGACACTGAGCAACTGACTCTTTCAAGTATCAGTTATGAACATTAGAGAGAGATACAAACCCTTGCATTCTGAATGTATTGATCGGGATTACATCAGAGAATATGCTTTGCATCAATCTTTTCTCCTAGAAAGACCTTGAATCTTGCAATTGGATAATATGAAGAGATTTCTCTTGTTATAGATAGCCTTGTGAGTACGTGCATTGTTTTAGAGGTAGGAATTGGCACAAAGGGAGACTGAGTTAATGTTATGCAGAAATCCAAGCAGAAAAGAGATCTGATTCCTTACTGTCCTGGCTGTGAGGCCAGAGCACTCACTCCTCATGCCATTATGGGTACCAGAGACAAAAACCAAGACAGTGAGTGATGATCAATGGCTTGATCCTCAGCCACATTTTCTAGAATAATTAGGATGCTGTACTAGGATCATGTACTCAAACCTCACATGGCTATTTGGGCTGAGTCAGTAAGAAACATTCCTGAAAGTTCACGTGTATTCCCTGAAGAAACAAACACCTAGCAGAAAGCAGTGCTTTCTAAACATCAATCTACTGCACAGCTTTTTACTGCATAAATATAGTATCACTAAACCTGCTTCTTCTAATAGTTGTGATAGCATTTATAGATTTCATGTCTAAAACTAAACTGCAGTTGGCACCCCAACATGTGCAAACAGTCTAGCTTCCTCTGAACCCTTGCCTTCTGAATATGCTCATCCCTCCAACCTTCATTCAGGCTGCTGTTAAAGTGGTTTAATAAAAAGGCAAGACAGAACATTGCCAAATTTATCTTTTCATCAGATAGATTTTTGAAAGCCAAAACTATGTTTGCAACAGTACACATACACATCTCAAGACAGGGATGTTCTTTTTACAATAGGTTCATCTGATAAGTAGGCAAATCGGATAGCAAAGACAAGGACATAACTCTTCGGGAACACAAAGATTATAGAAACGCTTTTTCAGTGACAAACCACAAAAATACAGACATACCTAAACAGCATAGGAACAGCTAGTCTGTTTCCAGTGTTGAATCCTGCTTTCACTGATCTTAAAATGAAAACTTTTTCCTAAGCTCAGCATTTCATTCTTCTTCTAGGGTCTCCTTTTCCAATTCTTATCCAAGTTTTATACAAAGGATGGTCCAGTGACTTCTAGTGACATGCTTTCATGCATTTTGTAGCTCAGCAGTCTGAGTTCACAGCAAGTCTGATGCATCTCGTATCTGACCTGGGTAAGCATTGGGCAGGTGATCTATACACCTGCAATAAACCCAGTATGTTTAATATCCACAAGCATACATCAGCTGTGCAATTGGTGCACCATAGGTCCAATGTGTCTATATTAGGATTCACTGTACTCGATCTTTCCAAGCACTGTTAATCCAGGGTACCTGGTTTCTCAGCCACATTGGACTCGAATTGCTCTTTCCTTTGAAATGTAAGGTAAGTGAAAATATTCACTGCTAGAAAGATGCTCCAATTATTGTTGTATCCTTTGTGGTAACGTCTGCCTGGCTTTTTGCTCTACATAAAGATGTTCCACTCTGAGATACGTTTAGACAACTCCTATTAACTTAAAGAGAAACTAGAAATAAGAGTTTTTCTATTGTCAGTATGGCTCCCTCCACATGATACATGGAGCAAAGGTTGTATGCACACCTGAAGGCGAAGTTAAGAGTTTTAGAAACAAAAATAAATAAATAAATAGCAACAGAGACTAGAATTCCTGTTTTTATCCATTTTGTTGGGATTTGAAGTTATTACTAATATAATTTAATGTTTTTAAACATCAGAAAACATAAATAATTTTTGCCTCAAAGGTTAGCTAGAAAACCCCACAATTCAGCTTTCCATAGAAAATTGCAGTTTTGAACTATATTTTTTTTAAGCATAGGAAGGAAAAAAAGAAATCTAACCACTTGAAACACCATAGAGAGGAGAACAAGAAGCACCAGTCCTGGAATGTCAGTTATTCCTGAGTCTACAATACCACCTAGCTCCTTGGATTCTCCATTCTTGTTAACCCACTTTTCACAAATACACATTTCTTTATTTAAACTGGAAAAGCTCTCTTAGGTATCTAGAGAGAATTCTGATTTCAGTATTTGAAGAAACAGGTTCAAAACTAACCTAGGCATCACAGGGACTTGAACATGCATTATTAACTTCTAGAGCAGGTCTTACTAGTCAACCAGTGACTCTGGGGTGAACCGCTCCCTCCATATATACAGATATATGTGTGTGTGTGCGCACGCACATACATATGTGCACGCGTGCATTCAACTGACACACTCCTGCAAATTATTTTCATTCAATGAAGCAATATTTTCAGTAATAGTTTTTGATGAACTTTTCCTACCTGCTCTAACTATAGCTTTAATGTCTACAGTTTAGTATTGGTAAGAACAAATATACTTAAACTACAGTAAAGGTGCCAATTTATGCACAGTAACAGACGGAACTGTAAAGGCTGAAAGCAGTTACTGCTCTCAGCTGTCTGCACTGCTGTTTTCCTTGAGGTTGCACCTGTAGTTGGGAAAGTTTCACAAGACACAGCTTCCAGCTGGTTCCTGTTCACAATTCAGTACACTAAACTGAAGTTAACTATCATTTACTCTCATAGTACTTAGAAGCATATTTTCTGTGTTATTGTACCCTCTTCTTTCTCCTACTTTGCTGTTTCTTTATGAGTCTTTTTTTTTTTTAGAAGTGTATACTTATTAGAGACACTTTGTATCTGAAACTTTCAAGGAATGTTATATTTTAACATCATTATAGATGCACACACACAGTAAAACAGCCATTATAAAGAGCAAATAAAACCAAAAATCTCTACTGACCTTTCTGGAATTAACAGAAGTCTAAACTTGTTGCACTGCTGGCTTTTTAACCAGATCAAATAACCATAACACTTTTGATTTCTTTACTACAAGGAGAGCTTAACTGAGGTTGGACCTTTTATACTTTCCTGTCAGGTACCAGTAGGCCTTAAATACTCTGACCAGCAGCACCTGAGCTGCCAACCCACAGGCCTATTTAGGGATGCTTTTAAGTTCTGGCCCGGGCCTCAGTTGTGCTGTTAGGAGCAGTGAGGCTGGGGGCTGCTCTAATGTGGCAGGATGAAGTGAGAGCTGATAATGACCATGGTTGCATCTTTGCTGACCAGTACCTGCAGCACACAGTAGTGTTGGCAGTAAGGGTAAGTCTGACTGCAGGCAGTGCAGGGAGCAAGCCAGAATCAGTAGGGGATCTGCTGGGTGCAGCTGTGCCTGTTCAGGCAGGATCAGGGAGCTTTGGCCTGAGCTGGTCTGCAAAATGCCCCTGTGCTGCTGTGAAAGCTGCTACCCTACCAGATACAAAGAGATGGCGTGTGAGAGACAGGGAAAAGGGAGCCAGGATGGAGACTTCACTACTGTGTAAGAAATGGTCATAGGGTGAAGCCTGAGCAGTACTAGGAGTAAATGTAGAACCACTTCTTTCTAGGGTCTGTGTCGCTGAAAAACGTGGAGGCTTGCCCCCTTTCCACCCCCTCAACGCACCACGCGTGAAACAGGGCTCAGCACCAGGCTGGGGATGAGTCCCCATGCACCCGGCCGCTGCCGCTCATCCCCCTCTTCTGCGCGCCTCCACAGCCGGCTCTCCCTCCTCCTCGAGCCCAGGCCCTCGGCCTGCTGCAAATCCCCTGCCGCTACCGCAGCACGGCGGAGCCGCGGGCGGCGAGGGCACGCCCGGGCGGGCGGTTACGGGCCGT
>VXAL01005119.1:46009-71510 GCA_013399475.1 Chauna torquata | reverse complement strand
GGCGGGGGTGCCCGCCCCGGTCACCGCCTGAGGGGCGAGGTGAGGCGCCGAGTTTAGAAGCAGGCCGAGCTACCGGAGGGTAAAGGTGCTGCTCGAGGCAAGGGGAATCTCGCCCGGCCTGAGTGTGGAAAAGCGGGGATGCGCAGAGCACGCATACGCGTTGCTAACGTGACATACAGGTTTATTGTCTGCTCCGCAGCCCCCTCCGTGTTGCCCTCCCGAGGCGGCCGGCCAGACCGCTCAGGGGCAACATGTGCTCGAAGTACGTTCTCACTGCACTGGATGGCCAGAAATATCTCCTGTGAACAGGATCTGTGTGCGTTTCTCCACTTAACGCATCCTCTGGCTGCTTCATACCAATTGGGTGTCTGCTTTTGATATCATATTCTTGATGTCCTATCCTTTCCATTTCCGTGCAAAAATGCTTAAACTGATTGAACGCGGATATGGTGCTGTCTGCAAAAAGGCAGACAATATGGTAGCTTTTTAACCCACCTGATAAAACCAGAAGCAAACAAGAACAGATTGTTTCTTAAGCCTGTTCTTGAATGACTTTTTTCCTGGCAATAGGATGATCTCTTTCTAGAAAATTCAAAGTCCACTGGAGATAACAGATGTTAGCTCTGTAAATACCCTTGTAAAATGTTTCGGTATTGTAGGTTACTGACTAGCTTATATTATTTCGTTGTTTGTTGTATGAATGGTTCTTTTCTATTTCTACTCAGTGTGCTGCTTCAGAAATACACACATTTTCAGAAATGCAGCATCTATTACATTACCATTTCTTAAGGAGTTTCAAATATTTGTCTTCACTTTTTTTTAATATTTCATTACTAATGATGCTGTTAAAGACTGGCTAGAGCTTGATAGATGCGTACATTAGATGGAGGATAGGAGTAGTTTGTGGACTGGTAGATGGCCCCCAGAATGCTAGGATTAGGACCAGACATCTACATCTTTGTTGTTCTTGTGAAGATTGATATAGCATGCAGGAAGCAGAAAGAACACAATTTAATGATTTCAGTTTTGTGAATCTGGGTTCCTGTGTTGGTATAGAACCCCATCTTTGTACTGGCAGATTGCTAAATATCCTCAGCTAACCTCAGTTTCCAGCAGCCAGGCACAAAATAGCTGTAATGCATCACCTGGCAATAGCTTAGTTTTGATGGCTATACAATTGGCTATGGAAAGCCAGCTTGTATAATCATATGTAATTTGCTATTATTTTGTGAATATAGTAGGTCTCTCAGGGCCCCAGCTGAGATCAGTGACAGGCAACTGCTCACTTACATAGTGAGAGGCAGTGCTTACTACAAGAGGGTTTACTAACAGGCAGCGTGAAAGCTAAGGAAAAGGAAGATTGAGAACTGGAGCACCAAAGCTGGAGGTACAGTGTTGTGTGGAGGAGCTGGAGGGGCAGCTTCAGGATTAAAGTAGGTGCCATAGTATTTTACTTGCTAGGAAAGAGGATATTTAGGATGGGTCTTGAGGAATCTGATGTACTTGTCAAGGGAATAGGCTCTAAAACACATAATGTCTGCAAGCTCCAGGAGACAACAGACCACCTTCAGGTGGCCTGAGGTCTTCTGAAACCCTTAGAACTTATTTTGTTTGCTGATCCTACATGGCTTACAGCTCAGTGCCTTATTTAGGGTTTCTGAATCAACTGTGTCTGCTGACTGGGGACAAGAGTGTCACTAGAAATTAGACAGCCCTAATATGGTTTCCATTGATTTACCCAAGGTCATGCAGGAAGTCTACAGCAAAGCCAGAAATTGAATCCAGAACCCCATGCTCTTCTCCATTACTTCAACTACAGCTTCATCCTCCTGTCTCTCAGCAGTGTTAACAGATTTTTCTGTTAACTGGAGCTGATCAGAATTTTCATAATCAAAAAAGTAGTTTTACAAAACATATTTCATGCACAAAATATAGTTATTTGAGGTGAAATACTTTGGCATTCATGGGGAATCTTTAAATGTAAAACATGCTTGGGACCACTTACCTAGTTTCTGTTAATTACATTTGAACAAAATTTCAGGAATATTTTTGACGATAGAATTTTAGGAAAAGAAAAATGCACCAATTTCAGGTAGGTTTAATGGAAAACTATTGTTATGAAAATAAATTTTGTTCATTGTTTCACCAGCTTTCCATCTGCTCAAATCGTAGAAAAAATACACAAACAAGCCCTTCTGCTAGATGTGAGAGAGGCCAGAGTTTCCAGCTCTTACCGAGCCCTGTACTATGATGTAATATCAAATGGCTTCATCAGGAGCTGTTGACCATGTGTTGGTTTATCTGGCAAAGAAAATACACAAGTGGCTTATAGTCTGTGTCTCCAGGGGGCCAGGACTGCTTTAGTATTCCTAGTGACTGATGAAGAAGTATTATGCCATTTTGAAGTCATACTCTGCAGGACTAGGTGATACTGCTCTAAACGTGAGATGGAGACAGTGCTTGAAAATAGTTACAGATATTGGTAAATTGGGAGTGACCCAGGAAAAAGCTGGTCCAATAATGCTAGAAAATTGAATGTACCAGTGGCCTTACTGGGAGTAATGTAATAAGGCTAATGGAAAATGACTGCTTTAATGTGATTTCCACTGATGGATGCCTAAATAATGACACTGCTTATATCTTTAATTAATGCTAACACCTGCATCCAATCAATGGTAACAACTTTTGGTAGCTGCTGGACTAGGACAAGCTTGTGCCTAAAACCCAGGGACTCATTTAAAGAGACGTATGTGAATATGTCAGTGTACGTATATGCTTTTACATATGTATATATTAGGACTGTAATTACAGCAACCCTTTTTGTCATGGTGTCATGTCATAATTTAAAATCAGGTATACTTCTGTGTTGAAAAGATGAAGTCACCGAGTTTCATCTTTCATGCAACTTTGTAGCATAGAATGGGCAGGCTGAACAGGGTGCACTGAGATTTATGGTAGCTGCAAGTGTATAGTAATACCATTCTGTATAGCATTAAATAATTGGAGCCCACACAACAGATTGCTGCACGGATGAAATGCAGTGTTCCAGAGGAAGCACACTGTACCTCAGTAATAACTGCCCTTGAACCCTCTTGTACTGTGGGGTTTTTATACCCTACTTGAAAATCAAAATTTTTCTCTATGAACTTAATAAACTACAGAATTAGTGAACAAGCAAGTTCTTTCATGGTATTCCCTTAGTCACCGTGCCAAGAGTTAGGTTTTCTGTCCGCTAAGGTCAATGATTTCAGTGGAATTAAATCAGCCCCTAAAGTATATTATTGACTCCAGGTTCACTTAGGTATTTTGCTGTGTCTTATGATGCTAACCCCTGACTGTAGATGATCTGCCCATTTGCTTTACTCATAAGTGATGTGCAGCGGCTAGCTTTCTTAATACCATATTGTATCTGTTCTGAATCAATGTTCATTTTGCATTCTTGGGTCAAAGCCCACAAATTAGTGCCTTTTGCAAAATTGGTAATTTGTTAAAGTGAGCTATTTACATTAATAATGAAACTGTCTCTCCAGTGTTGGTTATTTTGCCAAATAATTTTCTGGAGTTCTGTGTGGGAAAATACCAGTTGCTGGGCAAACATCAGCTTTAAGTCCAGTCAGTTTGTCAGAACTCTTGCTCTTCTGACCTGTTGTCTGGTGTGAAATGCAAGTGCTGGATATGGCCTTCACCTGTCTGGAGGCCTGTCTCTTTATAGACAGCATTTTGAATTTTCCTTGCAGCCTTGGATTTCTGTAACTACCCATTAGCTTGTAGGGAATATGATGGCTGACTCTAGGCCTTAGGCTTAATGAAGTGCCAACAGCGGATTTGCAGATCAGGTCAAGGACAGCTTTCCTGTGTGTACGTTCACTGAGTTCTCATCTTTCAAATTTTTTCTTAAGCTTACGTTTGGTAACACTTGCGTTTCTTGTATGAAATCAACCAGAGAAAGTTCATTTGAGTTGTCCATTATTTATTTGCTTAAAAGATTCTATACGTACAGAAGAAGGGCGTGCTTCTCACTGCATCTGTTGACAAAGTGCATTGCACATATCGTGGGTCTTCTGCCTCCTGTTGTGCGTGCCTCTCCCGCTGCATGCCCAACCAGTCTCTTATACTCTTCTATTTCCAGCAGTCCTGAATCCAGCACCTCCTCTTGCTGGGACACTGATATCCCTCCCCTCGTCCCTTCCCTGGCTGGGAGGAGCTCTGTCTATTGTTCCGACCATCCCCTCTCCCTGCCACATATTGGGGCTCTGTCTACATTCTTCCACGACCCGTTTCCATTGTACTGTAATCTCTATTATTCTTTCCATGCCAAGGATGCTATGTGCCCCATGTTTTTTTCTTCTGTTATTAGGGGAAACAGCTCTTTGATCCGTTGACAGTTACAGCAGTAGAAGAAGCTTCTGGGCTGTGAACCAGATATATAGAGGGTTCAATGTAAACTCCACTTAAAATCAACTTACTTCTGCTCATCAACATCTAGAATATCGTTTGTATCAGACTCAGCACTCAAGCTATTAAACTTCAGGCAAAGGGAGGCTTGAACCATTGGGGATGCAGATGCATATGCTTTGTCTTTGGCTGTGAAATTCATTCAAGGACTTCTTATCTCTGGGTACTTGTTTCTTCCCCTTTACCTTCTGATCACTTTTAACTGTCTGTGGGACCATGTTATAAAAACATATTGGAAAAATGTCTTGATTTAATAAATATACTGTAAAAAAATGTACCAAATGACTATGCCCTGTGTGGAAGTTGTGCTTTGTCTTGTGCAATCCCACCCTTCTTGTTGTCCTCAGATTATATGATTTATTGTCAGGGATGTTCCACTTAACCAGCAAGTCTGGTTTCTGGTTCAGGTCTTTGAACGCTATTGTACTGCACAGTAATACCCTTATTCACTATGAAGAGTGTTATCGCTTGACTAGGGTTACATGGCTACACATGAGCTATGCTTGCAGGGGCATTCTGCACTCTGTGGACACCTAACCCACCAGCTAATAATATCTGCAGTTACCTGCCGTAGCAGTCAGTGAGTAGGTGGCAGGTCTGCACAGAACTGCAGTGATTAAGTGTTGTGTCAGGTAATCACAGTGTCTGTGTCCTCTTACCTGCCCATGAGCACACCCCAGCTGTGGCTTGGTAAGTTCTATGTTTTTGGGGCCCTGGCTTGCTGCCTAACTGGCTAACATGTTCCAGTTGCCACTGCATGATGTGGCAGACTGATAAGCATGAGCACAAAGAACCTGATTCTTCCCCTACCCAGACATACACAGGGCCAACACTGCTGACAGTCAGACCTGATTTGTGCAGACATAAATGAGAGGAGAATCAGGCTGAAAGGTTGCCCAAGGATGTGCCCAGTCTGTGGGAGTTTCTGGGCAGGGAGCTGTCAGACGCAGTGACGTGAGTAAGCTGCAGTGGAATGCAGAGGTTTACCCTGGTTAATGGCAGGTCTAAGAAGGCCTTATGCTGTTGCGGCTAAGGTTCCTTAGGGGACAAGTGTATCCGCATGGATAGTTGTGTGTTAAATTGGTTGATCTGCCTTAATTTTCAGTGTTCTCCTACGGAACTCTTCCCAAGAGTTTTGCTGTTACCTTTTGTAACAACAGTCTCTCTTCTTGCAGAATAGCCAGATTCTGCTATTCTAGATTTGTAGTCCTAATCTCTATTTAGGATTTTGGTGCCTTGAGTTTAATCAGTTTTTGTTTTAAGAGTGAATTAAAATGTTACTGGCCCAAAGACATGCCTCAAGAAATCATGAGGTTGGCTTAAAAATCAAGAGATTTTTACACAAAATACATTTGGGATTCTTTTCCTTTGCCCTCTGTTTTGTGAGGCAATATTGTACACACTTACAAGCTCTTCCCTGTGACTTGTAAAGATACTAAGCCTCTGTTAGTTTCATGAATGTGGATGAACAAGTTAGTTAATGTCTTGGAAATCAGGATGGTGGTACTTTTTCTCTTTACCAATAACATCATGTTTACTCAGTTTCTCCATCTTATCTTAAGTAATTTTTAAAACACAGATATCATACCTCTTTAATGCGGTATGAATGTGCTTCAGTTCTCATACCAACTGGTCAGAAAGAATGGACTTCTTGTGCAAACAAAAAGAGATCAGCAAACAGCATTGGGTGATGGAGATATGTTCTGTGAGCTGTCATTTTAGGCACTGATGTATAGGGTCCATATTTGAATTTGATTTCATGCTCTAGGTTTTTGGTGACTGAAGTCTTGTTCTTTCCAACAATTAGAAGAGTAAATACTGCTTCTCAAACTCACTCCGTTGGGGACCAGCCAGGTGCAGAAAGTAAGACCTGTACACAAGTATTTGTAAGGGTCAGGGACATTGGGTTCCTGTGCTTTGAAAGCCCTTTTGAAATGGGATTATCTTTTGTTTTATTTATGTATAGTTCAAAATACTGTCTGGTATTGACTCAGACCTAAATAACACTAAGCAAAGAAATGATAAATAAAAATGTCAAATAATAAAGAATTGAAGACAATGGGATGTTTACCACTGATGCATTTGACTTGATTTCAGTGGGAGTGGAATTGAATAGGTCCTTACGTGCCTAAAGCAGGAAATAAACGTGGAGAGGCATAATCTGTCATTAAGGAAAACTTGTTTCTCTTACCTAGCTAGCAGTGTTTCTCTCATGAATCTTTTATCAAGCCAATGAAGAGATGTTACTAGAGACAGAACAAATGGTTCAGAAGAGGAAGAATTCTCTAGTTACCTAAGAGGTATTGCTCAGTCTCTTGCAAATGTAGCATAATTGCTTCCCTACTGTGAAGTAGTGCAAAACTCAAGTGACTTTGTGAAAGCAGACTCAGGGGGGAAAGAAAGGAAAAAAGGTTTTATCCTTTGTAACAAGTGTATTCCAGACATATAGAATCATAGAATATCCCAAGTTGGAAGGGACCCACAAAGATCATCGAGTCCAACTCCTGGCTCCACACAGAAATCATAAGTCTGAGATCGTTGTCCAAACACTTTTGAACTCCGGCAGGCTTAGGGCCGTGACCACTTCCCTGGGGAGCCTGTTCCAATGTTCGACCACTGTCTCAGTGAAGAACCTTTTTCCAGGGTCCCACTTGAACTTCCCTGCCCCATCTTCATGCTGTTCCCTCAGGTCCTATCACTGGTCACCAGAGAGAAAAGATCAGCCCTGCCCCTCTGTTCCCCCTCGTGAGGAAGCTGCAGGCCGCCATGAGGCCTCCCCTCAGCCTCCTCTTCTCTGGGCTGAACAACCCAAGTGACTTCAGCCGCTCCTCATACGTCTTGCCCTCTAGATGCTTCACCATCTTTATAGCTCTCCTTTGGACACTCTCTAATAGTTTCATGTCCTTCTTATTCTGTGGTGCCCAAACTTGCACGCAGTGCTCGAGGTGAGGCCACACCACCACAGAGCAGAGCAGGACAATCACTCCCCTCGACCGGCCAGCAGTGCTGTGCCTGATGCACCCCAGGGTACCGCTGGCCCTCCTGGCTGCCAGGGCACGCTGCTGACTCATGTCCAACTTACCGTCAACCAGAATCCCCAGATCCCTTTCTGTGGGGCTACTCTCCAGCCTCTCATCCCCCAGTCTGTACATATAGCCAGGGTTGTCCCATCCCAGGTGCAGTACCTGGCACTTGCTCTTGTTAAACTTCATGCGGTTGGCGATTGCCCAGCTCTCTAATTTGTCAAAATCTTTGTGCAAGGCCCCTCTACCCTTGAGGGAGTCAACAGCTCCTCCCAATTTAGTGTCGGCTGCAAATTTACTCCGTATACCTTCAAGTCCTGCATCCAAGTAATTTATGAAAACATTGAAGAGAACGGGCTCTAAAATGGAGCCCTGGGGAACCCCACTAGTGACTGGCTGCCAGCCTGATGTAACCCCGTTTACTATGACCCTTTGAGCCTGACCTGTCAGACTATTGTTCACTCATTGTATTATGTTTTTGTCTAGCTGTGTGTTGGACGTTTTGTCCAGAAGGATGCTGTGAGAAACCATATCGAAGGCTTTACAGAAATCCAAAAGGATTAAATCAACTGGCTTCCCTTGGTCAACTAGAGGGGTAATCTTGTCATAAAAGGAAATTAAGTTCATTAAGCAGGATATTCCCCTTGTGAACTCGTGTTGGCTATGACCAATGACTGCATTGTCTTTCAAGTGTTTTTCAATAACTCCCAGAATAATCTTCTCCATAATTTTAGCAGGCACTGAAGTAAGACTAACAGGCCTGTAATTACCAGGGTCGTCTTTTTTGCTTTTCTTGAAAGCTGGAACAACATTTGCCAGCTTCCAGTCGACTGGGACCTCTGCAGATTCCCAAGACCATTGAAAAAATAATTGAGAGAGGTCTTGCGATGACATCAGCCAACTCTTTGAGTACCGTGGGATGACTCCCATTGGGCCCCATAGGCTTACATGCATCCAGATGGAGCAGCAAATCCAGCACAAGTTTGGGGTTGGCTGGGAGTTTATCATTACCACAATCACGGTCCTTCAACTCAGGGCACCTTGGGTCTCAGAGCCCATCATCAGTGTTGAAGACAGAGGCAAAGAAGGCATTAAATGTCTCTGCTTTGTCTACGTCCCTGTTTGTGAGGTGACCGTCCTCATCAAGTAATGGATCAATGTTATCTCTGGTCTTCCTTTTGCTGTTAACGTATTTAGAAAAGCCCTTTTTATTGTCCCCCGCAGTACTGGCCAGCTTCAACTCTGATTGAGCTTTGGCTGCACAAATTTTCTCTCTACAAAGGCAAACAACATCTCTGGAGTCCTCCCATCTTGCCTCACCTCACTTCCAATGGCCGTATACTTTCTTTTTCCATCTAAGCTCTAGAAGAAGATCCCTGCTCAGCCAAGCCGACCTTCTGCCCCACCTGCTTGACTTCTGACGTTTTGGAATTGCCTGTTCCTGTGCTCTTAAGAGGTGGTACTTCAAAAGTGACAAGCACTGATAGACCCCAACACCTTCAAAAGCAGTTTCCCCGGGGACCTTACTAACTAGTTCCCTGAGCAGCCTGAAGTCTGCTCTCCCCATATCCAGGGTTGAAGTTTTGGTGGCAGTTTTCCTCCTATCACCAAAGATTTTAAACTTGATTACTTCATGGTCACTATGGCCAAGATGGCCACCTATCACCACTTCACTCACGAGACCCTCTCTGTTGGGATTGGTGCATCCCATCACGCACCAACAGGCCTGGTGTTGTGTAGATCATCCCATGATCGAGAAACCCAAAATTCTGCCACTGATACCAGCCTCACAGCCACATATTGATCAGCTGGGTCTGCCTGTTACTTTCAATATTGTTCCCTGGTACTGGAAGGATAGTGGAAAACACTACCTGTGCACCTGATTCTTTAATTGCTCCAAAGCCCTGAAATCCCTTTTGATTGCCTTTGGACTTCTCTTTGCTACTTTATCACTGCAAACATGAAAAACCAATAATGGATAATAATCAGAGAGCCATACCAGGCTAGTGAGTTTTCTAATAACATCTTTTACCCAGACCCTGGGGAGGCAGCAGACTTCCCTATGGGCTGTGTCTGGTTGGTATATTGGGCCCTCTGTTCCCCTCAGAAGGGAGTCCCCTATGACAACAACCCCTGTTTTTTTGTGATGGAGGTGGTCGTGATACTGGGGGTAGGCTGACTTGCCCTAGGTGACCCCTCCAACCTGGATGGACCTTCGTCCACATCATCATTCATCAAGTTCCAGAGCCTCATACCTGTTGTATGGGCAACTGGGAAGGTAAGGTAGGCAGGGAGGGTATTTGCCTGCTTCCCCAAGCAGAAACTTGCTTTCATTCCCTGCTATCTCTTAGGTCCCTTCCTTCTGCCTGGTGGTGAGAGGGTAGGGGATCCTTCATTTCTTGTGTTGTGGCTGGCTGATACATCTGCTTCAGGGAAGGTAGAGTATGATTCCACTAGTTGATTGCCTTCTCTGACTCCCTAATGTTCCTCAGCCTGCCCACCTCCTCCCGATACGTGAAATCAGTATTGACTGGATTAGATGATAATGACCTCAAAGACTAAAGAATTAGAAAATTGTGTAAATCAACCAAACCCAACAGCCAGTCATTCTCATTTCATATTAATGTTCATCTTTCATAGTGAAGATGTTAATGAAAGGAAGCAAAATGTTTGAACATTGGACTAAATTAGATTAAACACACAATTCTTCATTCTTATTATGCAGTCTTTTATTAAATGACTTTTCTCTTGTATGAATTCTTACTAAACTGAACACCCTATACTGAAGGGAAGAAACTACCCCCTGATTGTCCCATCAGTGCTGCTTCAAAAGTGATGCCAGGTTTGGTACACTGGTCATTTGGTATGACTTCTTCGCTAGAGATTCTGTGACCATGGATAAGTCATTTAATCTTTGTCTGCATTTTCCATTGGAGGCATATGGATGTATTTCATCTCTGCCAGAATTTGTGTTTCATGTATTATGACAAGAATTTCTCTTGGACAAAGTGTCATGTACCATCTATATTTTTATGTATAAACTTGCAAATTATGGCTCTGAATTTGAATTAAGCATCTAGATATTAAAGCTGAGCACATAATAATACCACTACATATGAATGTTGTTTTTTTTTTTTTACCTCAGTGGAAGGGAGCGACAAACAAAGGGTTAATAACATGAAGCACCCAGCATCGCATCACTTTTACCCTGTTCAAAATTTCTGTAACGCTTTGGAGAATCCAGAGAGATGGGACTTAACAGCTGAAATAATTATGGTTCTATATACCAAAGTCATTTACGGACTGGTACAGAACAAATAAACCATTTATGTCATATATTAATCCTGTAACATATTGCAGATTCAGTAGCAAGAAAAATGTATTGCTCTGTGTGTGCACAGACGAGACAACATGGCAGAGGAAACATTCCATTTTTGTAATATTTCAGTCAAATGGGGCTGTAGGCTTACGAGACCCACTGTGAGGGGAACTAAGGGCTACTGAGGAACGGCAGGAAGGAAGCATATTGGATGCTGAAAGTGTGTGAGGAGGGTTTAGCTAGCTAAGTCTGAGGCAGTGGCTGAGATAGTAAAGGATAAAAAGTAAGATGAAGAGCACTAGAGAACTACCTAAGGAGAGATTTTTGTTACTAAATGCCAAAATACATCTATAATTTAAAAAATGCAAGCTGATTTCATGTACTTTTACCCACCCACCATTTATAGTGCAGGATGTGAAGGCCGTTATCCCATATAAGGCTGCAAGTTCTGGATGATGTATAATGACATTAGATCACCGTATGGGATATAGACAATGGTGCGGAATTAGCCCTTCGCTGTGTCCAAGTACGTGAGTAATAAATTCATCCAAGCCAACAAAATGAGAGAAGTGTGAAGCAGGTGAGATGAGATGTTTAGATGATACACGCTGACTATACACGCAGCAATCCAGATTTGTCAGTACACTGGCTGCTTTGCAATGTCCTGTTGTTGCAAGGCAGTCATAAACCCAGGTTAACCATCCAGTTAAAAGCCTGTTTACTGCTGATCAGGATTGCCAGAGTAGCACAAAACAGCTACAGGCATTGCTAAAATTGGATTGCTCTGTGCATATATAGCTGAAGTGCACATTAATAATGATCAGTGTGAGTGCTTCTGCTGCATCACCAGTGCTTTCTGTCAGAAATAGTGTGCTCTCTTCAAGGATTTTGCAGCAATACTGAGAAAACCCTTGGTGATACAAATTGGCAGATCCCCTTTTGTACTCCCAATTAGATCTATTTGCATTTCTAATTCTGAAAAGCAGTAACAGAAATAGAATACAAATGACTGTAGCTTGCCTATAACTGCAGTTCAGCAGACAGAGGGAATGACAGTGTGTTAAATATGAGTGGAGGCATGGGTACCTTGCAAAGAGTGATTTTGCTCAGGGCAGCTCTTATGATGGGCAGCTATAATTTGAGGGGGATTCTGTTTGAGACAAAGTGGTTTACTCCCTGATCTTATACAACTCGTAGCTGACTAAAGAGGCTACATAGTCTCATGCATAGAAGGTTAAAAATGTTTCTTGAAATTCCAAAACAACAATATGCTTGTGTTCCATTTTTTTTGTACATTTGGCTCATATCTGCAATGCTTTCTCATGACACTGTTGGTGTGCTGCCTTCTTGTGATTTAACCACCTAATATATGCAAATATACATTAATGTGTAGGCAGGTTTTGTCTAACAATTTTCCTGGAAGGGATTGAAACTGAGGCGTAGAATTGCATTTCTGTTCACTAGGCAAGTCTGAATGCCAACCAAGGCACTTCAAGAGGTGACAGACATCCTCCAAAATATGCTTACTATAGCGGGAGGGAAACAGGTTCACAGCAAAGGCTATGAGAACAACCTCAACAAAGGTTTCTAATATGGATGCCATATTGTCTCCTGCCTTCTGATCCTATTTCAATCAGCAGAGCTCACTGCGTGGCTCCGCATTTAGCCACAGACTATATTACGACACTGTAGAACAGGACAAGGTAATACAGTTGTCCTAGAAATCAGTGGCACCAAGGGTAACTAAGCACTTCTCTTTAACCTAATGAAGTCCTTAAGGGTGATTTTAAAAAACAATGACTTGTCATTACAGCAGTGTTCTTTTCTGCATTATTATTTCTGCACTTAGTACAGTGTTGTGTCACCTGTATGCAAATGGAGGGGAATTAGATGCAATGGGGGGACTTAGTGTTGGAGATTGAGTTGAGCTCCTGCTGGGGTAATGTATGGTGCAGTTTGGCCATGTCTTTCATACAGGCTGTAAAAGACTGGGGGAATGTGACTGCCAGAGGAAGCAGGGGGTCAGGATACAGCTGAGGTAAGAATGGGATAAGGTCATGTACCTTCTTGCGTATGCTCCAGAGAGAAGGTGGGATTTGAAAATCTAGGAATACACCTTTGGCACATCACTGTTAGGAATTACCATTGATAGTTTACGTGGCCAGCATTTGCCAGATAATTTCCAGATGTTTGAGACATGCTCTGTAGCACACATTAGCTAATAAAAGCGCTCTTTCCTCCACGAACTACTGTCCTGGTAGCCTACCCTTTGGTGTGACTGCACGATCATACATGCTCATGCTACTGTTATGAAGGAGGTTGTGTCTCTGAATTGGATCATGAGAATGTCCAAAGGAGGATGTTCAAAGAGAGCAGTCCAGGGAAAGAAGGTAACAACTGAATGCACTGGGTTGACTTTAGAACCTGGTCAACCTTGAGTAAGTGTGGGAAGGGTTGAGAGGGATGTAACTCTGTCAGATGGTAAGGCAGCAAGCAAGATTGGAGCTTTAATTCATTTATCTATTATTTATGTGTTGCTGACTTATAATATTCCTTCTAGAGATGTTATACTGTACATTTTTTCTTTTTGTTTTTAACAAGATAGGTGTTGTGCTATCTTATACCATGGGAGCACATTTTATTTGGTGAGAGGAAACGGAAAGAGAGAATTAATCTAAGGGTATGGCTAGATGTCCTCTTTTAAAAGCATCTGCAGTACTGCAGGATTTTAGTGTCTTTAGCCTGCTGCTTTTCTTAAAGAATTGCCTGCAGAGCATTTTGTGTGAATGTATTCTAGTTTGTCTCGAGCAAAATTAGGTAGGTGAGTTTATGGCAAAAAGATAAACTCCTGTATTGGGTTTACGTGGTAAAGGTTTGGTAGCAGGGGGGCCACAGGGGTGGCTTCTGTGAGAAGATTCCAGAAGCTGCCCAATGTCAGATAAGAGCCAGCTCCAGCCGGCTCCAAAAGGGACCCACCGCTGGCCAGAGCTGAGCCAGTGAGCAATGTTGTTTGCACCTCTGTGAGAGCATATTTAAGAAGGGAAAAACCTGCTGCGCAAGAGCAGCTGGGAGTGAGAGGAGTGAGGAACAGCCCTTCAGACACCAAGGTCAGTGAAGAAGGAGGGGGAGGAGGTGCTCCAGGCGCCGGAGCAGAAGTTCCCCTGCGGCCCGTGGTGAGGACCATGGTGGAGCAGGCTGTCCCCCTGCAGCCCATGGGGTACCACATGGAGCAGATCTCCACGCTGCAGCCCGTGGAGGAGCCCATGGTGGAGCAGGTGGATCTGGCCTGAAGGAGGCTGCAGCCCATGGAGAGCCCCCGCAGGAGCAGGCTCCGGGCCGGACCTGTAGCCCGTGGAGAGGAGCCCACGCAGGAGCAGGTGATCCGGTGGGAGCTGCCACCCGTGGGGGACCCGTGCTGGAGCAGTTTGCTCCTGAAGGATGGACCCCGTGGTACGGACCCATATTGGAGCAGCTCTTGAAGAGCTGCAGCCTGTGGGAAGCCCACGCAGGACCCGTTCGGGAAGGACGGCATCCCGTGGGAGGGACCCCACGTTGGAGCAGGGGAACAGAGAGCGACCATGAAGGAGCGGCAGAGACGAAGCGATATGGACTGACCGCAGCCCCCATTCCCCGTTCCCCTGCGCCGCTCGGGGGGAGGAGGTAGAAGAGGGTGGATGGGGGGAAGGTGTTTTTAGTTTGCTTTTAGTTTCTCACTGCTCTAGTTTGCTAGTTATAGTAATAAATTATACTAATCTCCCTGTGCTGAGTCTGTTTTGCCCGTGACGATAATTAGTGAGTAACCTGCTTGTCCTTATCTCAACCCTTAAGCCCTGGTCCATCATATTTTCTCCCCCTGTTTCTTTGAGGAGCGGGAGTGAGCGAGCGGTTGTGGTGGAGGTCGGCTGTTCAGCTGGGTAAAACCACCACAACTCCTTAAGCTAATTTGGCTGATCTAGTTTCAAGTGAAATGGGACAACTTCACATAAGCTGCTCCATTGGTGATGACATCTGGCACAGACATGATGAGCATCCACAGACAGGGAGATATTTTACCAGCCCACCTAAGGCTTAAAGAGAATGTCAACAAGTAAAATCCTTTTCACTTTGAGTATCTGCTACCAACCAGTATCAGCTATCAATGAAGGACCTGTAACAAAATCTGGGAGACCTAGCTGTGATAAAATCACAGATGTGGAGACAAGCTTCAAAACACAAATTCTGACTCATCAATCAGAAGGCAAAGAGACAGTGTTATCTTGTTGCTGAAAATCTGCGGATTAAAAACAATCTGTGGACCTGAGCAGTAGTTCTTAGTGCTGTTAGTATGTACCTACTGCTTGCTGCAGTTCCAGAGGCTGTGAAGATGTTGTGGCTTGTTGAGAGGGACAGAAGAGAAATGCTTTTTTGCCCCAGCTGTCCTCAACAAGAGGCCTTTGCCTTGTGGTCTTCTGCCTGTTGGGGCAGATTGGCGTAGCCACGATTTGGATGCAGTGGTTAGGGAGCACGTGACTCAAGCTATTTTTCTTTTGGTTTTATAAAGTCTCAAGTAGAGAACATAGACAATCCAGTTTCCTGCTCCACCATGTCTACACTGGTAAACCTAAGACAGAGGCTCCAACACCGGCAGGCTGTCATCCGTGCTCCTTCGCTGCTAGCACGTTCCCTGGCACAGTTTGCCCTCGCCCACACAGCCGCCTCACAGGGTGGGAAATAGCTGGAGCCAGGGACTGGTCCCAAGAAGCTATGGATGGGGCTACCTTGTTCTGAGAAATTGATCTCTGTGGATGCGGATTTGGCTGCCCTGCATGTCCTCCCAAAGAACAGGCCCTGATGTGTTTTATTTACTTGCGTCAGCAGGCCTTTTTCTGAGCTGCTCCTGTTGGTGTTAGGAGTGACACACACTGCATCGTCTGCCTTGCTGTGTGACGGTGGTGAAGCTTTTACAGTCGGTGCCTGGTCTGAGATGCACTGTGGTTCATTCTGCACTTCTCATCCTACACTCAGTTGAGTAGTTAGTGTGCTAATGTAAGGGCGAATTAGGACTCAGGCCATTTTTTAAAAATAGTACTAATGCATGAACTGAAAATAACACTGTTTTGTAACCAGTTTATTAAGTCTTCGCTTTAGGATACTGTGTTATGCGTGGTAGTAATACTTCTAAGCATAATACGTGTGTGTAAACAGTTCAGAGAGAGCTTTTTTTTTTTTAACCAAACAGAAGGTACATTTTAGTTCTAAATAGAATATGGTTTTCATAGTTTGCTGATTACAACCTCTGTTGATACACATTCAAAACACAGCTCAAACCAAATGGACCCATTTCTGTGTTCTTTGATAGAAGTGTAGTAAAAGACTAGCGGAATTTAGCCTAATAGTTTTGTTTTTAAAAGCTATTAGGTTCAAATGAAAAATAAACTGATTACTAAGTCTAAAAAGCCAAGACCCTACTTACTGAATGTTATTGGAAATCATATGGTTAACATTTGTTTTAAATCCAATCTTATTTAAGCTGTTGCTATCAGTTTCAGAAGATCTGGATTCGGTTTCCTCATGTTCCACAGACTCCCTTGATGGGTGACTATTGATTTTAGGGATATTTGGGCCGTGTAAAAGGAGCATTAATCTCGGGGTGTGAGTATTCAGTTCTTTCTGAAAATCAGGCCCTCTAATATGTATTTAATGAGGCAGTCAAAAATATTGGCAATATAACATCACAATTTCAGCCTTTATTCTGAATTATTAGTCTCATCTAGGAGCAGAAGAATTGGAAAATATAGTATCAAGGTGTATACATTATTTTTATTGTTAAAACCCTAACTGATAAAAATGAAAATCCATATTCTTAAGCCAGTTGGAATTCCAAGCTGTAGGAGAACTAGAACATACAGACCTGAAGAGGAGGTATTTTTATGGTTTGGGATTTGTTTTCCTCTAATGGAAAAACCTAATTTTCTCTCCACTGCTGTAGGCTGGAAATGAATCTGCCATACTTACCTGCAGATGTACAATGAAACTGGTGAAAAGGGAATGAGCTTGCAGGCAATTAGAAGAACTGTGTGGGGAATTGCTTTACAGCACTTGCTAGACCAATCTATGACAGCTTTTGCAGCCCTCATTTTTAATGAGCACTTACATCTACCAATGCTATAAAAAAATTATGAGTCATAATGGGTCTCTTGCATTGTATTAGATGAAACTTGATCAAGCATTGGTAGATCAGATGAGGTGCAACTAATTGGGAGTGCTACAAAATTGTTAATACTAACATTAGCATTTCTTTATTATGTTTTTCCGTATGACTTTCCAAACAAGGGATGAATAGAAGGAATGTACCAAAGGCCTTCACATCTTTGAGTTGCAGGTTTGTCCCATGTTAGCTGATGCAGATGGGAGAAAACTGAAGTAAAGTACATTAGGAACAACGGAGGGAAGGAAAATTTCACAGGAAGCATCCATCTTATATCTGCCTCTCCACTTCGAACAAATCTGTGAGGCTCAGTAGCTGCATGCAAGTGTGCCAGTGACCAGAAAGTAGCGAGAGAAGCCAGAGAACAGCTGCAGTAAAGAATATTTTATCCTCCTGCAGAGGCTATATTTGATGTTGAAAGTAATGCATAGAATCAGAAAGGAATAACTGTGAGGTGTCTCAAAGTTTTGGCTATCTTGCTGTGCTGTCTGGTTGCTGCTGGAGCAGAACGCTTACTGATAAGCAGAGGCATTATGGCCATGAACTAACCTTGCTAGTGTTGCTGGGGCACTGGCCATGAAAAAGGGTAAAAGTGAAGAGTTCCCATTCATTGCAGGGGTTCCTGTAGGGGTGATTGTGGTGTGGAAGGATTCTTAATGAGTCCTGATTTCTGTATATCATTAGGCATCGCTGCGAAGGACAGTGCAGCTGAACTAGCACAGTTTCAAACTGCTGTGACGGTGCTCTTGTACATGCTGTTTTGCAGAGTAGAAGTGTAGGTTCACAGATAATTTAAAAGGCTCTCCTAAAAACCTCCAAATTCTGGCAGTAACTTATCACTGCTGTTTCCCATGCCATTTCTTTCCAGATACGATGCGATAAATTGGAACACTGTTTCTCCTGGGGCACTATATAGACATAACAGAAGAGCTTGTTAGGGAAGAGCGTTTCTTAGGTACAGTGCACTGAAGTTCCCCCGGATGCTGACTGGATTCATTTTAGTTGACATTGGATAAACATAAATGAATTCCATGTCTGTTTTGGCAATATGACCTTGGAGTTAGCAGGGACAGTAGTCTTCCTCCAGGATGAAATGTGGATCTGTGGCAGCTGGAAGAAGGAAGGGTAGAATTGCTGGGTACTTACGAATGTTGCATCTGGTGCCTCATGCCCAAAGGCTGACAGATTAATCCTGTTTATCTGTGACTGTTCACTCTTTCTGTACCATGCCAGGTGAGGCATGCATGTACAAGTGCATGCATTCAGAAACACAAGGAGAAGGTGATGGAAAATGCTAGAGAATGCACAAGATCCACTGATTGGCTCCAAGAAAAAACTTTGGCTGTGTATACATAAATGATAGCATTTCCACTTAGTGACCTGATCCTTTAATTTCACTTAAAAAGTGAGGAACCCTCAAGTGACAATACATCATGGTTGGCAGCCAGGCCAGAAATCTGGGGAGTAAAAAGGTAAGCTCTGCACTTTTTTTTTCCATAGTTTCCTTTATTTTATTTTCTTTATTTTTCTTTAGCTTTCCTCTTCTCTCCAACAAGTATCATTATTGCCCTTTTTACTAAGAAAGTTTCTGTGGCATTTAGATCTGGCCAAGTTTTGTGATAAACTGGGTTTATCAGAGGAGATTAAATTCAGATCTAACACCCAATTCCTATAATCTACTTTGAAAATCTCAGTTTCAGCAATTTACTCTAGGTCCAACCCATGAAATGGTGGTTCTTGCACATCTTCACAGACATCAGTTTATCTCAGTTGGTTCAAATGGCCACTTTCTGTATGCTTTATACCCAGACAGGAAATCAGGGGCCACACCGGAAGATACATTCGCCTTCCGCAGTGGCAAATTTAATAAACTCTACTAGCCCCGGTCTAGGCTTGGGCGTCTAGAAAATGGACTAGAAAATCCTGCCCTAGGATCTAGGTCTGGAATTTGGGCTGCCATTTGACTGTTGCTAGGCTAAGCCAACAGTTTTAAACCAAAAGAACGTTCAGCTCTGTTGATATCTGTAATTTAGACTTGAGTTGTTCTTAATCCTAATAGAGATGTGAGGTGGTTATATATATTTAGTTTTGTATAAAGGCTTTTAGCTTTTTTTTTTTTTTTGTAAACAAGTGTTTTTTTTCTAAACAGAGGAAATCGGGTTGATGATAATTTTTTACAAGAGGCTTATGTGTGTGTGTGGTGGGGATAAATGATAATAAAGGATGACAAGTAAAAAAAAAAAATCAGAGTTCCCTCAAAAGTTGAATCTCTAGTTTTCATTGGCATTAAGACCCTGAAAATCCTAAGCAAAGTAAATTCAGTTGTAATGTGGAAGAAAATCAGGCTTATATATTTGGTGACAAAAGTGAAAACTAGCACAGAGTTCATGGATGGGAGAATTCAGGATCAGTGGTCCTAATGCATGTGTAGGGAGGAGAAATTCTCACCTGCTGGTTGGCTGGCCAGAAGCCAAACATCTACACTATCAGTTCGCCGTCCTCCCTGTCGTAGAAGAGAGTTTGCAGAAATATTTATCGCTTTGTGAATTGGAATAGGATGCTGGAGTATTTGCGGCATTATATACATAGCTACAGTAACTTATCTACGTGTATGTGCATGTGGATGCTAATTATTAGCACTGAAGTTCATAGATTCAAAGCATTGCTTTAAAGAACCTGTACTTGATCAAGATATTTATTTTTCTGCCTCATGTATCTGCCGTGTGCCCAACATTACTTTTAATGAAAAACTATTTTTGATGGAAGCACATTTAGATGAAAACAGTGAAGACTTTTGGGCTTCCAAAGGCCTATTTTCCTCTGAATCAGAACCCTTCTTCCCCATGCCTCCTACAAACTACATGGATTATGAGACATTTAGTATGTCACCTCCTATCTCTACAGTGCTCCACGGATCTGCTGGCAATCAAGGCAAGTCTAGTACATGGTACCACACAGGTCTGAGCAGAACTAGGTAAGGCCGTGGGGGCTGTGTCTGGCCTTCACCTCCTAGTTATCTGATTGACTTGGTGGAGAGCTGGGAGGGAACATGCTGCTCTCCTGAAGTTTCAGCCTAGTCCTGCCTCAACCCAGCATCCACCCTGTATTCAGAGGCACAACGGAGATGGCGTCTTTTTGTCTAGAGAGCAGCTGAGCAGGGAAAGATTAAGATTCAGAAAGTCCTGGTGTTGGTGTTTATCCCTACACAGTTGTTCCTTTTCCTTTCATGGGACAAGGTTGCTGTAATAGCATTTTCATTTGCAAGCAGAATTGGAAATACAGAAATAAATTATAGAGAACCAGGATGCCTCCTGTCAGAATAAATATTTAATGAGAACAAGGTTTGTGCTCCTTCAGAGTCACAAGGACTGATACTGAAGTACCATATGTATGTTAATGTTAATATATAAAATATATGCTTGGACTTAAAAATGCAGCATGAACAGCCTCAAGGGCAAGTGTGTATTAAGTCTCTGACAGCTGTCTCTGTGGGTGATGATAATGTAGAAGTTTCTTTTTTCCAAGCCATTTTAATTTACCCACCAATCAGTCAGGAAACACAGAAGTCTTAAAGTACTTATTCTCCAAATCAATTCTTGGACAGGTGTGTTCTTTCATATTGTATCCAGACTGTGTTCACTCTGTGTTAGTGTGTACAACCATACTAGCTAACATGAATTACCTGATGAATTTACAAGTTACTTGCAACTTGGAAGTAATTTTCAATGTAAATGGGACAAAAATGCACGATCTCTGAATTTGCAGCTAATCTTTCCAAGGATGTGAAGCAGATAGGCTTGGGTTACTCGGTCTTTTAGGTAACACAAGAGAGAATAAATCTCGGTCTCATTTTCCTTACTGATAACAGTTCTTAAAGAACTGGTGAGTCAGTCACAGTATCCAGGATTTCCCATGTCCACATGACTTGCCTTTTAAACCATGGGTTCCCTTCCCTGTTAGATCACTTTGATCTCTTCTCATTCTGTTCCTCCATCTCACCAAAAGCCTGTGCCTTTCTCTTTTTAAGACCCTGCCAAATATCTCCGAATTTTTGTTCGACTGTTTAGAGAGTTTCCTGCTCTCCAGTCCTACCTGCCTGAAGGTGAAATCAGTTGAAATAGTTTCCCTGCTCAAACTTAAATCTGGAATACTTTTTAACTTTCCAAAGCACAGTCATTAAGACTATATTCTCCCTTGGTTGCTTTGTAAGTGTCTTCAGACTGGAGAGAGGTACATAATTGGGGCCTCTAAAGCTTATGACTAACTCAGTATACATTGATGCGTTCAGTGGTTTATCCAATCTATAAAATGGAAGTATAAATAGACTCTCGAATCATTACATAACAGTAGAATTGCCTACAATTTAGAATAGAGGACACTGTGGCTGTTCCCCAGTATGACCACTAATGCATTTTGTGAACTTGGATGACCTCTGTCTGCTTCATTTTTTTTTCATTTCTAAAAGTGAAGTAGTAATATTTGCTTAACTAATATTCAGAGCGAAAGACTCAGTATATGTAAAATGCTTTCCAATTCACAGGTAAAAGGATTAGGAATAAGAAACATACTTATATTTAAGTTACTACCAAATATAAATCTCAGATATTCTATGTGAAAGGAAATCTTCTTGTGTTTAAAGTAAAACAAAGGGAGCAGACACACTACGTCAAAACAGTAGCTATAGACTGAGTTCAGAGCAGACTGTTAAGGACAAAAGTTATCATTATTTCTATGTCTAGGTCTCCCTTCATGTGCTTCTGTTTAGATAAGAACTGTAATACAATCTGTTCTCTTTCATTGTTTGGTTTATGCAGGCACAGGCTTGCTACAGGAAGTGGTTTATCTAGTGAGTCAGGGAGCTGATCCAGATGAGATTGGACTAATGAATATAGATGAACAACTTCCAGTCCTAGAGTACCCTCAGCCTGGTCTGGACATCATCAAGGTACAATTTATTGCAAAGAAAGTCTTTCAGCATTTGGATATCTTTTTTTTGTAGGCTGCATATTTATCACTTCATCTCATTCTGTGTCCTTGTCCTTTTCATCACTGGACTTGCTCAGTTTGTTGGAATGATTCAGAGTATTATTAGGTTATTCTGAAATTGCTTTTATTAAGCTTGATTATACTCTATTTAATGCTTTAAAACATGTTTCTGAATGTCTTAAATATTTTGACAATGGATTTCTTGGATAAAAGAGTTCTAAGCCTCCTTTGCTTATGCAAGTGGAAGCTCCCCAAATGAGAGAGATTTGCTTTGATCCCTTCCTTGAATTTGCAAAAGAACTACAAAAACAGAGGTCTGTGGATCTATAGACCCTGTGCTCTGGATTTGCACATCTAGGTCCCTAGAGACCCAGGGTCTGCGGATCTACAGACTCTGTAGCATAGTTAGAGGAGTTTGGAATATTCTGCATGAAATGACTTCCACATTACTAAGAATCACTCAGAGACTAGTGGCATGGCATATAAGTGTGATCTTGTTATTGCTGTAACTACTTTAGATACAGGCATATCTTGGAACGATTAGACAAAATACTAGGCTCTGTCCTAGAACGTCTGCAGTGCTTATTGAATCGAGCTAGCTAAGGCTGGCATGGATAGGTATAAGCTGGTTCTGGTCACTGACAACTGCAGCGTCAGCCTACTTTAAGCTGAGAGTACTTAGGGGTCAGAGGTTGCTTTTCTTTTTCACTCTGTGACCCTAGTCCAGTAAGACCTCAGTGCAAATAAGTGGTGGCAATAGTGAGAGGTTTAGTTTGAGGTTACACATTATGAATACTATGTACTAGCAACTTGATCTAATATCAGTTTATGCAGCTTTTAACTACTGGAAGATGATTTGTGTCATAACACAGTTTTGTCTCAAATTATGATAGAAAAATACTTTATGTCTGAAAAGTGTTCACATACTCAGATAAACCTTTGGATTGTCTTGGCCTAATTCTGAGGATAAAATAAACCGCAGGGTTATAATTTTGAAGCTAAAAAGTTAAGGGTAGGGTTTTCTGAAACTGCTCATTCAGAGCTTCTAATGTTTTTCACAGAATTTTAGTGGAAGCATCAATGGAAACAAAGTTAGTTTTATACTAAGAATCTTCAACAATTACACTGTCTTCCTGAGAAGGTCCTACAAATGGAAGTAGTTTCAAAACAACAACAACAAAACACAACAGTTTCTGAACATACACATTATCCATCCTTTTGATTTAAAAAGCAGATGCAACTCCCTGACCTAATTTCTAGTCCCAGTCCCCTATTAATTTAAGAAGTGAATTTGTGAATGTGACTCAGGACAGTAAAGGACATCAAGTATGACAGTTCAGGAGGCTCAGGATGTGTCAAAAACTAATACACAATAAGAAATGCTTCTTTGCTTTATTTTAGGAACTGACATCTCCTCGCCTCATAAAAAGCCACCTACCATATCGGTTTTTGCCTTCAGACCTCCATAACGGCAATTCAAAGGTAAAAATTAATTCATGTTTGTTTAACTGAACCAGCAGCAGTTGTTTACATGCTTTGGGAAATGAGGGGGGAAAAAAACCCTTTCATTAAGATGATTTTCCCCCCCCTGTCATAGGTAATATATATGGCTCGCAACCCCAAAGACCTGGTGGTATCTTATTACCAGTTTCACCGCTCGCTAAGGACCATGAGCTACAGGGGAACATTTCAGGAGTTCTGCAGAAGATTTATGAATGACAAGTGTAAGGAGCTCTTCTCTTCGCACGTGCTGTTACGCATTTATTTTCATTTCTTCATTCCCTCTGCAAGTACAGAAATGAACTGGATAAAGGTGCATTAGTTTTGCATGTACAGCTGGGAGGTTGCTACAGATACAGTGCTGCATGGACTTAGATTTGTCCATGCAAACTGTCGCCATACCTTCTAAATAATTGCCTTACAGTAATTGACTTCATGGGCTCAGTAGCATTCTGCTTCACTCAGGCAAATTCTGGTCTACTCTTATTTTAAAATTCAGTCTGCAAGGTACCAGCTACCCTGAGAAAAGTGGCGAATGTTCCTGGCACCTTTTGCTTTCAGTTCACTAGCTAAGTATGCTTAGCTGCTTCTCAGTAGTCTTTCTGCTCCTCAAGGAACATTTTCCATGGTAATTCCTTTAATATTTGTATTTCATCCTGAAACTTGAGATTTTTCCGTAGCAAGAGATCAGTTAATGCACAACAATTTCTAGTTTGCATGACACTGAGCTCATGCAGTACATCAGTGGGAGTATATCAGTAAATTGAAGTGAGCCCCTATAAGAAGGCAGTTGTAGGCTGCTGCTGTCTGAAAATACACTACTATAATGAGAATACAGTAACATGCATTACAACAGCTCACTGGCTGCATATCCAGTAATTGCTTTGAGTGAGGACTGTTTCATGACGTACCCACCCGCTGTGTTCCCATTCAGGCTGCACTACCTTAAGTAGCTCTGTTGCCCTAACTCAGTAAAGTTATGGGGAGGACAAGCTCTGTGGTCTCATGTAACTGGCTATCACTGGGCTTTTTGCAAATGGATTGCCACACTTTGTAGCTAGTGAGATTAAAATATATATATATATTAGCAAATTTTTTACTGCATTCTCTTTCTCTACAAAATCTTCTCTGTGATGCCCTAATGTGACACTAAGAAGTCACCAGACACCTTGTGATCTGCTCTGAGACGAGGATCTCTTCTAGATCTAACGCAGCAAACTTTCCCTCAAGCTGGAATTTGGAGGACTTGATGCTAAAGAAGCTGTATAATACTAAAGGGAATTAAAAAGCAAAAGCCTGCCAGTGGAGGTTAGTTAACAGGCTTTATAACCTTTGCCACTTTCTTTTGTGCAGGGAGGGTAAATGCTCTCCTTCCATTCCAGCCCACCTTCAACTTTTTCATCTGCATTCCCCGAGAATGGGAATCTTGTCTGTAGCCTGTAAGCAGGAACTTCCAGACAGCTTCTAAGATGGGAGGAAGGTTCTGTATTCTTTTTCATATAAGTATCGCAAGAGTTATTTAGATCTTTATCTTATAGCAGCTAGCTGATTTGCCACAACCTCCCAGAGTCAATAAAACATTGCAGCATGTTCTGTGTCCATAATTATGCAAATGAAATGTTTTGTAACACAGTAAATTTAGTATTTAACTGTTTCCGTCTCACAGAAGCAATACAGAAGCAAAAAAAACTTAAGAACTCAAAGTAGTACTGGAAGGAGAAGCACTAAACTCAAATGACACAATCCCACTCTTTTACCTCTCCTTATGCCTGGCCATCTTGAAACAAATTCAGTACATGTTAGCTCTGGTGTTTGAAACCATACAGCTGGATGGGGGATTGATCTTGAATATGCTAATTCCTTGGCACTATTCTCTAAAGCTTAAGGGAATTTCTTACATAAAATGCAGGTAAGCTCTGCTACTATAATCTTAACAGATTCTTGCCCTGTGCCATTAAGAGCAGCTAGGAAGCTTTTTTTTTTTTTTTTTTTCCCTACTGGTGGTTGAACTTTATGCCTGAAATTCTTTTG
>VXAL01005119.1:26286-44641 GCA_013399475.1 Chauna torquata | reverse complement strand
TTTTTTTTTTTTTTTTTTTTTTTTTTTGCCTGACTGGTGTGTAAGCTTCATGCATGAATTTCTTTAGGGGTATATGGAACAGGAGTAATGAAAATGGAGTTTTTCAAATACCTTTGTAAAAATTGAAAATGAGTCATCTGTCTCAAATAATTTTCCTATGAAACTGACTTCTGAGCATTGAAAACGTTTCAGTTACCAAAATAAAATGGTTCTTTCTCAAAGGAAAAAGGTGGCTTCAAAATACAAAACTAGAAAGTTTAATACTTTTCTATAGCTGTTTTGCTGTAAAGATAAAAATGACAAAAAAATAGAGAAAATGTGAAAAACTGCTCACCTTATTTGCTTAGCTCCTGCCTTGATTATCTGAGATACTTCAGGGGAACTTATCACTGGTAAAAAAAGTAATATTCATAATGCATTTCTCCTTCAGTTTCCTTTCTGGTAATACTGGCAGCAAAAGATACTCTCTAGGTAATAAATGCCAGTGTCTGTATCTTTGCTACACACATACAGATTGACTGAAATCAGTGCAAATACGGAATTTATCAGAGAAGTGGAAAATAAAGGAGGAAAGTTTTGGGGGAAGAGTGTGTGTGCGTGTGTGTGTGTGTGTGTGTGGTGCTACAGTATACCTGAGACCGTGCTCTGGCATTCCTATGTCAGTTGCATGGAAGTGTTAAGAAAGATGCTATAGAAGAGAATAGTTTTTAGATTTTAGAGGGGGCAAAAGATGTAATGATAACTAGAATATTCTGTCAGTACATCTTCAGTTTTCTGAGAATGACAGTGAAGCATATTTATAGGTCTGGTTCCTCAATACTTGTCTAATTAAGAAAGGATAATGGTTGTTAGCACTTCTTTGTCCATCATAGAGGATGCTCTATGGAACTTTCCACTAATGCTGTATCTAGCTTCTAGGTGATGGAAGGTGCAATGTGATAGTGCTAACTGCAGGAATTCACACGGGTTAGAGCCATTGAAAATTTGCCTTCTGCAAAGCTCTCTCTGTAACTTATGTTTATGTTGGCTTGACTTCTGTGCAGTAGTCAGGCATTACTAATACTAAGCTCCAAAGAGGTTCATAGTGAAATATGGTTGCGTTTTCATTTGAATACTTTTTCTTTACAGTAGGTTAGCTCCTTTGAATATTCCAAACTGATAGAAACACTCTTCAATTAAGTTCATTGCTATGCACGGCATTGGGTCAAAACCAGGGCGTTCTCTTGGGGCTGTGAACCATTCCAATTAATTTATTTTTCTCCTTTTTCCCTTTTTGAAGAGGAATTAATAACAACAGTATTCATTTTCCTCATGCCAATCATAATATCTTCTGTATCTGTAGTAGGATATGGTTCGTGGTTTGAACATGTCCAGGAGTTTTGGGAACATCACATGGATACCAATGTACTTTTCCTCAAGTATGAAGATATGCACAAGGTAGGTTAGATGTAGCAAAGAGGTATTTTAATTGCTTTTAGCATCTTAGCATTTAAAATATATGAAGTGAACTTGTGTCCATATTTGGGCTTCCTAATGTCTGATGCCATTTTTAAAGCACTGGCATTCAATAGCTTCCATGGACTGTCAGCACTTTCATAAACCAAGTAATTTACTCAGCAATCTGCCTGCATGCATAGGGGCTCAAGTACTCACAGTGAAGGCAGAGAGGTGTAACTGCTCAGTGCTTGCTACACTCAACATTAGGCGTTCATTTAAAATAAATGTCGTACTGTGTGTGCTGTATCAATGAGAACAGACGTATCTCTCACCAGGGGTTTGTCCTATATATTTGGCATTTATTCTGATTATTTGGTTGTTCTCACCGTCTTACGTGAACCAATCTTAAAAACAGTTGGGGATTATTATGTAGCATAAGGTGAACATGATTCCAGGGTCCGTACAGTATGTTGCCTAATAAATACACTTTATTTTTAATCAGAAATGTAATGGAAATACTACATAGAATATTGATTTCCATTTTCTATTGCAATAACATTTTTGAGAATTAATGAAAATATTTCAAAACGCATATTTGACTGGAAAATTAATGCAGACATAAGAAAAACCCTGCTCTTATGTCTAAACCTCCGAAAAGGTAAAAGCAGGGTAGAACTCAATAAAGCTGATGAATGTGTAATTTCAGTTTATATTTTTCTTGAACCTTCTGATAGAGTTGGATGCTAAAAGTTGTAAAGCAATCAGAAAAATGTTAATAATTTAGTAGCAATGGTTTCAAACCCATGATTTTGAATAGCAGGATATTCCTAACTGCTCGCTGAGGGAGGTTGCTGAAAGCTGGTAGCATCACAGTGTCTTTCTGCTTTCTGTCTGTCCTCCCCTAATTGGAATGTGTAGGTTTATTTTCAGTAAGTTGGAAGGTGGCAAAATTCTATGACAGTGATATTTCTGCAACTTCTGCATTGGTATTTTTCCCACTCATCGAGATGTAAATCACTTTGAAGTATTTGAACTCATTCCAAAAATTCATTTAAAATACTGTGAAATAAACTTATCTTTAAATATTCTCTTACAGGACCTAGCAACAATGATTGAGCAACTGGTGAGGTTCTTGGGAGTTTCGTATGACAAAGCACAGTTGGAATCCATGGTGGAACACTGCCATCAACTCATTGATCAGTGCTGTAATGCAGAAGCACTTCCTGTTGGCAGGGGTATGTTTAAAACCCACAGTAAAACACGAGGGGAAGTTGCAAGAAGCAACTGACAGCTTAGTAACCTCCAAGATATATTAAGATGTTGGCAAAATATTGCTATATAAATGATGGGAGGAAACTGAATTTTGGTGCAATTTTGAGGTTTGTTTTGGAATAAAGTCAGGTGGAAGTGATTAAAAAGAATGGAAACATTCAAGATCAACACTGTATATTCAACACCATCCAAACTGTTCTGTTAGAGCAGGTAAGATGTCTTTGGCTTACTTCAACTGATTGAGCTATTGATGCTGAGAAGATTGCTTGGCTCCTTCTGACATTTGGCATGTCAAAGCCCATACAGTTTCATATAGTTTGTTCTGGCCTAAACCCTTGTGTTTCATTATATTAGATTTTCTAGAATAGCAGATAATTCTAGTTTGAAGGCATCAAATGACAAGAACGTGTAGTTTTCCTTATGTGCTTTTTTCATTGTCTACCTCAGCTGTTTAAAATGTGTTTAGCTTACAGATGTTTATTCTTGTGAGGTCTTTCTCTAGGAACCTGAAGTGCGCTTTGATCTGCTGGTACATCAGTCCTTTGACAATGTCAAGAAATCAAGTCCTTTCTCAGTCTTCTTTCTGATGAGCATAGACGAGTGAACTCGAGAAGTCTCCCTCTACTTATTTTCTGTAGGCTGCTTTACAGCACTTAATAGCACTTTTTAAAAATGGGGGCATAAGACCAACATGGAGAGTTCCTATGTCAGCCTCACAAGTGCCTTTTCCAGACATAAAAATCACTTTATCTACTGGTTTAATTCAGCTTTAACTGAAACTTTCTGTTCCCCTCTCCCTTGTTTGTCCATCTGTGGCCATGTTAGCACTTTTTGCTACAGCATCATATGTGAAGCTCATGCTTATCATGGCCACAAAGTCTTTTCAGAGGAACTGGTTTAAAGGTTATTGTCCCTTACTCAGGGAACATGACCTGAATATTTTGTTCTTAGGTTTCTGTGTAGGAGTCCCTTCCATATGATTTGTCTCAGCCAGTCTTGTTATCTGCAAATTTTATTAGCTGTAATTTTTATAATTATTTTCAAATCTCTGATAAAAAAATAAAACATCATCAGTCCTTCTTAACTACTAATTTTGAGTTAGCCAGTTGTTTATTCATTTATCATGCATTTTATTGCCTTGGGGGGTGCGGGGGGTGTGTGTGTGTTAAGCTTGGCTGGCTGCCAGATGCCTACCAAGCCGCTCTTTCACTCCCCCTTCTCAGCAATACAGGAGGAGAAAAAAGGATGAAAAAGCTCATGGGTCAAGATAAAGACAGGGAGATTGCTCACCATTTACCATCATGGGCAAAACAGACTTGACTTGGGGAAGATTATTTTATTGCCAATTAAAAATAGAGTAGTATAGTGAGAAACACAAACGAAATTAAAAAAACCTTTCTCTCATGCCACTTCTTCCTAGGCTTGACTTCACTCCTGACTCTTCCACCTCTTCCCCACCCTGGGTGGTGCGGGGGGAATGGGGGTTGTGGTCCATTCATAACAGTTCCTCTCTGCTGCTGCTTTCTCCTCACACTTTTCCGCTGTTCCAGTGTGGGATCCCTCCCACAGGATACAGTCCTTCACAAATTGCTCCAATGTTGGTCCTTCCAACGGGCTCCAGTTCTTCAAGAACTACTCCAGCATGGGTCCTATCCATGGGGTACAGTCCCTCAGCAAGAGACTGCTCTAGCGTGGGTCCCCCATGGGCTGCAGCATGGATATCTTCTCCAACATGGTCCTCCATAGGCTGCAGGGGGACAACCTGCTTCACCATGGTCTTCTCCATGGGCTTCAGGGAAATCTTTGCTCTGGCATGTGGAGCACCTCCCCCTCCTTTTTCGCTGACTTTGTTTTGTGCAGGGTTGGTTCTCTTGCATTTTTCTAGCTCCTCTCTCACAGCTGTTTCACAGCAGTTTTTAACCCTTCTTAAATATGTTATCACAGAGGTACCACCAGCTAATGGTGCTCAGCTTTGGCCAAGAGTGAGTCTGCTTTGGAGATAGCTGTAACTGATTCTGTCCAACATGGGAGGCAGCTCCTGATCTCTTCTCGCAGAAGCCTTGCAGTTGTTCCCCGCCCTGCCCAAACCTTGCCATGTAAATCCAATACAACATTATATAATTGTATTAAGAAAACACTAAAATCACATGCGTTACAAAAGTCCATTGTATCTTTGCATTCACCTTTAATCAGTCAGACTGTAATCTTATGAACGTTCAGTCAGGTTTGTTTGAGAGCATCTGTTTCCCATGAAAGCATGTCACGGGTATTCCATGTTACCTTCTTGTCTTTCTTGGCAGAGCCTTACGCCAGTTTTCATTCCCCTGCCCAGACTATGGTCAGACCCTCAGTAACTTGTACCATTTGTTGGCACAAACATTTCAGAATGTCATACTTCAAAAAAAGCCATTGCTCAGACCTCCTTGTTTTTATCTGTAACTTTGTAAACCTGGTATGGAAGGGCTCTTAGTATGTTACGTAGGAGTATACAGTCCAGTTACTACAGTGGGACCTGGAAACTGGATTCCTGTGGGCAGTTCTGTCATAACTCTGATACGGCACCTGTTTTTGCCCCAGTTCAGTTATATTATGGTAAATGATGAGCTCTTGAAATAACTACCTCAAGTTTGCTAACTTGAGGCAAAATTCTGGTGAAGACAAAGGAGTTTGTAGTGTCACTGTAAGACCTAATCTCTGTAGTTTTCGGTAGAGTCTCCACTGTATAGTGTGTTTTTCTGCTCTTAGATATCTTGCTTTCAACTCTCATCCTGCCCTTCCCTGGCTTCTTCAAACTGAAAATTCAAAACAACTTGTATCTTGTGTGAAAACTACAGATGATCTCACTTACAGTAGAATTTTACAGCAGGTTACCTAACTGATTGCTAGCCTGCTTCTCTGCTGTGAAGACAAAATCAAACAATGAGTCTGATAAGGCATCCTGAGCCCCTTAAAGTGTTTGATGTAAATGCAAGATTTTACAAACAACAGAGCCACGTTCTCTTCAGTTCAATTGCATGAAGTAACACGAACAGCTAGGTTTGTACGTAACCTCTGCCACCTAGAGATCTGTGGAGCAGCAGCACAGCTACATGCTAAAATCCCTTCTTCTTGCCCAGTGAAAGCCAGAAAGGCAGTTGTGAGAGCAAGGTGAGATTATAATATCAGAGAAACCACAGAAAAGAGAACAGAGCTGCTGCTGAGACCTTCAACAGGCAGAAAAAGGTCAACTGCTGCCCAGTTCATCTCCATCCAGATAAAGAGGGTGATGCCCACTTTTGCTGTGTGCAGCATTCTGTACGTGGTGTTAGTGTTCACTGTTCTGTAGAGGAGCCTGCAAACCCCCAGTCAAGGGTCAGAGCCTCGTACTGCTACCTTCTACAAATCTTTCAGAAGGATGCCTCCATTTTGTAATAGAGAAGGAAGGGAGCTACAGCAGCTAATTTAATATTTTGTCATTTGTTCACTGTGTGCTTTTTTTTAAAATATCCTTATTTTGAATTTCTTTTGTTCACTGTCTCTGGCTTTTACAATATTTTGTTACTTCAGAATATAGCTTCATTAACAGCGCTTTGTTCTTCTGTTCATTTCTGTGACAAAGAATTGTGGCAATAACACGACAACTTATTGTAATTTGTTTCAAATATTTTTAATTTGTCATTAGTTACATTTAATTTATTTTGCTTTATTTTAGTTCTTCATTTTTTTTCTTTTAGCACATTCATCTTTACTCTGAAGATAACCCAGAGCTGCTGTGAAAGCAGAACAATGATTAGTTATATTATTTATCTTTGACTCATATCACATCATAAGTTACACAGTTGCATGATTCAAATCATAAATCAGGTGGGTGACTTTTTTTGACAACCTATCAATTCATTTGGTAAAAAAAAAATTACAAATAATCCACTGCATATGTCTTTTATAAAACCTGTGATTTGTTCATATGTGTTGTTAGGGAGATTCAGAAATAAAACATTTATCTTTCCCTTTCAATAACATTAATAAATATTTTCTTCCTCTACTTGGGAAATAAAGGCTTTTTTGTTTTATGCTGTACTTTATGCAATTATAGTTGCCAGAATAAAACTGATTTTCATTATCAGATGTTTATGATCACAAGAAATTTCTTAAGGGTTTGTTTGATAAAGGGCAAATTTGGCAAAAGCAGTAAATGATATATTTTCAGTCAGTTTCAGGTTCTTTTGACCCTTAGATCCTGAAAACAAACTGCAACACTATCATACCTTTCGGAATTATAGGACAATCCTGATTTCATAAAATGGCCCTTGCCACACAGTCTACATCATCATGTTAATGTGCAATTTATAGAGGTTTCAGACAGTTTTGTCTTTGGACTCAATTACAGAGTTGCTGCATAAAAGCAATGGTAATTAAATTAAATGGGTATTCTTCTTATGCATCAGATGCATAATTAAGTTCCCTGCATGGTTCTTGCTGTTATGATTAAACTCTGTGGTAGCACAGTCTCAGTTCTCCTTTCATTTATTCCAGCTGAACAAGCCTGGATTTTGTCTTTATTTATACCCAATATAAATGAGAAGAGAATTGCTTATCTCAGTCTGGTTACTCCATGGGGCTTATTCACCAGCAAGTAACCCTGGCTGACTACCAGTTAAATAAAATTTGTTGCAGAGAAACAGTGGCAAAGGAGCTGTAGCTTCTGACTGGTGACTTCAGCAGTGTTATCAGGTTATATTACTAGTTGTGTTCAGTAGAGTCGAATAATACTGCTTACAAGGAAGAAGTGTTCAGTGTCCATACTGCATCCACCAAAAGCTTCCTGTTCCTCGTGTACAAAATTAAAACTTAAATGGCATAAACTAGGTGCATGGCACACATTTTTTTCAGTAGATATAATCTAGGCATTCACTCATATTTAACAAATCCTCTCTCCATTTTGAGAAACATAAATTCATCTGTTGAACTTATCTTTAAACATAACAGAAATTAGCTATGCTAAAATTTCACCTCAATAATCAAAATTCAATAGTCAGTTTAATGCTTTGTATTCCATACACCTTTTGGATAGTTTTACAACCAGTATATGGTGAAGGCACAGTCATTTTGAAATGTATTGCTGTTAGCTGATGGTATTATTAAGCATCCATACTTTGCCCTGACACCAGAAATCAACTTGTAAATTAATATCCAAAACAAAATCTTTATTTACTGCTTATTAAGGCTGGAGCAAAATATCATAAAAATCTGAATTCTTCCTGTGTAATACTCTCCCAGTGCAGACGACAAGGTGTAGGGTACCTTTTTGAAGGCTTCACAAGAGTTGTAGCAGGGCCAATTAGGGAAGATACTGAACAGTCTCGGGTCTCGTTGGGTTTTCAGTGAAAGCTAAGACTGATCAGCTTCTCACAGATTATTCTTGGTGCCCAGCACACTTAGACTGTCGCAATTTGGTGTCCCGTCCACTCTCTGACTTGTGTTCCCTCTCTGTGTTTCAGGTCGAGTTGGGCTATGGAAAGACATCTTCACTGTTTCAATGAATGAGAAATTTGATTTAGTTTATAAACAGAAGATGGGAAAATGTGACCTCACATTTGATTTTTATTTATAAAAAATGCATGCATATGATATCCAAATATAGCTAGAAGTGCTTTATGCATTCATTTATTACCTGCTGGACAAACTACTGTAGCTATTATGTGTAACAAGATTTAAAGAAACAAAAACAATCTAAGTAAACCATAGCAGATACAATTATCTTTGATCCTAAACAGCTGTTTATTTTCTGGTATTTTAATTCTTTGGCCACATACAAGAACTTCCTAGACAATACTAGAATACTCAGCTGTTATGGAATGTATTATATACATATAAGGTATGTATCATATATGCAACTAGAATGTACACCTTCTCAGCCCCACACTGATTATTTAATGTTTTATAAAAGCTTTTCAGTAGAACCTAAATAAATGTCCATAAACCAAATAAAAAATTATTTCAGAGGGAAACAAGTAACAGGCCAAAACTGTATGTTAGAATGATCTCAGGGGTTAATTGTCACATTTATTTTTATAGCTGGTAAATCAAGTATAAATAAATCCCATTCCAAAATAGTAACTGATCAAAGTGGGGTTCACATTAAGTTCTGCACACCCTTATCTGTATAATTTCTGAGTAGGTTCTGTGTACTGGCATACTCTGCAAGACAGGCCTTGTTAAGAAATATAGCTGTGATTGTCACTGTAATCCCAAAACCCACACATGCTTTCATGGATGACAGCACGTGGCTGTCTTCCTGATGGATGAAGTTCAGCTCCATGCAGATGGTCAGCAAACAGAAGCTTTTTAAGCCCAGCTCTAGCTCAGTAGTCCCTCAAAATGGGGATTAAAAGCAAGGCATCTGGTGCAGAGGTCTTTCTTCAGGAATCAGTCTCTTAGCTCTTATTGGTTTACCGTGTGGATCTGAATTTCACCTATTAGATACAGTAAGAGAAGATAAGGTGCTAGATATCCTCTAGTTCCACCAAAAGTTAAGGGCACTCAGCATAGTTTTCTGTTTGTGCATCTGGACTCCATCAGACCTAAGTTAAGTATGGATCTATGTGACAGTGTAAGCAGGCAGAGGAAATAGCAGCAATGAAGACAATTTAAAAATACACCACCAGGTGGGAGTATTGTACAAATATTCATGCAGAATAGCCAGTAATTGTTAGTCATGACTGGTCTGTATTATAATCAGGATTCAAGTTGATTTCTTTATTTTTTTTATTTTCTATGACAGGTACACAAACAGCCTGAGGCAGGCTACTATCACTATAAAACTCTCCAGAATGATTTTATTCTGTTAGGTAATGACATCAATGCCTTTTAGGTTCTCAGCTGCAGGAGGCCCATTTTTGCTAGTCAAATATTCAGTCTCACCAAAAGCCGTGAGGAAGGACTAGCAGATTTTTGGTGTTTCAGTTCTGTTGGGAAACAAACTGTCAGTTCAACTGGCAAGTGGTGTAGCATGATGTGGCTTGACAGCACTTTTCCTTGTATATTTGTGAGTGAAAATGCTTTCAGTGAAATTTTATTTCTATTTTTATATTTTTAGTACTGTATGAATATTAAGCACTACACATTATACTTCTGTGCTTGCTTGCTTATTGAATAAAAGATGTGTTCCATGCATTGTGGTTTTCTCATTTTGTAGACCTATTCAAGCCATGTAGTCTTCAGACGCAGATCCTCTTCACTACCAACACCTCCTAACTTAAGACAGAAGAACTGCAGAAAGATGGCATCAAATCAAACCACTGTCTGACCCAGTGAGCAGTTTCTGACAACAGCCTGTAACAAATGCCTGTGCAATAATATAATAGAGAGCCCAGGACTTTTTGAGCATCTTTGTGTTTATTAGCCCTTCATGGGGTTTTTCTTCTCCCATGCTGGTATTGACAGCACCCTATGGCAATGAGTCCTTCATCTACATACATGCTGTATCAAAAAAGACTCCTATTGTTTGCTTAGAGACTGCCACCAAATACTGTAATTTAATGTTCCTTTGTTCTTGCATTATGACAGATGATACAGTCACTGTTCCATCCACTTGAGATTTTACAGACTTCTATCTTACAGCTCACAGGCAACTCCATGCTGAAGAGTCCTAGTCTGTGTTATATATAAGAACAAAACCCACAAACTGCGATAAGCTGCAAGAAGACACAAGTAGAGAGAATAGTCATCTCCAGTGTCTTGCTACAGAGGAAGATAAAATTTCCCCACAGCTGCTGTGAATTTGAGTGAGAAGGAAATTTCATTAGCACCAAAAATCCACTGAAGTTGTTTAATCCTGAGGACATACGAGCAACACATCCTTACCAGCTGCCTAATAGGCTTCTTGGGTTTCTAGACACCAGTGAATCCTATTCCCATTCCCAGGCACAGTCTGTCTGCTTTGCTGCAGGAGGAAACCACCACCAGCCCCCAAAGCCAAAGCTGTTGGGTTCTCAGGCCCTGTTTTTAACACTCAGGTGTATACACATGCCAATGCCAAATTTAGCATGTTCAGAGAGCCACCAGCTACCAAGCTGGAGGAGGAACAGCTAGTACAGGCCAAAAAACTTAACTGTAGACAGGAATAACCTCTGTGACAATCTATCATGTATCTACAACTATGCTGGAGCTCCTTGTTTTAGATGTCAAAGTTGCTGTGTGTTAGGAATCTGCTTTCTAGGCCCAGAAGGACTGTCCTCAGAGTTAATCTTTCCTATCCCTTGACCTCATTGCCCTCAGCTATTAGGTGAAATTCATCCAAGAGGAGTCAAAAGCCTGGTCAAAGCCCGTTCCCACAGAAGCCATGCTGAAATTCTGCCTTTGGATGGGTACCTGGGGAGGGTTTGGATGGCTTTGTTGCAATGGTACCTCAGATCACCAACAGTCGACCTGTAAAGCACTGAGTATCCTCAACATAGTTCAAACCAGCCATCACTGGTCACATACCTTCATGAATATACCAAATGCACCACCTCCCAGGCTCAACCCATCACTTAGCAGGTGCACATTAAGCAGCAGTCATCAGGCCTTAGCCATAACTCTCAAGCTGTTACTTCTTAAAGAGGTGGAAGCAAAAAAAATGGGGCGAAAGCTTGGGTCCTATTCCCTGTCAACATGGGGAACTATGAAGTAGTCATCTGGAGCCCCACAGAAAGCCCCTGGGCTGTGCCAAGCACTGCCGCAGCTCCTGGCGATCTACCCATGCAGCTTCAGCCAGTGGGGTGCCTAAAATGCCAGCAGCATTAAGTGGCTTGCCTAAGTGCTGGCACGAGGGAACAGAGTGGGAACTAATCTAGATATCAAATTTTTCCATTGCAGCGAAGTTGGGCAGTAAAGACAAGAAAGCTGAGTGATCATTAAAGATTCTCAGCACTTGTGTGTAAGCACCACAATGCAACACGGCACCAATAGTTCTGACAATAATTATAAGGATTCATAGTCCTGAGTCACCATTATCATAAGCCATTCAGTCTTGCCTGGGTTATAAATAACGCCACTTTGCAGTTACAAGCAAAGGTTTAGAGGGAGCATTAAGTAACAGCATATATGCCCCTACCATTAAAAGATAAAGACAAAACAGATTCAGCTGAATCAATAATATTAACAAAAATATCCCAAACCCAGTGACCACACCCATGGAAAAAACACAGTACAGAAACGGTCGTGTATAATTTCACTGCATCCTTCTCAGCTGTCAGTGTGCTCACTAAATAATTCCTTCTTCTTTACCACAGGATGTGCAGACTGGTGTCCTCTAGTGTCTGAATCACAAAACATACGCAGATGAGTTTTTCTGCTACCTGCGATGGTGTGTATCACACAGATAAGACCGAAATAATTGCAACCAATCATCTGCTTTATTCTGACAATGGAAAGGGAGTCTGCAAAAATGAACACCTTCATTTAAAAAATAGAACTTCTACACAGATGTCGGTGTTACGAGGTTTAGACCTCAAGTGCTGAGTCACACGCTAGTGAAAATTGCTGTTCTCTCTTCAGGGAGTGGCCAGGAACTCAACACCACCAATTCCACTCTGTTCCGCTCTGTGTATAAATCATCCTTCACAAAGATGGGAGAGCGATGGCAGATTCTGCAGGCAGATTGGAACAAAGCCTCCTTCCGCATATCAGGCTTATACAGCATGAGTATACACAGGTGCATATAACATCCCGTGTCCTGAAAACACCTGAACTGTGTGGACTTGCAAGAATGCAAGAGAAATTTACAAAAATGCAGGGCAATTTTCTGTACTTTATGACTCCAATGTGTGGGAATTACTGTCTATTAGCAGCATAGTACTCTGTACCGTAAACTGACTTTAGAAACAGTGAAGCTGTTTAAACCAATGCAGTAGAGAAAAGGAAGGAAAAGCCTTTGTACTCCCTGCTAATGCAGGGACCTAAATGAGGTTCCTTTAACAAACTGTCAGTATTGTTTTTCTGGATTTTGCCACTCCATCAGTGACTAAATTGTAATGCCATGCAACGACTTTTGCTGGAGTTCTCCCTGCGCACAGATGACAAGCGCTGGCAATGCATGCTATAGCAGTTTTAGAAGCCACCACCTCCAGCTGTCCACTCTGCCTCACTGCCAGAAATGGTCACCGTGAAGGAGAGACAGCAGACACAAATGTGCGCTGGCTCCTCAGCTGCTATAATGTACAAGCTGACATATTAACAGACTGATACAGATGCTGGTTTCAGACAATAGGCTGGTTTGTGAACTACAGTTGTGAGGAGCCAGGGCACGTTCTCCAGTGCTGCCCTTGGCTTGGAGGTGGTCTCCCAAAATCATCAGAACTCTTCTGCTACCAGCACTCTGCAATCAGCTGAATGCAGTTTCATGTAGGGAGCAAGTTTACCTGTGAAAGGCGGTCAATAAAGATGGAGTCGTGTCCTCCAGCAGGAAGGGGAGACAGATCCACATTGCCACGTGGAGTGAATTAGCTGAAACCCACTTTTGGAAGGGATACTGCTTTGTAGGAGGGAATGCTGTGATAAGACATGCTGTGTGACAGCATGCAGAACACAGAACGGAGGGTGACATAACAGCAGCTGGCTCCTCGGGCTGGATCCAGCCACAATCACCAACATGCCAACTCGCCTGATACTTATGGTATGAGTGATATTCAAAGAAGCTGCCGCCCAGACGTTAAACCCACTGTCACCAGCTCTGTCACAAACTCCAGCTTTTGCCAGCACTGAACATAACACTACAATGTATTTTATTTTTGCCTAAACAAATTATCGCAGCTTACTAAATACACAAAAATTTACCTCAGGAAGCAAGAATGATGGTGAATATTCCCTGCCACGGGTGGTAGGACTCACACCCACAGAGGAAGGTCCACAGTGGGCTTTCAGTCCCCAGCTTCAGCCGCGCATGCCCAGGGGTCGGCGCCTCTGTGCCAGGCAGGCCCTCTGCGGCACGCTCATCCTTCCTTCAGTCAGCCCCTGTGAGAGGAAAAACTAGCGCTGTCCCTCAGTTTTATTCTTTGATTTTGCTGTTAAAAACCCCATGTAAGACTGTGTATCCTAAACACAATGAAAAAAGGAATATAAACAAAAATACGAAGTGGGCCAATTCAAGCTGTAAACAGGCGGTTTTCACAACTTGGCAAGTTTAACCTTGCAAGATTAGTCAGTAATGTGAGGCAATTTAAATGAGTTGAAACGCTCCCTTCTTTGAAACGAAGGAGTCATTTAAAAACTGTTCGTTGTTCTTCTAGCAGTAGCTACGACACTACGCACAGCCACCATGCTCCTGCAGTCTTACACAGTTTCGCTCAAATTATGTCCCGCAGAGGAGACCTACCACGGCACTCAAAGGGCCGGCAGCGTGCTGACGCTCATTCAGGGACACACCGCACGCGTGGGATGGGAGCTTCATGCCGTCCTGCGGGGTGCGAGCCTCCATCGAGAGCTAGCGAAATACTGAGCCCGTTTGTTGAAAAGAGAAAGCATCACCCACCCCTTCATGAGGCTGTATTTTTCCCTCCCCCCCACAGGCAGTGGCTACAATATAGCTTCCAACACATCCATTTATTAAAAAACACACCAAATCTTGGAAAAGACCGTGGAAAAGGGAGCTCTTCTCTCATGTCACACTGTGCAGTAATTTACACTCTCGGGAATTAATGGAAAAGGCTGAAAGAAGGAAAACGCCCCCTCTGCTGCTCGACGTGGATCACCACACCTTGAAACAGGTAAACGTACTTGGTACTTTTGCTCAGCCTCAGCCCCGCACCCAATACGGGCCCACCTTACTGTTGCCATGCCGGCGGGGGGCACCTCTGCCCAATCAGGAGCGAAGGCCGCCGTTACTACGGCAACAGCGTCCCGGCGGCGGCAGAACGCGGAAGCAGAGCGGGGCGCTCCCGGCCCCGCGCCCGCCCCTCCGTCGGGAGCCAGGTAACGAGCTGGGGCCGCCGGGGCTCGCCGCAGCCCAGCAGCGGGGCTTGGGGCGGCAGGAGGGCTCCGTGTCACTGCTCGGGGCCGGCGGCGCAGAGTCCGGAGGGGAGGGAAATGGCGCCTCAGGGCAAGTGGAGACGCGGCGGCTGGCACAGCTGCGGAGGGGGCAAGTGTGCGGCGTTATCGCTCCGGAACGTTCTGAGAGCTGCTGCGCGGGCGGTCTGCTCCGGGAGCTGGAGTCAGGGGCCCTGCTGGGGCAGGCGCTCACTGCAGGTGTGGAAAGCAGAGGGTTGGGTGGCTCTGAGCTTTGTGCTCCGTCGAGGTTGGTGCTGGAGGCTTGGCTGTTGGACTGTACTAGGACTAAGGAAAAGGCAGAGTGGCTGCTGAAAGGCTCTGCTCTTAGATTCAACAGGAGTAAAGAAATGATCTTAGGAGAGAGGCCATTTCTAATTGCCCTGATTAAGAAGAAGCTGTCTTGTGTGTAGTTTATTCTGCAGTTCTGTACGCCAGGAGTTTGTTCACCTCTTTGAAGTACCTGAAACAGAAGCTTTGTGGTTCAGGACATAGATGGGCCAGTAGTCTGTCTTTGTAGCCTATCCCAGAGCATGTTCTGGTTACCAGCATGACCTGTTCACACTGAGGAAGTATGGGGCAGTAGAGGATGCAGCCTGTGTGCATTTGAATGGCTTGAACTTCCTTATTTGAAGAGTTGCAGGTCGGCTTTAGCTTTGGTGGAATTTCTGTCTTTGTAACATGAAGTCACACAGTCTTTGAGCTCAGAATGTATCAGATTCTCATAACAAAATAAAACGTACATCCTGTAGGTTATCTCAGTCTTTTACACTACTCATCAGAAATGAGCCTCGGAGTAGAAATTTCCATACCTGCTGAAGAGCCATCACCTGCTCTAGCAAGAAGATTATCCGCGCTGGCTAGAGTGGTGCCAGGTCCTGCCTGATTGATAGGAGGTATGTTTGCAGTATTACCACACTCTTTGATAAACACAGGAACAAGAAAACATGCTCCACCACTTGCATAACATTAGACCTTTTAAGGGACACCTCCCCAGGGAAGTGGTCACGGCACCAAGCCTGCCGGAGTTCAAGAAGCATTTGGACAATGCTCTCGGACGTGTGGTCTAAGTAAGTTCGTGGATGACACTAAATTGGGAGGAGCTGTTGACTCCCTCAAGGGTAGAGGGGCCTTGCACAGAGACTTTGACAAATTAGAGAGCTGGGCAATCACCAACCACATGTTTAACAAGAGCAAGTGCCAGGTACTGCACCTGGGATGGGACAACCCTGGCTATATGTACAGACTGGGGGATGAGAGGCTGGAGAGCAGCCCCACAGAAAGGGATCTGGGGATTCTGGTTGACGGTAAGTTGGACATGAGTCAGCAGTGTGCCCTGGCAGCCAGGAGGGCCAGCGGTACCCTGGGGTGCATCAGGCACAGCACTGCTGGCCGGTCGAGGGGAGTGATTGTCCTGCTCTGCTCTGTGCTGGTGTGGCCTCACCTCGAGCACTGCGTGCAAGTTTGGGCACCACAGAATAAGAAGGACATGAAACTATTAGAGAGTGTCCAAAGGAGAGCTATAAAGATGGTGAAGCATCTAGAGGGCAAGACGTATGAGGAGCGGCTGAAGTCACTTGGGTTGTTCAGCCCAGAGAAGAGGAGGCTGAGGGGAGGCCTCATGGCGGCCTGCAGCTTCCTCACGAGGGGGAACAGAGGGGCAGGGCTGATCTTTTCTCTCTGGTGACCAGTGATAGGACCTGAGGGAACAGCGTGAAGATGGGGCAGGGAAGTTCAAGTGAGACACTGGAGAAAGGTTCTTCACTGAGACAGTGGTCGGGCATTGGAACAGGCTCCCCAGGGAAGTGGTCACGGCACCAAGCCTGCCGGAGTTCAAAAGTGTTTGGACAACGATCTCAGACTTATGATTTCTGTGTGGAGCCAGGAGTTGGACTCGATGATCTTTGTGGGTCCCTTCCAACTTGGGATATTCTATCAACTGTTATGATCTGACAGCCGCCCCCATTTCCTGTCTGTCTTGGTGGGCATCTTACATCCAGTCAAGGTCAACCCACTGTGGAAGCCTCTAGTAGCCCATTGCAGATCACACAGCAGCTCATACTCTGATGAGGCTCAGCTGCCAGTTGTTTGCTATAACACAATCATGAGAACAACAAGTTGTGCTAGAGCCACAAACTGTTCACCCTTGAGCAGCATGGGAGAACTCATAGCCTTAATTGTTCTAACAGCTACAGAGACAGGCACTCTTTCAAGGGGAATAAAAAGAAATAAAGGACAAGGTTACAGCTATCCTTTTATTTTACATTACATAAAACATCTTAGACTTCTTAAAGAAAAGAATGGAGAGAAAATGAAGGTGAGACTTGCTGTCAGTCTTGCTGAACAGAATAAAACTACTAAAGCTTTCAGAACCAAATAGAAGAAGCAAGGAAACAGAGCTTCCCTTGTCCTTTTAAGAAAAGAACATGGTCTCATGGTTCTGACCAAAACACTGTATTGGATCCTCGTTATTCTGCTAGTTAGAAACTGTCTTCTATCTTCTACACTTCAATCTAAACTGGACAGAAATGTTTATACCGCTTGGAAGATCCATCCATCCTGCAACTATAGTGAAACATGCCTCAGATGCAGGAACTTGGTATAGTGACATTTGGGAAACTCTTAGCGATTAAATTATTGAAATGAGACATTATGAGGGACAAACTCCTTAGTGTCTAAAAAAGCTGTAATTCTTCTGAAGACAGGAAATAAAGCAAAGCTGGTCAGATTTATGGTAGCTGAGGATCTTGCCCTCATACTATTAGGACTGTACTTAAAAAATATAAGCAATGGATCCAATTTATGACTTTATATATATATATCAGTGTGAATTCCAAGTAACATATAAATCAGGAGCTATTCAATGCAGGTAAAGTATTCCTGATTCATGCTCTGATATTTTGCTGGTGTAAAGGTAGCGTAAGTGAGAAGAGAATCAGGCTCGATATCTGATGAAACTTTAATTGCTTTATATCATTAATCTTTGAGTTTGTTTTTGGACCATGGACTATTTCTGAAGAGTTTGTGAAAGATAACTAAGAAAGGCAATTTGTTAGTAGACTTACCTTGACTGGACACATACTTTCACCAGAAAATGTCTGGGAGACCAGAAAAATTACAACTGCATTTCTTTTTTATAAGAGTAGTTTAGGGCTCCATCCTGACTTTTCTGAAGAAGCTTTACTAATGACTTCAGGAGCAGCAGGATATGCTTTCGCTTACCTATATCCCTGCTCTAACCTAGTTACTGTGGTGGTTTTACCCAGCTAAACAGTGGAACTCCACCACAACCGCTCTCTCACTCCCCCTCCTCAAAGGAACAGGGAGAAAATCCAATGGACAAGGGCTCAAGGGTTGAGATAAGGACAAGAAAGTTGCAGGCTAATTACCGTCACAGGCAAAACAGACTCAACACAGGGAGATTAATATAATTTAATTACTATCACAAACGAACTAGAGCAGTGAGAAACTAAAAGCAAACTAAAAACACCTTTCCCCCATCCACCCTCTTCTACCTCCTCCCTCCGAGCGGCGCAGGGGAATGGGGAATGGGGGCTGCGGTCAGCCCATATCGCTTCGTCTCTGCTGCTCCTTCGTGGTCACTCTCTGCCCCTGCTCCAGCGTGGGGTCCCTCCCACGGGATGCC